>CAWVQA010000287.1:0-88324 GCA_963932145.1 Acanthosepion lycidas | reverse complement strand
TGATTTCAACTATTCGATTTTCAATAAGTTCAGAAGTTTTTCTAATGTTTTCAAACAGTTATTGATATTTACAAACTAGCGTTAAAAAGTAAGTTAAAATCAATAAGTTTTTATTGATTTCATATCGATTTTCAATAATTTCATTGTTTTTCTAATGTTTTCAAACAGTTATTGATATACAAACTAACGTTAAAAAGTTGTGAAAAAAGCTTAGATTTTGCATGTAAATCGATATGTAATTAAAAGTTGTGTAAACATAAAATCTTAAATAAAACTTTGTCAAAACTTGTGAAACTAGTTAAAATCAATAAGTTTTGATTGATTTCATATCGATTTTCATAATTTCATTGTTTTTCTAATGTTTTCAAACAGTTATTTGATATTTACAAAATAGCGTAAAAAGTAGTGAAAAAAAGCTAGATTTTGCATGTAAATCGCTATGTAATTAAAAAGTTGTGTAAAACATAAAATCTTAAATAAAACTTTGTCAAAACTTGTGAAACTAGTTAAAATCAATAAGTTTTGATTGATTTCATATCGATTTTCAATAATTTCATTGTTTTTCTAATGTTTTCAAACAGTTATTGATATTTACAAACTAACGTTAAAAAGTAGTGAAAAAAAGCTAGATTTTGCATGTAAATCGCTATGTAATTAAAAGTTGTGTAAAACATAAAATCTTAAATAAAACTTTGTCAAAACTTGTGAAACTAGTTAAAATCAATAAGTTTTGATTGATTTCATATCGATTTTCAATAATTTCATTGTTTTTCTAATGTTTTCAAACAGTTATTGATATTTACAAACTAACGTTAAAAAGTTGTGAAAAAAGCTAGATTTTGCATGTAAATCGATATGTAATTAAAAGTTGTGTAAAACATAAAATCTTAAATAAAACTTTGTCAAAACTTGTGAAACTAGTTAAAATCAATAAGTTTTGATTGATTTCATATCGATTTTCAATAATTTCATTGTTTTTCTAATGTTTTCAAACAGTTATTGATATTTACAAAATAGCGTTAAAAAGTTAGTGAAAAAAGCTAGATTTTGCATGTAAATCGCTATGTAATTAAAAGTTGTGTAAAACATAAAATCTTAAATAAAACTTTGTCAAAACTTGTGAAACTAGTTAAAATCAATAAGTTTTGATTGATTTCATATCGATTTTCAATAATTTCATTGTTTTTCTAATGTTTTCAAACAGTTATTGATATTTACAAACTAACGTTAAAAAGTAGTGAAAAAAGCTAGATTTTGCATGTAAATCGCTATGTAATTAAAAGTTGTGTAAAACATAAAATCTTAAATAAAACTTTGTCAAAACTTGTGAAACTAGTTAAAATCAATAAGTTTTGATTGATTTCATATCGATTTTCAATAATTTCATTGTTTTTCTAATGTTTTCAAACAGTTATTGATATTTACAAACTAGCGTTAAAAAGTAGTGAAAAAAGCTAGATTTTGCATGTAAATCGCTATGTAATTAAAAGTTGTGTAAAACATAAAATCTTAAATAAAACTTTGTCAAAACTTGTGAAACTAGTTAAAATCAATAAGTTTTGATTGATTTCATATCGATTTTCAATAATTTCATTGTTTTTCTAATGTTTTCAAACAGTTATTGATATTTACAAACTAACGTTAAAAAGTAGTGAAAAAAGCTAGATTTTGCATGTAAATCGCTATGTAATTAAAAGTTGTGTAAAACATAAAATCTTAAATAAAACTTTGTCAAAACTTGTTGAAACTAGTTAAAATCAATAAGTTTTGATTGATTTCATATCGATTTTCAATAATTTCATTGTTTTTCTAATGTTTTCAAACAGTTATTGATATTTACAAACTAACGTTAAAAAGTAGTGAAAAAAGCTAGATTTTGCATGTAAATCGCTATGTAATTAAAAGTTGTGTAAAACATAAAATCTTAAATAAAACTTTGTCAAAACTTCTGAAACTAGTTAAAATCAATAAGTTTTGATTGATTTCATATCGATTTTCAATAATTTCATTGTTTTTCTAATGTTTTCAAACAGTTATTGATATTTACACACTAACGTTAAAAAGTAGTGAAAAAAGCTAGATTTTGCATGTAAATCGCTATGTAATTAAAAGTTGTGTAAAACATAAAATCTTAAATAAAACTTTGTCAAAACTTCTGAAACTAGTTAAAATCAATAAGTTTTGATTGATTTCATATCGATTTTCAATAATTTCATTGTTTTTCTAATGTTTTCAAACAGTTATTGATATTTACAAACTAACGTTAAAAAGTAGTGAAAAAAGCTAGATTTTACATGTAAATCGCTATGTAATTAAAAGTTGTGTAAAACATAAAATCTTAAATAAAACTTTGTCAAAACTTCTGAAACTAGTTAAAATCAATAAGTTTTGATTGATTTCATATCGATTTTCAATAATTTCATTGTTTTTCTAATGTTTTCAAAGAGTTATTGATATTTACAAAATAGCGTTAAAAAGTAGTGAAAAAAGCTAGATTTTGCATGTAAATCGCTATGTAATTAAAAGTTGTGTAAAACATAAAATCTTAAATAAAACTTTGTCAAAACTTGTGAAACTAGTTAAAATCAATAAGTTTTGATTGATTTCATATCGATTTTCAATAATTTCATTGTTTTTCTAATGTTTTCAAACAGTTATTGATATTTACAAACTAACGTTAAAAAGTAGTGAAAAAAGCTAGATTTTGCATGTAAATCGCTATGTAATTAAAAGTTGTGTAAAACATAAAATCTTAAATAAAACTTTGTCAAAACTTCTGAAACTAGTTAAAATCAATAAGTTTGATTGATTTCATATCGATTTTCAATAATTTCATTGTTTTTCTAATGTTTTCAAACAGTTATTGATATTTACAAACTAGCGTTAAAAAGTAGTGAAAAAAGCTAGATTTTGCATGTAAATCGCTATGTAATTAAAAGTTGTGTAAAACATAAAATCTTAAATAAAACTTTGTCAAAATTTGTGAAACTAGTTAAAATCAATAAGTTTTGATTGATTTCATATCGATTTTCAATAATTTCATTGTTTTTCTAATGTTTTCAAACAGTTATTGATATTTACAAACTAGCGTTAAAAAGTAGTGAAAAAAGCTAGATTTTGCATGTAAATCGCTATGTAATTAAAAGTTGTGTAAAACATAAAATCTTAAATAAAACTTTGTCAAAACTTGTGAAACTAGTTAAAATCAATAAGTTTTGATTGATTTCATATCGATTTTCAATAATTTCATTGTTTTTCTAATGTTTTCAAACAGTTATTGATATTTACAAACTAGCGTTAAAAAGTAGTGAAAAAAGCTAGATTTTGCATGTAAATCGCTATGTAATTAAAAGTTGTGTAAAACATAAAATCTTAAATAAAACTTTGTCAAAACTTGTGAAACTAGTTAAAATCAATAAGTTTTGATTGATTTCATATCGATTTTCAATAATTTCATTGTTTTTCTAATGTTTTCAAACAGTTATTGATATTTACAAACTAGCGTTAAAAAGTAGTGAAAAAAGCTAGATTTTGAATGTAAATCGCTATGTAATTAAAAGTTGTGTAAAACATAAAATCTTAAATAAAACTTTGTCAAAACTTGTGAAACTAGTTAAAATCAATAAGTTTTGATTGATTTCATATCGATTTCAATAATTTCATTGTTTTTTTAATGTTTTCAAACAGTTATTGATATTTACAAACTAGCGTTAAAAAGTAGTGAAAAAAGCTAGATTTTGCATGTAAACCGCTATGTAATTAAAAGTTGTGTAAAACATAAAATCTTAAATAAAACTTTGTCAAAACTTGTGAAACTAGTTAAAATCAATAAGTTTTGATTGATTTCATATCGATTTTCAATAATTTCATTGTTTTTCTAATGTTTTCCAACAGTTATTGATATTTACAAACTAGCGTTAAAAAGTAGTGAAAAAAGCTAGATTTTGCATGTAAATCGCTATGTAATTAAAAGTTGTGTAAAACATAAAATCTTAAATAAAACTTTGTCAAAACTTGTGAAACTAGTTAAAATCAATAAGTTTTGATTGATTTCATATCGATTTTCAATAATTTCATTGTTTTTCTAATGTTTTCAAACAGTTATTGATATTTACAAACTAGCGTTAAAAAGTAGTGAAAAAAGCTAGATTTTGAATGTAAATCGCTATGTAATTAAAAGTTGTGTAAAACATAAAATCTTAAATAAAACTTTGTCAAAACTTGTGAAACTAGTTAAAATCAATAAGTTTTGATTGATTTCATATCGATTTTCAATAATTTCATTGTTTTTCTAATGTTTTCAAACAGTTATTGATATTTACAAACTAACGTTAAAAAGTAGTGAAAAAAGCTAGATTTTGCATGTAAATCGCTATGTAATTAAAAGTTGTGTAAAACATAAAATCTTAAATAAAACTTTGTCAAAACTTGTGAAACTAGTTAAAATCAATAAGTTTTGATTGATTTCATATCGATTTTCAATAATTTCATTGTTTTTCTAATGTTTTCAAACAGTTATTGATATTTACAAACTAGCGTTAAAAAGTAGTTAAAAAAGCTAGATTTTGAATGTAAATCGCTATGTAATTAAAAGTTGTGTAAAACATAAAATCGTAAATAAAACTTTGTCAAAACTTGTGAAACTAGTTAAAATCAATAAGTTTTGATTGATTTCATATCGATTTTCAATAATTTCATTGTTTTTCTAATGTTTTCAAACAGTTATTGATATTTACAAACTAGCGTTAAAAAGTAGTGAAAAAAGCTAGATTTTGCATGTAAATCGCTATGTAATTAAATGTTGTGTAAAACATAAAATCTTAAATAAAACTTTGTCAAAACTTGTGAAACTAGTTAAAATCAATAAGTTTTGATTGATTTCATATCGATTTTCAATAATTTCATTGTTTTTTTAATGTTTTCAAACAGTTATTGATATTTACAAACTAGCGTTAAAAAGTAGTGAAAAAAGCTAGATTTTGCATGTAAACCGCTATGTAATTAAAAGTTGTGTAAAACATAAAATCTTAAATAAAACTTTGTCAAAACTTGTGAAACTAGTTAAAATCAATAAGTTTTGATTGATTTCATATCGATTTTCAATAATTTCATTGTTTTTCTAATGTTTTCAAACAGTTATTGATATTTACAAACTAGCGTTAAAAAGTAGTGAAAAAAGCTAGATTTTGCATGTAAATCGCTATGTAATTAAAAGTTGTGTAAAACATAAAATCTTAAATAAAACTTTGTCAAAACTTGTGAAACTAGTTAAAATCAATAAGTTTTGATTGATTTCATATCGATTTTCAATAATTTCATTGTTTTTCTAATGTTTTCAAACAGTTATTGATATTTACAAACTAGCGTTAAAAAGTAGTGACAAAAGCTAGATTTTGCATGTAAATCGCTATCTAATTAAAAGTTGTGTAAAACATAAAATCTTAGATAAAACTTTGTCAAAACTTGTGAAACTAGTTAAAATCAATAAGTTTTGATTGATTTCATATCGATTTTCAATAATTTCATTGTTTTTCTAATGTTTTCAAACAGTTATTGATATTTACAAACTAGCGTTAAAAAGTAGTGAAAAAAGCTAGATTTTGCATGTAAATCGCTATGTAATTAAAAGTTGTGTAAAACATAAAATCGTAAATGAAACTTTGTCAAAACTTGTGAAACTAGTTAAAATCAATAAGTTTTGATTGATTTCATATCGATTTTCAATAATTTCATTGTTTTTCTAATGTTTTCAAACAGTTATTGATATTTACAAACTAGCGTTAAAAAGTAGTGAAAAAAGCTAGATTTTGCATGTAAATCGCTATGTAATTAAAAGTTGTGTAAAACATAAAATCTTAAATAAAACTTTGTCAAAACTTGTGAAACTAGTTAAAATCAATAAGTTTTGATTGATTTCATATCGATTTTCAATAATTTCATTGTTTTTCTAATGTTTTCAAACAGTTATTGATATTTACAAACTAACGTTAAAAAGTAGTGAAAAAAGCTAGATTTTGCATGTAAATCGCTATGTAATTAAAAGTTGTGTAAAACATAAAATCTTAAATAAAACTTTGTCAAAACTTGTGAAACTAGTTAAAATCAATAAGTTTTGATTGATTTCATATCGATTTTCAATAATTTCATTGTTTTTCTAATGTTTTCAAACAGTTATTGATATTTACAAAATAGCGTTAAAAAGTAGTGAAAAAAGCTAGATTTTGCATGTAAATCGCTATGTAATTAAAAGTTGTGTAAAACATAAAATCTTAAATAAAACTTTGTCAAAACTTGTGAAACTAGTTAAAATCAATAAGTTTTGATTGATTTCATATCGATTTTCAATAATTTCATTGTTTTTCTAATGTTTTCAAACAGTTATTGATATTTACAAACTAACGTTAAAAAGTAGTGAAAAAAGCTAGATTTTGCATGTAAATCGCTATGTAATTAAAAGTTGTGTAAAACATAAAATCTTAAATAAAACTTTGTCAAAACTTCTGAAACTAGTTAAAATCAATAAGTTTTGATTGATTTCATATCGATTTTCAATAATTTCATTGTTTTTCTAATGTTTTCAAACAGTTATTGATATTTACAAACTAACGTTAAAAAGTAGTGAAAAAAGCTAGATTTTACATGTAAATCGCTATGTAATTAAAAGTTGTGTAAAACATAAAATCTTAAATAAAACTTTGTCAAAACTTCTGAAACTAGTTAAAATCAATAAGTTTTGATTGATTTCATATCGATTTTCAATAATTTCATTGTTTTTCTAATGTTTTCAAACAGTTATTGATATTTACAAAATAGCGTTAAAAAGTAGTGAAAAAAGCTAGATTTTGCATGTATATCGCTATGTAATTAAAAGTTGTGTAAAACATAAAATCTTAAATAAAACTTTGTCAAAACTTGTGAAACTAGTTAAAATCAATAAGTTTTGATTGATTTCATATCGATTTTCAATAATTTCATTGTTTTTCTAATGTTTTCAAACAGTTATTGATATTTACAAACTAACGTTAAAAAGTAGTGAAAAAAGCTAGATTTTGCATGTAAATCGCTATGTAATTAAAAGTTGTGTAAAACATAAAATCTTAAATAAAACTTTGTCAAAACTTCTGAAACTAGTTAAAATCAATAAGTTTTGATTGATTTCATATCGATTTTCAATAATTTCATTGTTTTTCTAATGTTTTCAAACAGTTATTGATATTTACAAACTAACGTTAAAAAGTAGTGAAAAAAGCTAGATTTTGCATGTAAATCGCTATGTAATTAAAAGTTGTGTAAAACATAAAATCTTAAATAAAACTTTGTCAAAACTTCTGAAACTAGTTAAAATCAATAAGTTTTGATTGATTTCATATCGATTTTCAATAATTTCATTGTTTTTCTAATGTCTTCAAACAGTTATTGATATTTACAAAATAGCGTTAAAAAGTAGTGAAAAAAGCTAGATTTTGCATGTAAATCGCTATGTAATTAAAAGTTGTGTAAAACATAAAATCTTAAATAAAACTTTGTCAAAACTTGTGAAACTAGTTAAAATCAATAAGTTTTGATTGATTTCATATCGATTTTCAATAATTTCATTGTTTTTCTAATGTTTTCAAACAGTTATTGATATTTACAAAATAGCGTTAAAAAGTAGTGAAAAAAGCTAGATTTTGCATGTAAATCGCTATGTAATTAAAAGTTTTGTAAAACATAAAATCTTAAATAAAACTTTGTCAAAACTTGTGAAACTAGTTAAAATCAATAAGTTTTGATTGATTTCATATCGATTTTCAATAATTTCATTGTTTTTCTAATGTTTTCAAACAGTTATTGATATTTACAAACTAACGTTAAAAAGTAGTGAAAAAAGCTAGATTTTGCATGTAAATCGCTATGTAATTAAAAGTTGTGTAAAACATAAAATCTTAAATAAAACTTTGTCAAAACTTCTGAAACTAGTTAAAATCAATAAGTTTTGATTGATTTCATATCGATTTTCAATAATTTCATTGTTTTTCTAATGTTTTCAAACAGTTATTGATATTTTCAAACTAACGTTAAAAAGTAGTGAAAAAAGCTAGATTTTACATGTAAATCGCTATGTAATTAAAAGTTGTGTAAAACATAAAATCTTAAATAAAACTTTGTCAAAACTTCTGAAACTAGTTAAAATCAATAAGTTTTGATTGATTTCATATCGATTTTCAATAATTTCATTGTTTTTCTAATGTTTTCAAACAGTTATTGATATTTACAAAATAGCGTTAAAAAGTAGTGAAAAAAGCTAGATTTTGCATGTAAATCGCTATGTAATTAAAAGTTGTGTAAAACATAAAATCTTAAATAAAACTTTGTCAAAACTTGTGAAACTAGTTAAAATCAATAAGTTTTGATTGATTTCATATCGATTTTCAATAATTTCATTGTTTTTCTAATGTTTTCAAACAGTTATTGATATTTACAAACTAACGTTAAAAAGTAGTGAAAAAAGCTAGATTTTGCATGTAAATCGCTATGTAATTAAAAGTTGTGTAAAACATAAAATCTTAAATAAAACTTTGTCAAAACTTCTGAAACTAGTTAAAATCAATAAGTTTTGATTGATTTCATATCGATTTTCAATAATTTCATTGTTTTTCTAATGTTTTCAAACAGTTATTGATATTTACAAACTAACGTTAAAAAGTAGTGAAAAAAGCTAGATTTTGCATGTAAATCGCTATGTAATTAAAAGTTGTGTAAAACATAAAATCTTAAATAAAACTTTGTCAAAACTTGTGAAACTAGTTAAAATCAATAAGTTTTGATTGATTTCATATCGATTTTCAATAATTTCATTGTTTTTCTAATGTCTTCAAACAGTTATTGATATTTACAAAATAGCGTTAAAAAGTAGTGAAAAAAGCTAGATTTTGCATGTAAATCGCTATGTAATTAAAAGTTGTGTAAAACATAAAATCTTAAATAAAACTTTGTCAAAACTTGTGAAACTAGTTAAAATCAATAAGTTTTGATTGATTTCATATCGATTTTCAATAATTTCATTGTTTTTCTAATGTTTTCAAACAGTTATTGATATTTACAAACTAACGTTAAAAAGTAGTGAAAAAAGCTAGATTTTGCATGTAAATCGCTATGTAATTAAAAGTTGTGTAAAACATAAAATCTTAAATAAAACTTTGTCAAAACTTCTGAAACTAGTTAAAATCAATAAGTTTTGATTGATTTCATATCGATTTTCAATAATTTCATTGTTTTTCTAATGTTTTCAAACAGTTATTGATATTTACAAACTAACGTTAAAAAGTAGTGAAAAAAGCTAGATTTTACATGTAAATCGCTATGTAATTAAAAGTTGTGTAAAACATAAAATCTTAAATAAAACTTTGTCAAAACTTCTGAAACTAGTTAAAATCAATAAGTTTTGATTGATTTCATATCGATTTTCAATAATTTCATTGTTTTTCTAATGTTTTCAAAGAGTTATTGATATTTACAAAATAGCGTTAAAAAGTAGTGAAAAAAGCTAGATTTTGCATGTAAATCGCTATGTAATTAAAAGTTGTGTAAAACATAAAATCTTAAATAAAACTTTGTCAAAACTTGTGAAACTAGTTAAAATCAATAAGTTTTGATTGATTTCATATCGATTTTCAATAATTTCATTGTTTTTCTAATGTTTTCAAACAGTTATTGATATTTACAAACTAACGTTAAAAAGTAGTGAAAAAAGCTAGATTTTGCATGTAAATCGCTATGTAATTAAAAGTTGTGTAAAACATAAAATCTTAAATAAAACTTTGTCAAAACTTCTGAAACTAGTTAAAATCAATAAGTTTGATTGATTTCATATCGATTTTCAATAATTTCATTGTTTTTCTAATGTTTTCAAACAGTTATTGATATTTACAAACTAGCGTTAAAAAGTAGTGAAAAAAGCTAGATTTTGCATGTAAATCGCTATGTAATTAAAAGTTGTGTAAAACATAAAATCTTAAATAAAACTTTGTCAAAATTTGTGAAACTAGTTAAAATCAATAAGTTTTGATTGATTTCATATCGATTTTCAATAATTTCATTGTTTTTCTAATGTTTTCAAACAGTTATTGATATTTACAAACTAGCGTTAAAAAGTAGTGAAAAAAGCTAGATTTTGCATGTAAATCGCTATGTAATTAAAAGTTGTGTAAAACATAAAATCTTAAATAAAACTTTGTCAAAACTTGTGAAACTAGTTAAAATCAATAAGTTTTGATTGATTTCATATCGATTTTCAATAATTTCATTGTTTTTCTAATGTTTTCAAACAGTTATTGATATTTACAAACTAGCGTTAAAAAGTAGTGAAAAAAGCTAGATTTTGCATGTAAATCGCTATGTAATTAAAAGTTGTGTAAAACATAAAATCTTAAATAAAACTTTGTCAAAACTTGTGAAACTAGTTAAAATCAATAAGTTTTGATTGATTTCATATCGATTTTCAATAATTTCATTGTTTTTCTAATGTTTTCAAACAGTTATTGATATTTACAAACTAGCGTTAAAAAGTAGTGAAAAAAGCTAGATTTTGCATGTAAATCGCTATGTAATTAAAAGTTGTGTAAAACATAAAATCTTAAATAAAACTTTGTCAAAACTTGTGAAACTAGTTAAAATCAATAAGTTTTGATTGATTTCATATCGATTTTCAATAATTTCATTGTTTTTCTAATGTTTTCAAACAGTTATTGATATTTACAAACTAGCGTTAAAAAGTAGTGAAAAAAGCTAGATTTTGAATGTAAATCGCTATGTAATTAAAAGTTGTGTAAAACATAAAATCTTAAATAAAACTTTGTCAAAACTTGTGAAACTAGTTAAAATCAATAAGTTTTGATTGATTTCATATCGATTTCAATAATTTCATTGTTTTTCTAATGTTTTCAAACAGTTATTGATATTTACAAACTAGCGTTAAAAAGTAGTGAAAAAAGTTAGATTTTTAATGTAAATCGCTATGTAATTAAAAGTTGTGTAAAACATAAAATCGTAAATAAAACTTTGTCAAAACTTGTGAAACTAGTTAAAATCAATAAGTTTTGATTGATTTCATATCGATTTTCAATAATTTCATTGTTTTTCTAATGTTTTCAAACAGTTATTGATATTTACAAACTAGCGTCAAAAAGTAGTGAAAAAAGCTAGATTTTGCATGTAAATCGCTATGTAATTAAAAGTTGTGTAAAACATAAAATCTTAAATAAAACTTTGTCAAAACTTGTGAAACTAGTTAAAATCAATAAGTTTTGATTGATTTCATATCGATTTTCAATAATTTCATTGTTTTTCTAATGTTTTCAAACAGTTATTTATATTTACAAACTAGCGTTAAAAAGTAGTGACAAAAGCTAGATTTTGCATGTAAATCGCTATGTAATTAAAAGTTGTGTAAAACATAAAATCTTAAATAAAACTTTGTCAAAACTTGTGAAACTAGTTAAAATCAATAAGTTTTGATTGATTTCATATCGATTTTCAATAATTTCATTGTTTTTCTAATGTTTTCAAACAGTTATTGATATTTACAAACTAACGTTAAAAAGTAGTGAAAAAAGCTAGATTTTGCATGTAAATCGCTATGTAATTAAAAGTTGTGTAAAACATAAAATCTTAAATAAAACTTTGTCAAAACTTGTGAAACTAGTTAAAATCAATAAGTTTTGATTGATTTCATATCGATTTTCAATAATTTCATTGTTTTTCTAATGTTTTCAAACAGTTATTGATATTTACAAACTAGCGTTAAAAAGTAGTGAAAAAAGCTAGATTTTGCATGTAAATCGCTATGTAATTAAAAGTTGTGTAAAACATAAAATCTTAAATAAAACTTTGTCAAAACTTGTGAAACTAGTTAAAATCAATAAGTTTTGATTGATTTCATATCGATTTTCAATAATTTCATTGTTTTTCTAATGTTTTCAAACAGTTATTGATATTTACAAACTAGCGTTAAAAAGTAGTGAAAAAAGCTAGATTTTGAATGTAAATCGCTATGTAATTAAAAGTTGTGTAAAAATAAAATCTTAAATAAAACTTTGTCAAAACTTGTGAAACTAGTTAAAATCAATAAGTTTTGATTGATTTCATATCGATTTTCAATAATTTCATTGTTTTTCTAATGTTTTCAAACAGTTATTGATATTTACAAACTAGCGTTAAAAACTAGTGAAAAAAAGCTAGATTTTGCATGTAAATCGCTATGTAATTAAAAGTTGTGTAAAACATAAAATCTTAAATAAAACTTTGTCAAAACTTGTGAAACTAGTTAAAATCAATAAGTTTTGATTGATTTCATATCGATTTTCAATAATTTCATTGTTTTTCTAATGTTTTCAAACAGTTATTGATATTTACAAACTAGCGTTAAAAAGTAGTTAAAAAAGCTAGATTTTGAATGTAAATCGCTATGTAATTAAAAGTTGTGTAAAACATAAAATCGTAAATAAAACTTTGTCAAAACTTGTGAAACTAGTTAAAATCAATAAGTTTTGATTGATTTCATATCGATTTTCAAAAATTTCTTTGTTTTTCTAATGTTTTCAAACAGTTATTGATATTTACAAACTAGCGTTAAAAAGTAGTTAAAAAAGCTAGATTTTGAATGTAAATCGCTATGTAATTAAAAGTTGTGTAAAACATAAAATCGTAAATAAAACTTTGTCAAAACTTGTGAAACTAGTTAAAATCAATAAGTTTTGATTGATTTCATATCGATTTTCAATAATTTCATTGTTTTTCTAATGTTTTCAAACAGTTATTGATATTTACAAACTAGCGTTAAAAAGTAGTGAAAAAAGCTAGATTTTGCATGTAAATCGCTATGTAATTAAATGTTGTGTAAAACATAAAATCTTAAATAAAACTTTGTCAAAACTTGTGAAACTAGTTAAAATCAATAAGTTTTGATTGATTTCATATCGATTTTCAATAATTTCATTGTTTTTCTAATGTTTTCAAACAGTTATTGATATTTACAAACTAGCGTTAAAAAGTAGTGAAAAAAGCTAGATTTTGCATGTAAACCGCTATGTAATTAAAAGTTGTGTAAAACATAAAATCTTAAATAAAACTTTGTCAAAACTTGTGAAACTAGTTAAAATCAATAAGTTTTGATTGATTTCATATCGATTTTCAATAATTTCATTGTTTTTCTAATGTTTTCAAACAGTTATTGATATTTACAAACTAGCGTTAAAAAGTAGTTAAAAAAGCTAGATTTTGAATGTAAATCGCTATGTAATTAAAAGTTGTGTAAAACATAAAATCGTAAATAAAACTTTGTCAAAACTTGTGAAACTAGTTAAAATCAATAAGTTTTGATTGATTTCATATCGATTTTCAATAATTTCATTGTTTTTCTAATGTTTTCAAACAGTTATTGATATTTACAAACTAGCGTTAAAAAGTAGTTAAAAAAGCTAGATTTTGAATGTAAATCGCTATGTAATTAAAAGTTGTGTAAAACATAAAATCGTAAATAAAACTTTGTCAAAACTTGTGAAACTAGTTAAAATCAATAAGTTTTGATTGATTTCATATCGATTTTCAATAATTTCATTGTTTTTCTAATGTTTTCAAACAGTTATTGATATTTACAAACTAGCGTTAAAAAGTAGTGAAAAAAGCTAGATTTTGCATGTAAATCGCTATGTAATTAAATGTTGTGTAAAACATAAAATCTTAAATAAAACTTTGTCAAAACTTGTGAAACTAGTTAAAATCAATAAGTTTTGATTGATTTCATATCGATTTTCAATAATTTCATTGTTTTTCTAATGTTTTCAAACAGTTATTGATATTTACAAACTAGCGTTAAAAAGTAGTGAAAAAAGCTAGATTTTGCATGTAAACCGCTATGTAATTAAAAGTTGTGTAAAACATAAAATCTTAAATAAAACTTTGTCAAAACTTGTGAAACTAGTTAAAATCAATAAGTTTTGATTGATTTCATATCGATTTTCAATAATTTCATTGTTTTTCTAATGTTTTCAAACAGTTATTGATATTTACAAACTAGCGTTAAAAAGTAGTGAAAAAAGCTAGATTTTGCATGTAAATCGCTATGTAATTAAAAGTTGTGTAAAACATAAAATCGTAAATGAAACTTTGTCAAAACTTGTGAAACTAGTTAAAATCAATAAGTTTTGATTGATTTCATATCGATTTTCAATAATTTCATTGTTTTTCTAATGTTTTCAAACAGTTATTGATATTTACAAACTAGCGTTAAAAAGTAGTGAAAAAAGCTAGATTTTGCATGTAAATCGCTATGTAATTAAAAGTTGTGTAAAACATAAAATCTTAAATAAAACTTTGTCAAAACTTGTGAAACTAGTTAAAATCAATAAGTTTTGATTGATTTCATATCGATTTTCAATAATTTCATTGTTTTTCTAATGTTTTCAAACAGTTATTGATATTTACAAACTAACGTTAAAAAGTAGTGAAAAAAGCTAGATTTTGCATGTAAATCGCTATGTAATTAAAAGTTGTGTAAAACATAAAATCTTAAATAAAACTTTGTCAAAACTTGTGAAACTAGTTAAAATCAATAAGTTTTGATTGATTTCATATCGATTTTCAATAATTTCATTGTTTTTCTAATGTTTTCAAACAGTTATTGATATTTACAAACTAACGTTAAAAAGTAGTGAAAAAAGCTAGATTTTGCATGTAAATCGCTATGTAATTAAAAGTTGTGTAAAACATAAAATCTTAAATAAAACTTTGTCAAAACTTCTGAAACTAGTTAAAATCAATAAGTTTTGATTGATTTCATATCGATTTTCAATAATTTCATTGTTTTTCTAATGTTTTCAAACAGTTATTGATATTTACAAACTAGCGTTAAAAAGTAGTGAAAAAAGCTAGATTTTGCATGTAAATCGCTATGTAATTAAAAGTTGTGTAAAACATAAAATCTTAAATAAAACTTTGTCAAAACTTGTGAAACTAGTTAAAATCAATAAGTTTTGATTGATTTCATATCGATTTTCAATAATTTCATTGTTTTTCTAATGTTTTCAAACAGTTATTGATATTTACAAACTAGCGTTAAAAAGTAGTGAAAAAAGCTAGATTTTGCATGTAAATCGCTATGTAATTAAAAGTTGTGTAAAACATAAAATCTTAAATAAAACTTTGTCAAAACTTGTGAAACTAGTTAAAATCAATAAGTTTTGATTGATTTCATATCGATTTTCAATAATTTCATTGTTTTTCTAATGTTTTCAAACAGTTATTGATATTTACAAACTAGCGTTAAAAAGTAGTGAAAAAAGCTAGATTTTGAATGTAAATCGCTATGTAATTAAAAGTTGTGTAAAAATAAAATCTTAAATAAAACTTTGTCAAAACTTGTGAAACTAGTTAAAATCAATAAGTTTTGATTGATTTCATATCGATTTTCAATAATTTCATTGTTTTTCTAATGTTTTCAAACAGTTATTGATATTTACAAACTAGCGTTAAAAACTAGTGAAAAAAAGCTAGATTTTGCATGTAAATCGCTATGTAATTAAAAGTTGTGTAAAACATAAAATCTTAAATAAAACTTTGTCAAAACTTGTGAAACTAGTTAAAATCAATAAGTTTTGATTGATTTCATATCGATTTTCAATAATTTCATTGTTTTTCTAATGTTTTCAAACAGTTATTGATATTTACAAACTAGCGTTAAAAAGTAGTTAAAAAAGCTAGATTTTGAATGTAAATCGCTATGTAATTAAAAGTTGTGTAAAACATAAAATCGTAAATAAAACTTTGTCAAAACTTGTGAAACTAGTTAAAATCAATAAGTTTTGATTGATTTCATATCGATTTTCAATAATTTCATTGTTTTTCTAATGTTTTCAAACAGTTATTGATATTTACAAACTAGCGTTAAAAAGTAGTTAAAAAAGCTAGATTTTGAATGTAAATCGCTATGTAATTAAAAGTTGTGTAAAACATAAAATCGTAAATAAAACTTTGTCAAAACTTGTGAAACTAGTTAAAATCAATAAGTTTTGATTGATTTCATATCGATTTTCAATAATTTCATTGTTTTTCTAATGTTTTCAAACAGTTATTGATATTTACAAACTAGCGTTAAAAAGTAGTGAAAAAAGCTAGATTTTGCATGTAAATCGCTATGTAATTAAATGTTGTGTAAAACATAAAATCTTAAATAAAACTTTGTCAAAACTTGTGAAACTAGTTAAAATCAATAAGTTTTGATTGATTTCATATCGATTTTCAATAATTTCATTGTTTTTCTAATGTTTTCAAACAGTTATTGATATTTACAAACTAGCGTTAAAAAGTAGTGAAAAAAGCTAGATTTTGCATGTAAACCGCTATGTAATTAAAAGTTGTGTAAAACATAAAATCTTAAATAAAACTTTGTCAAAACTTGTGAAACTAGTTAAAATCAATAAGTTTTGATTGATTTCATATCGATTTTCAATAATTTCATTGTTTTTCTAATGTTTTCAAACAGTTATTGATATTTACAAACTAGCGTTAAAAAGTAGTTAAAAAAGCTAGATTTTGAATGTAAATCGCTATGTAATTAAAAGTTGTGTAAAACATAAAATCGTAAATAAAACTTTGTCAAAACTTGTGAAACTAGTTAAAATCAATAAGTTTTGATTGATTTCATATCGATTTTCAATAATTTCATTGTTTTTCTAATGTTTTCAAACAGTTATTGATATTTACAAACTAGCGTTAAAAAGTAGTTAAAAAAGCTAGATTTTGAATGTAAATCGCTATGTAATTAAAAGTTGTGTAAAACATAAAATCGTAAATAAAACTTTGTCAAAACTTGTGAAACTAGTTAAAATCAATAAGTTTTGATTGATTTCATATCGATTTTCAATAATTTCATTGTTTTTCTAATGTTTTCAAACAGTTATTGATATTTACAAACTAGCGTTAAAAAGTAGTGAAAAAAGCTAGATTTTGCATGTAAATCGCTATGTAATTAAATGTTGTGTAAAACATAAAATCTTAAATAAAACTTTGTCAAAACTTGTGAAACTAGTTAAAATCAATAAGTTTTGATTGATTTCATATCGATTTTCAATAATTTCATTGTTTTTCTAATGTTTTCAAACAGTTATTGATATTTACAAACTAGCGTTAAAAAGTAGTGAAAAAAGCTAGATTTTGCATGTAAACCGCTATGTAATTAAAAGTTGTGTAAAACATAAAATCTTAAATAAAACTTTGTCAAAACTTGTGAAACTAGTTAAAATCAATAAGTTTTGATTGATTTCATATCGATTTTCAATAATTTCATTGTTTTTCTAATGTTTTCAAACAGTTATTGATATTTACAAACTAGCGTTAAAAAGTAGTGAAAAAAGCTAGATTTTGCATGTAAATCGCTATGTAATTAAAAGTTGTGTAAAACATAAAATCGTAAATGAAACTTTGTCAAAACTTGTGAAACTAGTTAAAATCAATAAGTTTTGATTGATTTCATATCGATTTTCAATAATTTCATTGTTTTTCTAATGTTTTCAAACAGTTATTGATATTTACAAACTAGCGTTAAAAAGTAGTGAAAAAAGCTAGATTTTGCATGTAAATCGCTATGTAATTAAAAGTTGTGTAAAACATAAAATCTTAAATAAAACTTTGTCAAAACTTGTGAAACTAGTTAAAATCAATAAGTTTTGATTGATTTCATATCGATTTTCAATAATTTCATTGTTTTTCTAATGTTTTCAAACGTTATTGATATTTACAAACTAGCGTTAAAAAGTAGTGAAAAAAGCTAGATTTTGAATGTAAATCGCTATGTAATTAAAAGTTGTGTAAAACATAAAATCGTAAATAAAACTTTGTCAAAACTTGTGAAACTAGTTAAAATCAATAAGTTTTGATTGATTTCATATCGATTTTCAATAATTTCATTGTTTTTCTAATGTTTTCAAACAGTTATTGATATTTACAAACTAGCGTTTAAAAGTAGTGAAAAAAGCTAGATTTTGCATGTAAACCGCTATGTAATTAAAAGTTGTGTAAAACATAAAATCTTAAATAAAACTTTGTCAAAACTTGTGAAACTAGTTAAAATCAATAAGTTTTGATTGATTTCATATCGATTTTCAATAATTTCATTGTTTTTCTAATGTTTTCAAACAGTTATTGATATTTACAAACTAGCGTTAAAAAGTAGTGAAAAAAGCTAGATTTTGCATGTAAATCGCTATGTAATTAAAAGTTGTGTAAAACATAAAATCTTAAATAAAACTTTGTCAAAACTTGTGAAACTAGTTAAAATCAATAAGTTTTGATTGATTTCATATCGATTTTCAATAATTTCATTGTTTTTCTAATGTTTTCAAACAGTTATTGATATTTACAAACTAGCGTTAAAAAGTAGTGAAAAAAGCTAGATTTTGCATGTAAATCGCTATGTAATTAAAAGTTGTGTAAAACATAAAATCTTAAATAAAACTTTGTCAAAACTTGTGAAACTAGTTAAAATCAATAAGTTTTGATTGATTTCATATCGATTTTCAATAATTTCATTGTTTTTCTAATGTTTTCAAACAGTTATTGATATTTACAAATTAGCGTTAAAAAGTAGTGAAAAAAGCTAGATTTTGCATGTAAATCGCTATGTAATTAAAAGTTGTGTAAAACATAAAATCTTAAATAAAACTTTGTCAAAACTTGTGAAACTAGTTAAAATCAATAAGTTTTGATTGATTTCATATCGATTTTCAATAATTTCATTGTTTTTCTAATGTTTTCAAACAGTTATTGATATTTACAAACTAGCGTTAAAAAGTAGTGAAAAAAGCTAGATTTTGCATGTAAATCGCTATGTAATTAAAAGTTGTGTAAAAACATAAAATCTTAAATAAAACTTTGTCAAAACTTGTGAAACTAGTTAAAATCAATAAGTTTTGATTGATTTCATATCGATTTTCAATAATTTCATTGTTTTTCTAATGTTTTCAAACAGTTATTGATATTTACAAACTAGCGTTATAAAGTAGTGAAAAAAGCTAGATTTTGCATGTAAATCGCTATGTAATTAAAAGTTGTGTAAAACATAAAATCTTAAATAAAACTTTGTCAAAACTTGTGAAACTCGTTAAAATCAATAAGTTTTGATTGATTTCATATCGATTTTCAATAATTTCATTGTTTTTCTAATGTTTTCAAACAGTTATTGATATTTACAAACTAGCGTTAAAAAGTAGTGAAAAAAGCTAGATTTTGCATGTAAATCGCTATGTAATTAAAAGTTGTGTAAAACATAAAATCTTAAATAAAACTTTGTCAAAACTTGTGAAACTAGTTAAAATCAATAAGTTTTGATTGATTTCATA
Organism: Acanthosepion lycidas; assembly: GCA_963932145.1. Classification (NCBI taxonomy): domain Eukaryota; kingdom Metazoa; phylum Mollusca; class Cephalopoda; order Sepiida; family Sepiidae; genus Acanthosepion; species Acanthosepion lycidas. The sequence goes on along the minus strand of CAWVQA010000287.1, from coordinate 68,951 downwards.
TCGATTTTCAATAATTTCATTGTTTTTCTAATGTTTTCAAACAGTTATTGATATTTACAAACTAACGTTAAAAAGTAGTGAAAAAAGCTAGATTTTGTATGTAAATCGCTATGTAATTAAAAGTTGTGTAAAACATAAAATCTTAAATAAAACTTTGTCAAAACTTGTGAAACTAGTTAAAATCAATAAGTTTTGATTGATTTCATATCGATTTTCAATAATTTCATTGTTTTTCTAATGTTTTCAAACAGTTATTGATATTTACAAACTAGCGTTAAAAAGTAGTGAAAAAAGCTAGATTTTGCATGTAAATCGCTATGTAATTAAAAGTTGTGTAAAACATAAAATCTTAAATAAAACTTTGTCAAAACTTGTGAAACTAGTTAAAATCAATAAGTTTTGATTGATTTCATATCGATTTTCAATAATTTCATTGTTTTTCTAATGTTTTCAAACAGTTATTGATATTTACACACTAGCGTTAAAAAGTAGTGAAAAAAGCTAGATTTTGCATGTAAATCGCTATGTAATTAAAAGTTGTGTAAAACATAAAATCTTAAATAAAACTTTGTCAAAACTTGTGAAACTAGTTAAAATCAATAAGTTTTGATTGATTTCATATCGATTTTCAATAATTTCATTGTTTTTCTAATGTTTTCAAACAGTTATTGATATTTACAAACTAGCGTTAAAAAGTAGTGAAAAAAGCTAGATTTTGCATGTAAATCGCTATGTAATTAAAAGTTGTGTAAAACATAAAATCTTAAATAAAACTTTGTCAAAACTTGTGAAACTAGTTAAAATCAATAAGTTTTGATTGATTTCATATCGATTTTCAATAATTTCATTGTTTTTCTAATGTTTTCAAACAGTTATTGATATTTACAAACTAACGTTAAAAAGTAGTGAAAAAAGCTAGATTTTGCATGTAAATCGCTATGAAATTAAAAGTTGTGTAAAACATAAAATCTTAAATAAAACTTTGTCAAAACTTGTGAAACTAGTTAAAATCAATAAGTTTTGATTGATTTCATATCGATTTTCAATAATTTCATTGTTTTTCTAATGTTTTCAAACAGTTATTGATATTTACAAACTAGCGTTAAAAAGTAGTGAAAAAAGCTAGATTTTGCATGTAAATCGCTATGTAATTAAAAGTTGTGTAAAACATAATATCTTAAATAAAACTTTGTCAAAACTTGTGAAACTAGTTAAAATCAATAAGTTTTGATTGATTTCATATCGATTTTCAATAATTTCATTGTTTTTCTAATGTTTTCAAACAGTTATTGATATTTACAAACTAGCGTTAAAAAGTGGTGAAAAAAGCTAGATTTTGCATGTAAATCGCTATGTAATTAAAAGTTGTGTAAAACATAAAATCTTAAATAAAACTTTGTCAAAACTTGTGAAACTAGTTAAAATCAATAAGTTTTGATTGATTTCATATCGATTTTCAATAATTTCATTGTTTTTCTAATGTTTTCAAACAGTTATTGATATTTAAAAACTAACGTTAAAAAGTAGTGAAAAAAGCTAGATTTTGCATGTAAATCGCTATGTAATTAAAAGTTGTGTAAAACATAAAATCTTAAATGAAACTTTGTCAAAACTTCTGAAACTAGTTAAAATCAATAAGTTTTGATTGATTTCATATCGATTTTCAATAATTTCATTGTTTTTCTAATGTTTTCAAACAGTTATTGATGTTTACAAACTAACGTTAAAAAGTAGTGAAAAAAGCTAGATTTTGCATGTAAATCGCTATGTAATTAAAAGTTGTGTAAAACATAAAATCTTAAATAAAACTTTGTCAAAACTTCTGAAACTAGTTAAAATCAATAAATTTTGATTGATTTCATATCGATTTTCAATAATTTCATTGTTTTTCTAATGTTTTCAAACAGTTATTGATATTTACAAACTAGCGTTAAAAAGTAGTGAAAAAAGCTAGATTTTGCATGTAAATCGCTATGTAATTAAAAGTTGTGTAAAACATAAAATCTTAAATAAAACTTTGTCAAAACTTCTGAAACTAGTTAAAATCAATAAGTTTTGATTGATTTCATATCGATTTTCAATAATTTCATTGTTTTTCTAATGTTTTCAAACAGTTATTGATATTTACAAACTAGCGTTAAAAAGTAGTGAAAAAAGCTAGATTTTGCATGTAAATCGCTATGTAATTAAAAGTTGTGTAAAACATAAAATCTTAAATAAAACTTTGTCAAAACTTGTGAAACTAGTTAAAATCAATAAGTTTCGATTGATTTCATATCGATTTTCAATAATTTCATTGTTTTTCTAATGTTTTCAAACAGTTATTGATATTTACAAACTAGCGTTAAAAAGTAGTGAAAAAAGCTAGATTTTGAATGTAAATCGCTTTGTAATTAAAAGTTGTGTAAAACATAAAATCGTAGATAAAACTTTGTCAAAACTTGTGAAACTAGTTAAAATCAATAATTTTTGATTGATTTCATATCGATTTTCAATAATTTCATTGTTTTTCTAATGTTTTCAAACAGTTATTGATATTTACAAACTAGCGTTAAAAAGTAGTGAAAAAAGCTAGATTTTGCATGTAAATCGCTATGTAATTAAAAGTTGTGTAAAACATAAAATCTTAAATATAACTTTGTCAAAACTTGTGAAACTAGTTAAAATCAATAAGTTTTGATTGATTTCATATCGATTTTCAATAATTTCATTGTTTTTCTAATGTTTTCAAACAGTTATTGATATTTACAAACTAACGTTAAAAAGTAGTGAAAAAAGCTAGATTTTGCATGTAAATTGCTATGTAATTAAAAGTTGTGTAAAACATAAAATCTTAAATAAAACTTTGTCAAAACTTGTGAAACTAGTTAAAATCAATAAGTTTTGATTGATTTCATATCGATTTTCAATAATTTCATTGTTTTTCTAATGTTTTCAAACAGTTATTGATATTTACAAACTAGCGTTAAAAAGTAGTGAAAAAAGCTAGATTTTGCATGTAAATCGCTATGTAATTAAAAGTTGTGTAAAACATAAAATCTTAAATAAAACTTTGTCAAAACTTGTGAAACTAGTTAAAATCAATAAGTTTTGATTGATTTCATATCGATTTTCAATAATTTCATTGTTTTTCTAATGTTTTCAAACAGTTATTGATATTTACAAACTAACGTTAAAAAGTAGTGAAAAAAGCTAGATTTTGCATGTAAATCGCTATGAAATTAAAAGTTGTGTAAAACATAAAATCTTAAATAAAACTTTGTCAAAACTTGTGAAACTAGTTAAAATCAATAAGTTTTGATTGATTTCATATCGATTTTCAATAATTTCATTGTTTTTCTAATGTTTTCAAACAGTTATTGATATTTACAAACTAGCGTTAAAAAGTAGTGAAAAAAGCTAGATTTTGCATGTAAATCGCTATGTAATTAAAAGTTGTGTAAAACATAATATCTTAAATAAAACTTTGTCAAAACTTGTGAAACTAGTTAAAATCAATAAGTTTTCATTGATTTCATATCGATTTTCAATAATTTCATTGTTTTTCTAATGTTTTCAAACAGTTATTGATATTTACAAACTAGCGTTAAAAAGTGGTGAAAAAAGCTAGATTTTGCATGTAAATCGCTATGTAATTAAAAGTTGTGTAAAACATAAAATCTTAAATAAAACTTTGTCAAAACTTGTGAAACTAGTTAAAATCAATAAGTTTTGATTGATTTCATATCGATTTTCAATAATTTCATTGTTTTTCTAATGTTTTCAAACAGTTATTGATATTTACAAACTAGTGTTAAAAAGTGGTGAAAAAAGCTAGATTTTGCATGTAAATCGCTATGTAATTAAAAGTTGTGTAAAACATAAAATCTTAAATAAAACTTTGTCAAAACTTGTGAAACTAGTTAAAATCAATAAGTTTTGATTTATTTCATATCGATTTTCAATAATTTCATTGTTTTTCTAATGTTTTCAAACAGTTATTGATATTTAAAAACTAACGTTAAAAAGTAGTGAAAAAAGCTAGATTTTGCATGTAAATCGCTATGTAATTAAAAGTTGTGTAAAACATAAAATCTTAAATGAAACTTTGTCAAAACTTCTGAAACTAGTTAAAATCAATAAGTTTTGATTGATTTCATATCGATTTTCAATAATTTCATTGTTTTTCTAATGTTTTCAAACAGTTATTGATGTTTACAAACTAACGTTAAAAAGTAGTGAAAAAAGCTAGATTTTGCATGTAAATCGCTATGTAATTAAAAGTTGTGTAAAACATAAAATCTTAAATAAAACTTTGTCAAAACTTCTGAAACTAGTTAAAATCAATAAGTTTTGATTGATTTCATATCGATTTTCAATAATTTCATTGTTTTTCTAATGTTTTCAAACAGTTATTGATATTTACAAACTAGCGTTAAAAAGTAGTGAAAAAAGCTAGATTTTGCATGTAAATCGCTATGTAATTAAAAGTTGTGTAAAACATAAAATCTTAAATAAAACTTTGTCAAAACTTCTGAAACTAGTTAAAATCAATAAGTTTTGATTGATTTCATATCGATTTTCAATAATTTCATTGTTTTTCTAATGTTTTCAAACAGTTATTGATATTTACAAACTAGCGTTAAAAAGTAGTGAAAAAAGCTAGATTTTGCATGTAAATCGCTATGTAATTAAAAGTTGTGTAAAACATAAAATCTTAAATAAAACTTTGTCAAAACTTGTGAAACTAGTTAAAATCAATAAGTTTCGATTGATTTCATATCGATTTTCAATAATTTCATTGTTTTTCTAATGTTTTCAAACAGTTATTGATATTTACAAACTAGCGTTAAAAAGTAGTGAAAAAAGCTAGATTTTGAATGTAAATCGCTTTGTAATTAAAAGTTGTGTAAAACATAAAATCGTAGATAAAACTTTGTCAAAACTTGTGAAACTAGTTAAAATCAATAATTTTTGATTGATTTCATATCGATTTTCAATAATTTCATTGTTTTTCTAATGTTTTCAAACAGTTATTGATATTTACAAACTAACGTTAAAAAGTAGTGAAAAAAGCTAGATTTTGCATGTAAATCGCTATGAAATTAAAAGTTGTATAAAACATAAAATCTTAAATAAAACTTTGTCAAAACTTGTGAAACTAGTTAAAATCAATAAGTTTTGATTGATTTCATATCGATTTTCAATAATTTAATTGTTTTTCTAATGTTTTCAAACAGTTATTGATATTTACAAACTAGCGTTAAAAAGTAGTGAAAAAAGCTAGATTTTGCATGTAAATCGCTATGTAATTAAAAGTTGTGTAAAACATAATATCTTAAATAAAACTTTGTCAAAACTTGTGAAACTAGTTAAAATCAATAAGTTTTCATTGATTTCATATCGATTTTCAATAATTTCATGGTTTTTCTAATGTTTTTAAACAGTTATTGATATTTACAAACTAGCGTTAAAAAGTGGTGAAAAAAGCTAGATTTTGCATGTAAATCGCTATGTAATTAAAAGTTGTGTAAAACATAAAATCTTAAATAAAACTTTGTCAAAACTTGTGAAACTAGTTAAAATCAATAAGTTTTGATTGATTTCATATCGATTTTCAATAATTTCATTGTTTTTCTAATGTTTTCAAACAGTTATTGATATTTAAAAACTAACGTTAAAAAGTAGTGAAAAAAGCTAGATTTTGCATGTAAATCGCTATGTAATTAAAAGTTGTGTAAAACATAAAATCTTAAATGAAACTTTGTCAAAACTTCTGAAACTAGTTAAAATCAATAAGTTTTGATTGATTTCATATCGATTTTCAATAATTTCATTGTTTTTCTAATGTTTTCAAACAGTTATTGATGTTTACAAACTAACGTTAAAAAGTAGTGAAAAAAGCTAGATTTTGCATGTAAATCGCTATGTAATTAAAAGTTGTGTAAAACATAAAATCTTAAATAAAACTTTGTCAAAACTTGTGAAACTAGTTAAAATCAATAAGTTTTGATTGATTTCATATCGATTTTCAATAATTTAGTTGTTTTTCTAATGTTTTCAACAGTTATTGATATTTACAAACTAGCGTTAAAAAGTAGTGAAAAAAGCTAGATTTTGCATGTAAATCGCTATGTAATTAAAAGTTGTGTAAAACATAAAATCTGAAATAAAACTTTGTCAAAACTTGTGAAACTAGTTAAAATCAATAAGTTTTGATTGATTTCATATCGATTTTCAATAATTTCATTGTTTTTCTAATGTTTTCAAACAGTTATTGATATTTACAAACTAACGTTAAAAAGTAGTGAAAAAAGCTAGATTTTGCATGTAAATCGCTATGTAATTAAAAGTTGTGTAAAACATAAAATCTTAAATAAAACTTTGTCAAAACTTGTGAAACTAGTTAAAATCAATAAGTTTTGATTGATTTCATATCGATTTTCAATAATTTCATTGTTTTTCTAATGTTTTCAAACAGTTATTGATATTTACAAACTAGCGTTAAAAAGTAGTGAAAAAAGCTAGATTTTGCATGTAAATCGCTATGTAATTAAAAGTTGTGTAAAACATAAAATCTTAAATAAAACTTTGTCAAAACTTGTGAAACTAGTTAAAATCAATAAGTTTTGATTGATTTCATATCGATTTTCAATAATTTAATTGTTTTTCTAATGTTTTCAAACAGTTATTGATATTTACAAACTAGCGTTAAAAAGTAGTGAAAAAAGCTAGATTTTGCATGTAAATCGCTATGTAATTAAAAGTTGTGTAAAACATAAAATCTTAAATAAAACTTTGTCAAAACTTGTGAAACTAGTTAAAATCAATAAGTTTTGATTGATTTCATATCGATTTTCAATAATTTCTTTGTTTTTCTAATGTTTTCAAACAGTTATTGATATTTACAAACTAACGTTAAAAAGTAGTGAAAAAAGCTAGATTTTGCATGTAAATCGCTATGTAATTAAAAGTTGTGTAAAACATAAAATCTTAAATAAAACTTTGTCAAAACTTGTGAAACTAGTTAAAATCAATAAGTTTTGATTGATTTCATATCGATTTTCAATAATTTCATTGTTTTTTTAATGTTTTCAAACAGTTATTGATATTTACAAACTAGCGTTAAAAAGTAGTGAAAAAAGCTTGATTTTGCATGTAAATCGCTATGTAATTAAAAGTTGTGTAAAACATAAAATCTTAAATAAAACTTTGTCAAAACTTGTGAAACTAGTTAAAATCAATAAGTTTTGATTGATTTCATATCGATTTTCAATAATTTCATGGTTTTTCTAATGTTTTCAAACAGTTATTGATATTTACAAACTAGCGTTAAAAAGTAGTGAAAAAAGCTAGATTTTGCATGTAAATCGCTATGTAATTAAAAGTTGTGTAAAACATAAAATCTTAAATAAAACTTTGTCAAAATTTGTGAAACTAGTTAAAATCAATAAGTTTTGATTGATTTCATATCGATTTTCAATAATTTCATTGTTTTTCTAATGTTTTCAAACAGTTATTGATATTTACAAACTAGCGTTAAAAAGTAGTGAAAAAAGCTAGATTTTGCATGTAAATCGCTATGTAATTAAAAGTTGTGTAAAACATAAAATCTTAAATAAAACTTTGTCAAAACTTGTGAAACTAGTTAAAATCAATAAGTTTTGATTGATTTCATATCGATTTTCAATAATTTCATTGTTTTTCTAATGTTTTCAAACAGTTATTGATATTTACATACTAACGTTAAAAAGTAGTGAAAAAAGCTAGATTTTGCATGTAAATTGCTATGTAATTAAAAGTTGTGTAAAACATAAAATCTTAAATAAAACTTTGTCAAAACTTGTGAAACTAGTTAAAATCAATAAGTTTTGATTGATTTCATATCGATTTTCAATAATTTCATTGTTTTTCTAATGTTTTCAAACAGTTATTGATATTTACAAACTAGCGTTAAAAAGTAGTGAAAAAAGCTAGATTTTGCATGTAAATCGCTATGTAATTAAAAGTTGTGTAAAACATAAAATCTTAAATAAAACTTTGTCAAAACTTGTGAAACTAGTTAAAATCAATAAGTTTTGATTGATTTCATATCGATTTTCAATAATTTCATTGTTTTTCTAATGTTTTCAAACAGTTATTGATATTTACAAACTAGCGTTAAAAAGTAGTGAAAAAAGCTAGATTTTGCATGTAAATCGCTATGTAATTAAAAGTTGTGTAAAACATAAAATCTTAAATAAAACTTTATCAAAACTTGTGAAACTAGTTAAAATCAATAAGTTTTGATTGATTTCATATCGATTTTCAATAATCTAGTTGTTTTTCTAATGTTTTCAAACAGTTATTGATATTTACAAACTAGCGTTAAAAAGTAGTGAAAAAAGCTAGATTTTGCATGTAAATCGCTATGTAATTAAAAGTTGTGTAAAACATAAAATCTGAAATAAAACTTTGTCAAAACTTGTGAAACTAGTTAAAATCAATAAGTTTTGATTGATTTCATATCGATTTTCAATAATTTCATTGTTTTTCTAATGTTTTCAAACAGTTATTGATATTTACAAACTAACGTTAAAAAGTAGTGAAAAAAGCTAGATTTTGCATGTAAATCGCTATGTAATTAAAAGTTGTGTAAAACATAAAATCTTAAATAAAACTTTGTCAAAACTTGTGAAACTAGTTAAAATCAATAAGTTTTGATTGATTTCATATCGATTTTCAATAATTTCATTGTTTTTCTAATGTTTTCAAACAGTTATTGATATTTACAAACTAGCGTTAAAAAGTAGTGAAAAAAGCTAGATTTTGCATGTAAATCGCTATGTAATTAAAAGTTGTGTAAAACATAAAATCTTAAATAAAACTTTGTCAAAACTTGTGAAACTAGTTAAAATCAATAAGTTTTGATTGATTTCATATCGATTTTCAATAATTTCATTGTTTTTCTAATGTTTTCAAACAGTTATTGATATTTACAAACTAGCGTTAAAAAGTAGTGAAAAAAGCTAGATTTTGCATGTAAATCGCTATGTAATTAAAAGTTGTGTAAAACATAAAATCTTAAATAAAACTTTGTCAAAACTTGTGAAACTAGTTAAAATCAATAAGTTTTGATTGATTTCATATCGATTTTCAATAATTTCTTTGTTTTTCTAATGTTTTCAAACAGTTATTGATATTTACAAACTAACGTTAAAAAGTAGTGAAAAAAGCTAGATTTTGCATGTAAATCGCTATGTAATTAAAAGTTGTGTAAAACATAAAATCTTAAATAAAACTTTGTCAAAACTTGTGAAACTAGTTAAAATCAATAAGTTTTGATTGATTTCATATCGATTTTCAATAATTTCATTGTTTTTTTAATGTTTTCAAACAGTTATTGATATTTACAAACTAGCGTTAAAAAGTAGTGAAAAAAGCTAGATTTTGCATGTAAATCGCTATGTAATTAAAAGTTGTGTAAAACATAAAATCTTAAATAAAACTTTGTCAAAACTTGTGAAACTAGTTAAAATCAATAAGTTTTGATTGATTTCATATCGATTTTCAATAATTTCATGGTTTTTCTAATGTTTTCAAACAGTTATTGATATTTACAAACTAGCGTTAAAAAGTAGTGAAAAAAGCTAGATTTTGCATGTAAATCGCTATGTAATTAAAAGTTGTGTAAAACATAAAATCTTAAATAAAACTTTGTCAAAACTTGTGAAACTAGTTAAAATCAATAAGTTTTGATTGATTTCATATCGATTTTCAATAATTTCATTGTTTTTCTAATGTTTTCAAACAGTTATTGATATTTACAAACTAGCGTTAAAAAGTAGTGAAAAAAGCTAGATTTTGCATGTAAATCGCTATGTAATTAAAAGTTGTGTAAAACATAAAATCTTAAATAAAACTTTGTCAAAACTTGTGAAACTAGTTAAAATCAATAAGTTTTGATTGATTTCATATCGATTTTCAATAATTTCATTGTTTTTCTAATGTTTTCAAACAGTTATTGATATTTACATACTAACGTTAAAAAGTAGTGAAAAAAGCTAGATTTTGCATGTAAATCGCTATGTAATTAAAAGTTGTGTAAAACATAAAATCTTAAATAAAACTTTGTCAAAACTTGTGAAACTAGTTAAAATCAATAAGTTTTGATTGATTTCATATCGATTTTCAATAATTTCATTGTTTTTCTAATGTTTTCAAACAGTTATTGATATTTACAAACTAGCGTTAAAAAGTAGTGAAAAAAGCTAGATTTTGCATGTAAATCGCTATGTAATTAAAAGTTGTGTAAAACATAAAATCTTAAATAAAACTTTGTCAAAACTTGTGAAACTAGTTAAAATCAATAAGTTTTGATTGATTTCATATCGATTTTCAATAATTTCATTGTTTTTCTAATGTTTTCAAACAGTTATTGATATTTACAAACTAGCGTTAAAAAGTAGTGAAAAAAGCTAGATTTTGCATGTAAATCGCTATGTAATTAAAAGTTGTGTAAAACATAAAATCTTAAATAAAACTTTGTCAAAACTTGTGAAACTAGTTAAAATCAATAAGTTTTGATTGATTTCATATCGATTTTCAATAATTTCATTGTTTTTCTAATGTTTTCAAACAGTTATTGATATTTACAAACTAGCGTTAAAAAGTAGTGAAAAAAGCTAGATTTTGCATGTAAATCGCTATGTAATTAAAAGTTGTGTAAAACATAAAATCTTAAATAAAACTTTGTCAAAACTTGTGAAACTAGTTAAAATCAATAAGTTTTGATTGATTTCATATCGATTTTCAATAATTTCATTGTTTTTCTAATGTTTTCAAACAGTTATTGATATTTACAAACTAGCGTTAAAAAGTAGTGAAAAAAGCTAGATTTTGCATGTAAATCGCTATGTAATTAAAAGTTGTGTAAAACATAAAATCTTAAATAAAACTTTGTCAAAACTTGTGAAACTAGTTAAAATCAATAAGTTTTGATTGATTTCATATCGATTTTCAATAATTTCATTGTTTTTCTAATGTTTTCAAACAGTTATTGATATTTACAAACTAGCGTTAAAAAGTAGTGAAAAAAGCTAGATTTTGAATATAAATCGCTATGTAATTAAAAGTTGTGTAAAACATAAAATCGTAAATAAAACTTTGTCAAAACTTGTGAAACTAGTTAAAATCAATAAGTTTTGATTGATTTCATATCGATTTTCAATAATTTCATTGTTTTTCTAATGTTTTCAAACAGTTATTGATATTTACAAACTAGCGTTAAAAATTAGTCAAAAAAGCTAGATTTTGCATGTAAATCGCTATGTAATTAAAAGTTGTGTAAAACATAAAATCTTAAATAAAACTTTGTCAAAACTTGTGAAACTAGTTAAAATCAATAAGTTTTGATTGATTTCATATCGATTTTCAATAATTTCATTGTTTTTCTAATGTTTTCAAACAGTTATTGATATTTACAATCTAGCGTTAAAAAGTAGTGAAAAAAGCTAGATTTTGCATGTAAATCGCTATGTAATTAAAAGTTGTGTAAAACATAAAATCTTAAATAAAACTTTGTCAAAACTTGTGAAACTAGTTAAAATCAATAAGTTTTGATTGATTTCATATCGATTTTCAATAATTTCATTGTTTTTCTAATGTTTTCAAACAGTTATTGATATTTACAAACTAGCGTTAAAAAGTAGTGAAAAAAGCTAGATTTTGAATGTAAATCGCTATGTAATTAAAAGTTGTGTAAAACATAAAATCGTAAATAAAACTTTGTCAAAACTTGTGAAACTAGTTAAAATCAATAAGTTTTGATTGATTTCATATCGATTTTCAATAATTTCATTGTTTTTCTAATGTTTTCAAACAGTTATTGATATTTACAAACTAGCGTTAAAAAGTAGTGAAAAAAGCTAGATTTTGCATGTAAATCGCTATGTAATTAAAAGTTGTGTAAAACATAAAATCTTAAATAAAACTTTGTCAAAACTTGTGAAACTAGTTAAAATCAATAAGTTTTGATTGATTTCATATCGATTTTCAATAATTTCTTTGTTTTTCTAATGTTTTCAAACAGTTATTGATATTTACAAACTAACGTTAAAAAGTAGTGAAAAAAGCTAGATTTTGCATGTAAATCGCTATGTAATTAAAAGTTGTGTAAAACATAAAATCTTAAATAAAACTTTGTCAAAACTTGTGAAACTAGTTAAAATCAATAAGTTTTGATTGATTTCATATCGATTTTCAATAATTTCATTGTTTTTTTAATGTTTTCAAACAGTTATTGATATTTACAAACTAGCGTTAAAAAGTAGTGAAAAAAGCTAGATTTTGCATGTAAATCGCTATGTAATTAAAAGTTGTGTAAAACATAAAATCTTAAATAAAACTTTGTCAAAACTTGTGAAACTAGTTAAAATCAATAAGTTTTGATTGATTTCATATCGATTTTCAAAAATTTCATGGTTTTTCTAATGTTTTCAAACAGTTATTGATATTTACAAACTAGCGTTAAAAAGTAGTGAAAAAAGCTAGATTTTGCATGTAAATCGCTATGTAATTAAAAGTTGTGTAAAACATAAAATCTTAAATAAAACTTTGTCAAAATTTGTGAAACTAGTTAAAATCAATAAGTTTTGATTGATTTCATATCGATTTTCAATAATTTCATTGTTTTTCTAATGTTTTCAAACAGTTATTGATATTTACAAACTAGCGTTAAAAAGTAGTGAAAAAAGCTAGATTTTGCATGTAAATCGCTATGTAATTAAAAGTTGTGTAAAACATAAAATCTTAAATAAAACTTTGTCAAAACTTGTGAAACTAGTTAAAATCAATAAGTTTTGATTGATTTCATATCGATTTTCAATAATTTCTTTGTTTTTCTAATGTTTTCAAACAGTTATTGATATTTACAAACTAACGTTAAAAAGTAGTGAAAAAAGCTAGATTTTGCATGTAAATCGCTATGTAATTAAAAGTTGTGTAAAACATAAAATCTTAAATAAAACTTTGTCAAAACTTGTGAAACTAGTTAAAATCAATAAGTTTTGATTGATTTCATATCGATTTTCAATAATTTCATTGTTTTTTTAATGTTTTCAAACAGTTATTGATATTTACAAACTAGCGTTAAAAAGTAGTGAAAAAAGCTAGATTTTGCATGTAAATCGCTATGTAATTAAAAGTTGTGTAAAACATAAAATCTTAAATAAAACTTTGTCAAAACTTGTGAAACTAGTTAAAATCAATAAGTTTTGATTGATTTCATATCGATTTTCAATAATTTCATGGTTTTTCTAATGTTTTCAAACAGTTATTGATATTTACAAACTAGCGTTAAAAAGTAGTGAAAAAAGCTAGATTTTGCATGTAAATCGCTATGTAATTAAAAGTTGTGTAAAACATAAAATCTTAAATAAAACTTTGTCAAAATTTGTGAAACTAGTTAAAATCAATAAGTTTTGATTGATTTCATATCGATTTTCAATAATTTCATTGTTTTTCTAATGTTTTCAAACAGTTATTGATATTTACAAACTAGCGTTAAAAAGTAGTGAAAAAAGCTAGATTTTGCATGTAAATCGCTATGTAATTAAAAGTTGTGTAAAACATAAAATCTTAAATAAAACTTTGTCAAAACTTGTGAAACTAGTTAAAATCAATAAGTTTTGATTGATTTCATATCGATTTTCAATAATTTCATTGTTTTTCTAATGTTTTCAAACAGTTATTGATATTTACATACTAACGTTAAAAAGTAGTGAAAAAAGCTAGATTTTGCATGTAAATCGCTATGTAATTAAAAGTTGTGTAAAACATAAAATCTTAAATAAAACTTTGTCAAAACTTGTGAAACTAGTTAAAATCAATAAGTTTTGATTGATTTCATATCGATTTTCAATAATTTCATTGTTTTTCTAATGTTTTCAAACAGTTATTGATATTTACAAACTAGCGTTAAAAAGTAGTGAAAAAAGCTAGATTTTGCATGTAAATCGCTATGTAATTAAAAGTTGTGTAAAACATAAAATCTTAAATAAAACTTTGTCAAAACTTGTGAAACTAGTTAAAATCAATAAGTTTTGATTGATTTCATATCGATTTTCAATAATTTCATTGTTTTTCTAATGTTTTCAAACAGTTATTGATATTTACAAACTAGCGTTAAAAAGTAGTGAAAAAAGCTAGATTTTGCATGTAAATCGCTATGTAATTAAAAGTTGTGTAAAACATAAAATCTTAAATAAAACTTTGTCAAAACTTGTGAAACTAGTTAAAATCAATAAGTTTTGATTGATTTCATATCGATTTTCAATAATTTCATTGTTTTTCTAATGTTTTCAAACAGTTATTGATATTTACAAACTAGCGTTAAAAAGTAGTGAAAAAAGCTAGATTTTGCATGTAAATCGCTATGTAATTAAAAGTTGTGTAAAACATAAAATCTTAAATAAAACTTTGTCAAAACTTGTGAAACTAGTTAAAATCAATAAGTTTTGATTGATTTCATATCGATTTTCAATAATTTCATTGTTTTTCTAATGTTTTCAAACAGTTATTGATATTTACAAACTAGCGTTAAAAAGTAGTGAAAAAAGCTAGATTTTGCATGTAAATCGCTATGTAATTAAAAGTTGTGTAAAACATAAAATCTTAAATAAAACTTTGTCAAAACTTGTGAAACTAGTTAAAATCAATAAGTTTTGATTGATTTCATATCGATTTTCAATAATTTCATTGTTTTTCTAATGTTTTCAAACAGTTATTGATATTTACAAACAAGCGTTAAAAAGTAGTGAAAAAAGCTAGATTTTGAATATAAATCGCTATGTAATTAAAAGTTGTGTAAAACATAAAATCGTAAATAAAACTTTGTCAAAACTTGTGAAACTAGTTAAAATCAATAAGTTTTGATTGATTTCATATCGATTTTCAATAATTTCATTGTTTTTCTAATGTTTTCAAACAGTTATTGATATTTACAAACTAGCGTTAAAAATTAGTCAAAAAAGCTAGATTTTGCATGTAAATCGCTATGTAATTAAAAGTTGTGTAAAACATAAAATCTTAAATAAAACTTTGTCAAAACTTGTGAAACTAGTTAAAATCAATAAGTTTTGATTGATTTCATATCGATTTTCAATAATTTCATTGTTTTTCTAATGTTTTCAAACAGTTATTGATATTTACAATCTAGCGTTAAAAAGTAGTGAAAAAAGCTAGATTTTGCATGTAAATCGCTATGTAATTAAAAGTTGTGTAAAACATAAAATCTTAAATAAAACTTTGTCAAAACTTGTGAAACTAGTTAAAATCAATAAGTTTTGATTGATTTCATATCGATTTTCAATAATTTCATTGTTTTTCTAATGTTTTCAAACAGTCATTGATATTTACAAACTAACGTTAAAAAGTAGTGAAAAACCTAGATTTTGCATGTAAATCGCTATGTAATTAAAAGTTGTGTAAAACATAAAATCTTAAATAAAACTTTGTCAAAACTTGTGAAACTAGTTAAAATCAATAAGTTTTGATTGATTTAATATCGATTTTCAATAATTTCATTGTTTTTCTAATGTTTTCAAACAGTTATTGATATTTACAAACTAGCGTTAAAAAGTAGTGAAAAAAGCTAGATTTTGCATGTAAATCGCTATGTAATTAAAAGTTGTGTAAAACATAAAATCTTAAATAAAACTTTGTCAAAACTTGTGAAACTAGTTAAAATCAATAAGTTTTGATTGATTTCATATCGATTTTCAATAATTTCATTGTTTTTCTAATGTTTTCAAACAGTTATTGATATTTACAAACTAGCGTTAAAAAGTAGTGAAAAAAGCTAGATTTTGAATGTAAATCGCTATGTAATTAAAAGTTGTGTAAAACATAAAATCGTAAATAAAACTTTGTCAAAACTTGTGAAACTAGTTAAAATCAATAAGTTTTGATTGATTTCATATCGATTTTCAAAAATTTCATTGTTTTTCTAATGTTTTCAAACAGTTATTGATATTTACAAACTAGCGTTAAAAAGTAGTGAAAAAAGCTAGATTTTGCATGTAAATCGCTATGTAATTAAAAGTTCTGTAAAACATAAAATCTTAAATAAAACTTTGTCAAAACTTGTGAAACTAGTTAAAATCAATAAGTTTTGATTGATTTCATATCGATTTTCAATAATTTCATTGTTTTTCTAATGTTTTCAAACAGTTATTGATATTTACAAACTAGCGTTAAAAAGTAGTGAAAAAAGCTAGATTTTGCATGTAAATCGCTATGTAATTAAAAGTTGTGTAAAACATAAAATCTTAAATAAAACTTTGTCAAAACTTGTGAAACTAGTTAAAATCAATAAGTTTTGATTGATTTCATATCGATTTTCAATAATTTCATTGTTTTTCTAATGTTTTCAAACAGTTATTGATATTTACAAACCAGCGTTAAAAAGTAGTGAAAAAAGCTAGATTTTGCATGTAAATCGCTATGTAATTAAAAGTTGTGTAAAACATAAAATCTTAAATAAAACTTTGTCAAAACTTGTGAAACTAGTTAAAATCAATAGGTTTTGATTGATTTCATATCGATTTTCAATAATTTCATTGTTTTTCTAATGTTTTCAAACAGTTATTGATATTTACAAACTAGCGTTAAAAAGTAGTGAAAAAAGCTAGATTTTGCATGTAAATCTCTATGTAATTAAAAGTTGTGTAAAACATAAAATCTTAAATAAAACTTTGTCAAAACTTTTGAAACTAGTTAAAATCAATAAGTTTTGATTGATTTCATATCGATTTTCAATAATTTCATTGTTTTTCTAATGTTTTCAAACAGTCATTGATATTTACAAACTAACGTTAAAAAGTAGTGAAAAACCTAGATTTTGCATGTAAATCGCTATGTAATTAAAAGTTGTGTAAAACATAAAATCTTAAATAAAACTTTGTCAAAACTTGTGAAACTAGTTAAAATCAATAAGTTTTGATTGATTTAATGTCGATTTTCAATAATTTCATTGTTTTTCTAATGTTTTCAAACAGTTATTGATATTTACAAACTAGCGTTAAAAAGTAGTGAAAAAAGCTAGATTTTGCATGTAAATCGCTATGTAATTAAAAGTTGTGTAAAACATAAAATCTTAAATAAAACTTTGTCAAAACTTGTGAAACTAGTTAAAATCAATAAGTTTTGATTGATTTCATATCGATTTTCAATAATTTCATTGTTTTTCTAATGTTTTCAAACAGTTATTGATATTTACAAACTAACGTTAAAAAGTAGTGAAAAAAGCTAGATTTTGCATGTAAATCGCTATGTAATTAAAAGTTGTGTAAAACATAAAATCTTAAATAAAACTTTGTCAAAAATTGTGAAACTAGTTAAAATCAATAAGTTTTGATTGATTTCATATCGATTTTCAATAATTTCATTGTTTTTCTAATGTTTTCAAACAGTTATTGATATTTACAAACTAGCGTTAAAAAGTAGTGAAAAAAGCGAGATTTTGCATGTAAATCTCTATGTAATTAAAAGTTGTGTAAAACATAAAATCTTAAATAAAACTTTGTCAAAACTTGTGAAACTAGTTAAAATCAATAAGTTTTGATTGATTTCATATCGATTTTCAATAATTTCATTGTTTTTCTAATGTTTTCAAACAGTTATTGATATTTACAAACTAGCGTTAAAAAGTAGTGAAAAAAGCTAGATTTTGAATGTAAATCGCTATGTAATTAAAAGTTGTGTAAAACATAAAATCGTAAATAAAACTTTGTCAAAACTTGTGAAACTAGTTAAAATCAATAAGTTTTGATTGATTTCATATCGATTTTCAAAAATTTCATTGTTTTTCTAATGTTTTCAAACAGTTATTGATATTTACAAACTAGCGTTAAAAAGTAGTGAAAAAAGCTAGATTTTGAATGTAAATCGCTATGTAATTAAAAGTTGTGTAAAACATAAAATCGTATATAAAACTTTGTCAAAACTTGTGAAACTAGTTAAAATCAATAAGTTTTGATTGATTTCATATCGATTTTCAATAATTTCATTGTTTTTCTAATGTTTTCAAACAGTTATTGATATTTACAAACTAGCGTTAAAAAGTAGTGAAAAAAGCTAGATTTTGCATGTAAATCGCTATGTAATTAAAAGTTGTGTAAAACATAAAATCTTAAATAAAACTTTGTCAAAACTTGTGAAACTAGTTAAAATCAATAAGTTTTGATTGATTTCATATCGATTTTCAATAATTTCATTGTTTTTCTAATGTTTTCAAACAGTTATTGATATTTACAAACTAGCGTTAAAAAGTAGTGAAAAAAGCTAGATTTTGAATATAAATCGCTATGTAATTAAAAGTTGTGTAAAACATAAAATCGTAAATAAAACTTTGTCAAAACTTGTGAAACTAGTTAAAATCAATAAGTTTTGATTGATTTCATATCGATTTTCAATAATTTCATTGTTTTTCTAATGTTTTCAAACAGTTATTGATATTTACAAACTAGCGTTAAAAATTAGTCAAAAAAGCTAGATTTTGCATGTAAATCGCTATGTAATTAAAAGTTGTGTAAAACATAAAATCTTAAATAAAACTTTGTCAAAACTTGTGAAACTAGTTAAAATCAATAAGTTTTGATTGATTTCATATCGATTTTCAATAATTTCATTGTTTTTCTAATGTTTTCAAACAGTTATTGATATTTACAATCTAGCGTTAAAAAGTAGTGAAAAAAGCTAGATTTTGCATGTAAATCGCTATGTAATTAAAAGTTGTGTAAAACATAAAATCTTAAATAAAACTTTGTCAAAACTTGTGAAACTAGTTAAAATCAATAAGTTTTGATTGATTTCATATCGATTTTCAATAATTTCATTGTTTTTCTAAAGTTTTCAAACAGTCATTGATATTTACAAACTAACGTTAAAAAGTAGTGAAAAACCTAGATTTTGCATGTAAATCGCTATGTAATTAAAAGTTGTGTAAAACATAAAATCTTAAATAAAACTTTGTCAAAACTTGTGAAACTAGTTAAAATCAATAAGTTTTGATTGATTTAATATCGATTTTCAATAATTTCATTGTTTTTCTAATGTTTTCAAACAGTTATTGATATTTACAAACTAGCGTTAAAAAGTAGTGAAAAAAGCTAGATTTTGCATGTAAATCGCTATGTAATTAAAAGTTGTGTAAAACATAAAATCTTAAATAAAACTTTGTCAAAACTTGTGAAACTAGTTAAAATCAATAAGTTTTGATTGATTTCATATCGATTTTCAATAATTTCATTGTTTTTCTAATGTTTTCAAACAGTTATTGATATTTACAAACTAGCGTTAAAAAGTAGTGAAAAAAGCTAGATTTTGAATGTAAATCGCTATGTAATTAAAAGTTGTGTAAAACATAAAATCGTAAATAAAACTTTGTCAAAACTTGTGAAACTAGTTAAAATCAATAAGTTTTGATTGATTTCATATCGATTTTCAAAAATTTCATTGTTTTTCTAATGTTTTCAAACAGTTATTGATATTTACAAACTAGCGTTAAAAAGTAGTGAAAAAAGCTAGATTTTGCATGTAAATCGCTATGTAATTAAAAGTTGTGTAAAACATAAAATCTTAAATAAAACTTTGTCAAAACTTGTGAAACTAGTTAAAATCAATAAGTTTTGATTGATTTCATATCGATTTTCAATAATTTCATTGTTTTTCTAATGTTTTCAAACAGTTATTGATATTTACAAACTAGCGTTAAAAAGTAGTGAAAAAAGCTAGATTTTGCATGTAAATCGCTATGTAATTAAAAGTTGTGTAAAACATAAAATCTTAAATAAAACTTTGTCAAAACTTGTGAAACTAGTTAAAATCAATAAGTTTTGATTGATTTCATATCGATTTTCAATAATTTCATTGTTTTTCTAATGTTTTCAAACAGTTATTGATATTTACAAACCAGCGTTAAAAAGTAGTGAAAAAAGCTAGATTTTGCATGTAAATCGCTATGTAATTAAAAGTTGTGTAAAACATAAAATCTTAAATAAAACTTTGTCAAAACTTGTGAAACTAGTTAAAATCAATAGGTTTTGATTGATTTCATATCGATTTTCAATAATTTCATTGTTTTTCTAATGTTTTCAAACAGTTATTGATATTTACAAACTAGCGTTAAAAAGTAGTGAAAAAAGCTAGATTTTGCATGTAAATCTCTATGTAATTAAAAGTTGTGTAAAACATAAAATCTTGAATAAAACTTTGTCAAAACTTTTGAAACTAGTTAAAATCAATAAGTTTTGATTGATTTCATATCGATTTTCAATAATTTCATTGTTTTTCTAATGTTTTCAAACAGTTATTGATATTTACAAACTAGCGTTAAAAAGTAGTGAAAAAAGCTAGATTTTGCATGTAAATCGCTATGTAATTAAAAGTTGTGTAAAACATAAAATCTTAAATAAAACTTTGTCAAAACTTGTGAAACTAGTTAAAATCAATAAGTTTTGATTGATTTCATATCGATTTTCAATAATTTCATTGTTTTTCTAATGTTTTCAAACAGTTATTGATATTTACAAACTAGCGTTAAAAAGTAGTGAAAAAAGCTAGATTTTGTATGTAAATCGCTATGTAATTAAAAGTTGTGTAAAACATAAAATCTTAAATAAAACTTTGTCAAAACTTGTGAAACTAGTTAAAATCAATAAGTTTTGATTGATTTCATATCGATTTTCAATAATTTCATTGTTTTTCTAATGTTTTCAAACAGTTATTGATATTTACAAACTAACGTTAAAAAGTAGTGAAAAAAGCTAGATTTTGCATGTAAATCGCTATGTAATTAAAAGTTGTGTAAAACATAAAATCTTAAATAAAACTTTGTCAAAACTTGTGAAACTAGTTAAAATCAATAAGTTTTGATTGATTTCATATCGATTTTCAATAATTTCATTGTTTTTCTAATGTTTTCAAACAGTTATTGATATTTACAAACTAGCGTTAAAAAGTAGTGAAAAAAGCTAGATTTTGCATGTAAATCGCTATGTAATTAAAAGTTGTGTAAAACATAAAATCTTAAATAAAACTTTGTCAAAACTTGTGAAACTAGTTAAAATCAATAAGTTTTGATTGATTTCATATCGATTTTCAATAATTTCATTGTTTTTCTAATGTTTTCAAACAGTTATTGATATTTACAAACTAGCGTTAAAAAGTAGTGAAAAAAGCTAGATTTTGCATGTAAATCGCTATGTAATTAAAAGTTGTGTAAAACATAAAATCTTAAATAAAACTTTGTCAAAACTTGTGAAACTAGTTAAAATCAATAAGTTTTGATTGATTTCATATCGATTTTCAATAATTTCATTGTTTTTCTAATGTTTTCAAACAGTTATTGATATTTACAAACTAACGTTAAAAAGTAGTGAAAAAAGCTAGATTTTGCATGTAAATCGCTATGTAATTAAAAGTTGTGTAAAACATAAAATCTTAAATAAAACTTTGTCAAAACTTGTGAAACTAGTTAAAATCAATAAGTTTTGATTGATTTCATATCGATTTTCAATAATTTCATTGTTTTTCTAATGTTTTCAAACAGTTATTGATATTTACAAACTAACGTTAAAAAGTAGTGAAAAAAGCTAGATTTTGCATGTAAATCGCTATGTAATTAAAAGTTGTGTAAAACATAAAATCTTAAATAAAACTTTGTCAAAACTTGTGAAACTAGTTAAAATCAATAAGTTTTGATTGATTTCATATCGATTTTCAATAATTTCATTGTTTTTCTAATGTTTTCAAACAGTTATTGATATTTACAAACTAGCGTTAAAAAGTAGTGAAAAAAGCTAGATTTTGAATTTAAATCGCTATGTAATTAAAAGTTGTGTAAAACATAAAATCTTAAATAAAACTTTGTCAAAACTTGTGAAACTAGTTAAAATCACTAAGTTTTGATTGATTTCATATCGATTTTCAATAATTTCATTGTTTTTCTAATGTTTTCAAACAGTTATTGATATTTACAAACTAGCGTTAAAAAGTAGTGAAAAAAGCTAGATTTTGCATGTAAATCGCTATGTAATTAAAAGTTGTGTAAAACATAAAATCTTAAATAAAACTTTGTCAAAACTTGTGAAACTAGTTAAAATCAATAAGTTTTGATTGATTTCATATCGATTTTCAATAATTTCATTGTTTTTCTAATGTTTTCAAACAGTTATTGATATTTACAAACTAGCGTTAAAAAGTAGTGAAAAAAGCTAGATTTTGTATGTAAATCGCTATGTAATTAAAAGTTGTGTAAAACATAAAATCTTAAATAAAACTTTGTCAAAACTTGTGAAACTAGTTAAAATCAATAAGTTTTGATTGATTTCATATCGATTTTCAATAATTTCATTGTTTTTCTAATGTTTTCAAACAGTTATTGATATTTACAAACTAACGTTAAAAAGTAGTGAAAAAAGCTAGATTTTGCATGTAAATCGCTATGTAATTAAAAGTTGTGTAAAACATAAAATCTTAAATAAAACTTTGTCAAAACTTGTGAAACTAGTTAAAATCAATAAGTTTTGATTGATTTCATATCGATTTTCAATAATTTCATTGTTTTTCTAATGTTTTCAAACAGTTATTGATATTTACAAACTAGCGTTAAAAAGTAGTGAAAAAAGCTAGATTTTGCATGTAAATCGCTATGTAATTAAAAGTTGTGTAAAACATAAAATCTTAAATAAAACTTTGTCAAAACTTGTGAAACTAGTTAAAATCAATAAGTTTTGATTGATTTCATATCGATTTTCAATAATTTCATTGTTTTTCTAATGTTTTCAAACAGTTATTGATATTTACAAACTAGCGTTAAAAAGTAGTGAAAAAAGCTAGATTTTGCATGTAAATCGCTATGTAATTAAAAGTTGTGTAAAACATAAAATCTTAAATAAAACTTTGTCAAAACTTGTGAAACTAGTTAAAATCAATAAGTTTTGATTGATTTCATATCGATTTTCAATAATTTCATTGTTTTTCTAATGTTTTCAAACAGTTATTGATATTTACAAACTAACGTTAAAAAGTAGTGAAAAAAGCTAGATTTTGCATGTAAATCGCTATGTAATTAAAAGTTGTGTAAAACATAAAATCTTAAATAAAACTTTGTCAAAACTTGTGAAACTAGTTAAAATCAATAAGTTTTGATTGATTTCATATCGATTTTCAATAATTTCATTGTTTTTCTAATGTTTTCAAACAGTTATTGATATTTACAATCTAACGTTAAAAAGTAGTGAAAAAAGCTAGATTTTGCATGTAAATCGCTATGTAATTAAAAGTTGTGTAAAACATAAAATCTTAAATAAAACTTTGTCAAAACTTGTGAAACTAGTTAAAATCAATAAGTTTTGATTGATTTCATATCGATTTTCAATAATTTCATTGTTTTTCTAATGTTTTCAAACAGTTATTGGTATTTACAAACTAGCGTTAAAAAGTAGTGAAAAAAGCTAGATTTTGCATGTAAATCGCTATGTAATTAAAAGTTGTGTAAAACATAAAATCTTAAATAAAACTTTGTCAAAACTTGTGAAACTAGTTAAAATCAATAAGTTTTGATTGATTTCATATCGATTTTCAATAATTTCATTGTTTTTCTAATGTTTTCAAACAGTTATTGATATTTACAAACTAGCGTTAAAAAGTAGTGAAAAAAGCTAGATTTTGAATGTAAATCGCTATGTAATTAAAAGTTGTGTAAAACATAAAATCGTAAATAAAACTTTGTCAAAACTTGTGAAACTAGTTAAAATCAATAAGTTTTGATTGATTTCATATCGATTTTCAATAATTTCATTGTTTTTCTAATGTTTTCAAACAGTTATTGATATTTACAAACTAGCGTTAAAAAGTAGTGAAAAAAGCTAGATTTTGCATGTAAATCGCTATGTAATTAAAAGTTGTGTAAAACATAAAATCTTAAATAAAACTTTGTCAAAACTTGTGAAACTAGTTAAAATCAATAAGTTTTGATTGATTTCATATCGATTTTCAATAATTTCATTGTTTGTCTAATGTTTTCAAACAGTTATTGATATTTACAAACTAACGTTAAAAAGTAGTGAAAAAAGCTAGATTTTGCATGTAAATCGCTATGTAATTAAAAGTTGTGTAAAACATAAAATCTTAAATAAAACTTTGTCAAAACTTGTGAAACTAGTTAAAATCAATAAGTTTTGATTGATTTCATATCGATTTTCAATAATTTCATTGTTTTTCTAATGTTTTCAAACAGTTATTGATATTTACAAACTAACGTTAAAAAGTAGTGAAAAAAGCTAGATTTTGCATGTAAATCGCTATGTAATTAAAAGTTGTGTAAAACATAAAATCTTAAATAAAACTTTGTCAAAACTTGTGAAACTAGTTAAAATCCATAAGTTTTGATTGATTTCATATCGATTTTCAATAATTTCATTGTTTTTCTAATGTTTTCAAACAGTTATTGATATTTACAAACTAGCGTTAAAAAGTAGTGAAAAAAGCTAGATTTTGCATGTAAATCGCTATGTAATTAAAAGTTGTGTAAAACATAAAATCTTAAATAAAACTTTGTCAAAACTTGTGAAACTAGTTAAAATCAATAAGTTTTGATTGATTTCATATCGATTTTCAATAATTTCATTGTTTTTCTAATGTTTTCAAACAGTTATTGATATTTACAAACTAACGTTTAAAAGTAGTGAAAAAAGCTAGATTTTGCATGTAAATCGCTATGTAATTAAAAGTTGTGTAAAACATAAAATCTTAAATAAAACTTTGTCAAAACTTGTGAAACTAGTTAAAATCAATAAGTTTTGATTGATTTCATATCGATTTTCAATAATTTCATTGTTTTTCTAATGTTTTCAAACAGTTATTGATATTTACACACTAGCGTTAAAAAGTAGTGAAAAAAGCTAGATTTTGAATGTAAATCGCTATGTAATTAAAAGTTGTGTAAAACATAAAATCGTAAATAAAACTTTGTCAAAACTTGTGAAACTAGTTAAAATCAATAAGTTTTGATTGATTTCATATCGATTTTCAATAATTTCATTGTTTTTCTAATGTTTTCATACAGTTATTGATATTTACAAACTAGCGTTAAAAAGTAGTGAAAAAAGCTAGATTTTGCATGTAAATCGCTATGTAATTAAAAGTTGTGTAAAACATAAAATCTTAAATAAAACTTTGTCAAAACTTGTGAAACTAGTTAAAATCAATAAGTTTTGATTGATTTCATATCGATATTCAATAATTTCTTTGTTTTTCTAATGTTTTCAAACAGTTATTGATATTTACAAACTAGCGTTAAAAAGTAGTGAAAAAAGCTAGATTTTGCATGTAAATCGCTATGTAATTAAAAGTTGTGTAAAACATAAAATCTTAAATAAAACTTTGTCAAAACTTGTGAAACTAGTTAAAATCAATAAGTTTTGATTGATTTCATATCGATTTTCAATAATTTCATTGATTTTCTAATGTTTTCAAACAGTTATTGATATTTACAAACTAACGTTAAAAAGTAGTGAAAAAAGCTAGATTTTGCATGTAAATCGCTATGTAATTAAAAGTTGTGTAAAACATAAAATCTTAAATAAAACTTTGTCAAAACTTGTGAAACTAGTTAAAATCAATAAGTTTTGATTGATTTCATATCGATTTTCAATAATTTCATTGTTTTTTTAATGTTTTCAAATAGTTATTGATATTTACAAACTAGCGTTAAAAAGTAGTGAAAAAAGCTAGATTTTGCATGTAAATCGCTATGTAATTAAAAGTTGTGTAAAACATAAAATCTTAAATAAAACTTTGTCAAAACTTGTGAAACTAGTTAAAATCAATAAGTTTTGATTGATTTCATATCGATTTTCAATAATTTCATGGTTTTTCTAATGTTTTCAAACAGTTATTGATATTTACAAACTAGCGTCAAAAAGTAGTGAAAAAAGCTAGATTTTGCATGTAAATCGCTATGTAATTAAAAGTTGTGTAAAACATAAAATCTTAAATAAAACTTTGTCAAAACTTGTGAAACTAGTTAAAATCAATAAGTTTTGATTGATTTCATATCGATTTTCAATAATTTCATTGTTTTTCTAATGTTTTCAAACAGTTATTGATATTTACAAACTAGCGTTAAAAAGTAGTGAAAAAAGCTAGATTTTGCATGTAAATCGCTATGTAATTAAAAGTTGTGTAAAACATAAAATCTTAAATAAAACTTTGTCAAAACTTGTGAAACTAGTTAAAATCAATAAGTTTTGATTGATTTCATATCGATTTTCAATAATTTCATTGTTTTTCTAATGTTTTCAAACAGTTATTGATATTTACAAACTAGCGTTAAAAAGTAGTGAAAAAAGCTAGATTTTGCATGTAAATCGCTATGTAATTAAAAGTTGTGTAAAACATAAAATCTGAAATAAAACTTTGTCAAAACTTGTGAAACTAGTTAAAATCAATAAGTTTTGATTGATTTCATATCGATTTTCAATAATTTCATTGTTTTTCTAATGTTTTCAAACAGTTATTGATATTTACAAACTAACGTTAAAAAGTAGTGAAAAAAGCTAGATTTTGCATGTAAATCGCTATGTAATTAAAAGTTGTGTAAAACATAAAATCTTAAATAAAACTTTGTCAAAACTTGTGAAACTAGTTAAAATCAATAAGTTTTGATTGATTTCATATCGATTTTCAATAATTTCATGGTTTTTCTAATGTTTTCAAACAGTTATTGATATTTACAAACTAGCGTCAAAAAGTAGTGAAAAAAGCTAGATTTTGCATGTAAATCGCTATGTAATTAAAAGTTGTGTAAAACATAAAATCTTAAATAAAACTTTGTCAAAACTTGTGAAACTAGTTAAAATCAATAAGTTTTGATTGATTTCATATCGATTTTCAATAATTTCATTGTTTTTCTAATGTTTTCAAACAGTTATTGATATTTACAAACTAGCGTTAAAAAGTAGTGAAAAAAGCTAGATTTTGCATGTAAATCGCTATGTAATTAAAAGTTGTGTAAAACATAAAATCTTAAATAAAACTTTGTCAAAACTTGTGAAACTAGTTAAAATCAATAAGTTTTGATTGATTTCATATCGATTTTCAATAATTTAATTGTTTTTCTAATGTTTTCAAACAGTTAATGATATTTACAAACTAGCGTTAAAAAGTAGTGAAAAAAGCTAGATTTTGCATGTAAATCGCTATGTAATTAAAAGTTGTGTAAAACATAAAATCTTAAATAAAACTTTGTCAAAACTTGTGAAACTGGTTAAAATCAATAAGTTTTGATTGATTTCATATCGATTTTCAATAATTTCATTGTTTTTCTAATGTTTTCAAACAGTTATTGATATTTACACACTAGCGTTAAAAAGTAGTGAAAAAAGCTAGATTTTGCATGTAAATCGCTATGTAATTAAAAGTTGTGTAAAACATAAAATCTTAAATAAAACTTTGTCAAAACTTGTGAAACTAGTTAAAATCAATAAGTTTTGATTGATTTCATATCGATTTTCAATAATTTCATTGTTTTTCTAATGTTTTCAAACAGTTATTTATATTTACAAACTAGCGTTAAAAAGTAGTGAAAAAAGCTAGATTTTGCGTGTAAATCGCTATGTAATTAAAAGTTGTGTAAAACATAAAATCTTAAATAAAACTTTGTCAAAACTTGTGAAACTAGTTAAAATCAATAAGTTTTGATTGATTTCATATCGATTTTCAATAATTTCATTGTTTTTCTAATGTTTTCAAACAGTTATTGATATTTACAAACTAACGTTAAAAAGTAGTGAAAAAAGCTAGATTTTGCATGTAAATCGCTATGTAATTAAAAGTTGTGTAAAACATAAAATCTTAAATAAAACTTTGTCAAAACTTGTGAAACTAGTTAAAATCAATAAGTTTTGATGGATTTCATATCGATTTTCAATAATTTCATTGTTTTTCTAATGTTTTCAAACAGTTATTGATATTTACAAACTAGCGTTAAAAAGTAGTGAAAAAAGCTAGATTTTGAATGTAAAATCGCTATGTAATTAAAAGTTGTGTAAAACATAAAATCGTAAATAAAACTTTGTCAAAACTTGTGAAACTGGTTAAAATCAATAAGTTTTGATTGATTTCATATCGATTTTCAATAATTTCATTGTTTTTCTAATGTTTTCAAACAGTTATTGATATTTACAAACTAGCGTTAAAAAGTAGTGAAAAAAGCTAGATTTTGCATGTAAATCGCTATGTAATTAAAAGTTGTGTAAAACATAAAATCTTAAATAAAACTTTGTCAAAACTTGTGAAACTAGTTAAAATCAATAAGTTTTGATTGATTTCATATCGATTTTCAATAATTTCATTGTTTTTCTAATGTTTTCAAACAGTTATTGATATTTACAAACTAGCGTTAAAAAGTAGTGAAAAAAGCTAGATTTTGCATGTAAATCGCTATGTAATTAAAAGTTGTGTAAAACCTAAAATCTTAAATAAAACTTTGTCAAAACTTGTGAAACTAGTTAAAATCAATAAGTTTTGATTGATTTCATATCGATTTTCAATAATTTCATTGTTTTTCTAATGTTTTCAAACAGTTATTGATATTTACAAACTAGCGTTAAAAAGTAGTGAAAAAAGCTAGATTTTGCATGTAAATCGCTATGTAATTAAAAGTTGTGTAAAACATAAAATCTTAAATAAAACTTTGTCAAAACTTGTGAAACTAGTTAAAATCAATAAGTTTTGATTGATTTCATATCGATTTTCAATAATTTCATTGTTTTTCTAATGTTTTCAAACAGTTATTGATATTTACAAACTAGCGTCAAAAAGTAGTGAAAAAAGCTAGATTTTGCATGTAAATCGCTATGTAATTAAAAGTTGTGTAAAACATAAAATCTTAAATAAAACTTTGTCAAAACTTGTGAAACTAGTTAAAATCAATAAGTTTTGATTGATTTCATATCGATTTTCAATAATTTCATTGTTTTTCTAATGTTTTCAAACAGTTATTGATATTTACAAACTAGCGTTAAAAAGTAGTGAAAAAAGCTAGATTTTGCATGTAAATCGCTATGTAATTAAAAGTTGTGTAAAACATAAAATCTTAAATAAAACTTTGTCAAAACTTGTGAAACTAGTTAAAATCAATAAGTTTTGATTGATTTCATATCGATTTTCAATAATTTCATTGTTTTTCTAATGTTTTCAAACAGTTATTGATATTTACAAACTAGCGTTAAAAAGTAGTGAAAAAAGCTAGATTTTGCATGTAAATCGCTATGTAATTAAAAGTTGTGTAAAACATAAAATCTTAAATAAAACTTTGTCAAAACTTGTGAAACTAGTTAAAATCAATAAGTTTTGATTGATTTCATATCGATTTTCAATAATTTCATTGTTTTTCTAATGTTTTCAAACAGTTATTGATATTTACAAACTAGCGTTAAAAAGTAGTGAAAAAAGCTAGATTTTGCATGTAAATCGCTATGTAATTAAAAGTTGTGTAAAACATAAAATCTTAAATAAAACTTTTCAAAACTTGTGAAACTAGTTAAAATCAATAAGTTTTGATTGATTTCATATCGATTTTCAATAATTTCATTCTTTTTCTAATGTTTTCAAACAGTTATTGATATTTACAAACTAGCGTTAAAAAGTAGTGAAAAAAGCTAGATTTTGCATGTAAATCGCTATGTAATTAAAAGTTGTGTAAAACATAAAATCTTAAATAAAACTTTGTCAAAACTTGTGAAACTAGTTAAAATCAATAAGTTTTGATTGATTTCATATCGATTTTCAATAATTTCATTGTTTTTCTAATGTTTTCAAACAGTTATTGATATTTACAAACTAACGTTAAAAAGTAGTGAAAAAAGCTAGATTTTGCATGTAAATCACTATGTAATTAAAAGTTGTGTAAAACATAAAATCTTAAATAAAACTTTGTCAAAACTTGTGAAACTAGTTAAAATCAATAAGTTTTGATTGATTTCATATCGATTTTCAATAATTTCATTGTTTTTCTAATGTTTTCAAACAGTTATTTATATTTACAAACTAGCGTTAAAAAGTAGTGAAAAAAGCTAGATTTTGCATGTAAATCTCTATGTAATTAAAAGTTGTGTAAAACATAAAATCTTAAATAAAACTTTGTCAAGACTTGTGAAACTAGTTAAAATCAATAAGTTTTGATTGATTTCATATCGATTTTCAATAATTTCATTGTTTTTCTAATGTTTTCAAACAGTTATTGATATTTACAAACTAGCGTTAAAAAGTAGTGAAAAAAGCTAGATTTTGCATGTAAATCGCTATGTAATTAAAAGTTGTGTAAAACATAAAATCTTAAATAGAACTTTGTCAAAACTTGTGAAACTAGTTAAAATCAATAAGTTTTGATTTATTTCATATCGATTTTCAATAATTTCATTGTTTTTTTAATGTTTTCAAATAGTTATTGATATTTACAAACTAGCGTTAAAAAGTAGTGAAAAAAGCTAGATTTTGCATGTAAATCGCTATGTAATTAAAAGTTGTGTAAAACATAAAATCTTAAATAAAACTTTGTCAAAACTTGTGAAACTAGTTAAAATCAATAAGTTTTGATTGATTTCATATCGATTTTCAATAATTTCATTGTTTTTCTAATGTTTTCAAACAGTTATTGATATTTGCAAACTAACGTTAAAAAGTAGTGAAAAAAGCTAGATTTTGCATGTAAATCGCTATGTAATTAAAAGTTGTGTAAAACATAAAATCTTAAATAAAACTTTGTCAAAACTTGTGAAACTAGTTAAAATCAATAAGTTTTGATTGATTTCATATCGATTTTCAATAATTTCATTGTTTTTCTAATGTTTTCAAACAGTTATTGATATTTAGAAACTAGCGTTAAAAAGTAGTGAAGAAAGCTAGATTTTGCATGTAAATCGCTATGTAATTAAAAGTTGTGTAAAACATAAAATCTTAAATAAAACTTTGTCAAAACTTGTGAAACTAGTTAAAATCAATAAGTTTTGATTGATTTCATATCGATTTTCAATAATTTCATTGTTTTTCTAATGTTTTCAAACAGTTATTGATATTTACAAACTAGCGTTAAAAAGTAGTGAAAAAAGCTAGATTTTGCATGTAAATCGCTATGTAATTAAAAGTTGTGTAAAACATAAAATCTTAAATAAAACTTTGTCAAAACTTGTGAAACTAGTTAAAATCAATAAGTTTTGATTGATTTCATATCGATTTTCAATAATTTCATTGTTTTTCTAATGTTTTCAAACAGTTATTGATATTTACAAACTAACGTTAAAAAGTAGTGAAGAAAGCTAGATTTTGCATGTAAATCGCTATGTAATTAAAAGTTGTGTAAAACATAAAATCTTAAATAAAACTTTGTCAAAACTTGTGAAACTAGTTAAAATCAATAAGTTTTGATTGATTTCATATCGATTTTCAATAATTTCATTGTTTTTCTAATGTTTTCAAATAGTTATTGATATTTACAAACTAACGTTAAAAAGTCGTGAAAAAAGCTAGATTTTGCATGTAAATCGCTATGTAATTAAAAGTTGTGTAAAACATAAAATCTTAAATAAAACTTTGTCAAAACTTGTGAAACTAGTTAAAATCAATAAGTTTTGATTGATTTCATATCGATTTTCAATAATTTCATTGTTTTTCTAATGTTTTCAAAGAGTTATTGATATTTACAAACTAGCGTTACAAAGTAGTGAAAAAAGCTAGATTTTGCATGTAAATCTCTATGTAATTAAAAGTTGTGTAAAACATAAAATCTTAAATAAAACTTTGTCAAAACTTGTGAAACTAGTTAAAATCAATAAGTTTTGATTGATTTCATATCGATTTTCAATAATTTCATTGTTTTTCTAATGTTTTCAAACAGTTATTGATATTTAGAAACTAGCGTTAAAAAGTAGTGAAGAAAGCTAGATTTTGCATGTAAATCGCTATGTAATTAAAAGTTGTGTAAAACATAAAATCTTAAATAAAACTTTGTCAAAACTTGTGAAACTAGTTAAAATCAATAAGTTTTGATTGATTTCATATCGATTTTCAATAATTTCATTGTTTTTCTAATGTTTTCAAATAGTTATTGATATTTACAAACTAACGTTAAAAAGTCGTGAAAAAAGCTAGATTTTGCATGTAAATCGCTATGTAATTAAAAGTTGTGTAAAACATAAAATCTTAAATAAAACTTTGTCAAAACTTGTGAAACTAGTTAAAATCAATAAGTTTTGATTGATTTCATATCGATTTTCAATAATTTCATTGTTTTTCTAATGTTTTCAAAGAGTTATTGATATTTACAAACTAGCGTTACAAAGTAGTGAAAAAAGCTAGATTTTGCATGTAAATCTCTATGTAATTAAAAGTTGTGTAAAACATAAAATCTTAAATAAAACTTTGTCAAAACTTGTGAAACTAGTTAAAATCAATAAGTTTTGATTGATTTCATATCGATTTTCAATAATTTCATTGTTTTTCTAATGTTTTCAAACAGTTATTGATATTTACAAACTAGCGTTAAAAAGTAGTGAAAAAAGCTAGATTTTGCATGTAAATCGCTATGTAATTAAAAGTTGTGTAAAACATAAAATCTTAAATAAAACTTTGTCAAAACTTGTGAAACTAGTTAAAATCAATAAGTTTTGATTGATTTCATATCGATTTTCAATAATTTCATTGTTTTTCTAATGTTTTCTAACAGTTATTTATATTTACAAACTAGCGTTAAAAAGTAGTGAAAAAAGCTAGATTTTGCATGTAAATCTCTATGTAATTAAAAGTTGTGTAAAACATAAAATCTTAAATAAAACTTTGTCAAAACTTGTGAAACTAGTTAAAATCAATAAGTTTTGATTGATTTCATATCGATTTTCAATAATTTCATTGTTTTTCTAATGTTTTCAAACAGTTATTGATATTTACAAACTAGCGTTAAAAAGTAGTGAAAAAAGCTAGATTTTGCATGTAAATCGCTATGTAATTAAAAGTTGTGTAAAACATAAAATCTTAAATAAAACTTTGTCAAAACTTGTGAAACTAGTTAAAATCAATAAGTTTTGATTGATTTCATATCGATTTTCAATAATTTCATTGTTTTTCTAATGTTTTCTAACAGTTATTTATATTTACAAACTAGCGTTAAAAAGTAGTGAAAAAAGCTAGATTTTGCATGTAAATCTCTATGTAATTAAAAGTTGTGTAAAACATAAAATCTTAAATAAAACTTTGTCAAAACTTGTGAAACTAGTTAAAATCAATAAGTTTTGATTGATTTCATATCGATTTTCAATAATTTCATTGTTTTTCTAATGTTTTCA
The DNA here is from genome assembly GCA_963932145.1 of Acanthosepion lycidas. NCBI lineage: Eukaryota > Metazoa > Mollusca > Cephalopoda > Sepiida > Sepiidae > Acanthosepion > Acanthosepion lycidas. Next base: position 35,589 of record CAWVQA010000287.1, on the reverse strand, counting down.
AACAGTTATTGATATTTACAAACTAGCGTTAAAAAGTAGTGAAAAAAGCTAGATTTTGCATGTAAATCGCTATGTAATTAAAAGTTGTGTAAAACATAAAATCTTAAATAAAACTTTGTCAAAACTTGTGAAACTAGTTAAAATCAATAAGTTTTGATTGATTTCATATCGATTTTCAATAATTTCATTGTTTTTCTAATGTTTTCAAATAGTTATTGATATTTACAAACTAACGTTAAAAAGAAGTGAAAAAAGCTAGATTTTGCATGTAAATCGCTATGTAATTAAAAGTTGTGTAAAACATAAAATCTTAAATAAAAGTTTGTCAAAACTTGTGAAACTAGTTAAAATCAATAAGTTTTGATTGATTTCATATCGATTTTCAATAATTTCATTGTTTTTCTAATGTTTTCAAACAGTTATTTATATTTACAAACTAGCGTTAAAAAGTAGTGAAAAAAGCTAGATTTTCCATGTAAATCTCTATGTAATTAAAAGTTGTGTAAAACATAAAATCTTAAATAAAACTTTGTCAAAACTTGTGAAACTAGTTAAAATCAATAAGTTTTGATTGATTTCATATCGATTTTCAATAATTTCATTGTTTTTCTAATGTTTTCAAACAGTTATTGATATTTACAAACTAGCGTTAAAAAGTAGTGAAAAAAGCTAGATTTTGCATGTAAATCGCTATGTAATTAAAAGTTGTGTAAAACCTAAAATCTTAAATAAAACTTTGTCAAAACTTGTGAAACTAGTTAAAATCAATAAGTTTTGATTGATTTCATATCGATTTTCAATAATTTCATTGTTTTTTTAATGTTTTCAAATAGTTATTGATATTTACAAACTAGCGTTAAAAAGTAGTGAAAAAAGCTAGATTTTGCATGTAAATCGCTATGTAATTAAAAGTTGTGTAAAACATAAAATCTTAAATAAAACTTTGTCAAAACTTGTGAAACTAGTTAAAATCAATAAGTTTTGATTGATTTCATATCGATTTTCAATAATTTCATTGTTTTTCTAATGTTTTCAAACAGTTATTGATATTTACAAACTAGCGTTAAAAAGTAGTGAAAAAAGCTAGATTTTGCATGTAAATCGCTATGTAATTAAAAGTTGTGTAAAACCTAAAATCTTAAATAAAACTTTGTCAAAACTTGTGAAACTAGTTAAAATCAATAAGTTTTGATTGATTTCATATCGATTTTCAATAATTTCATTGTTTTTCTAATGTTTTCAAACAGTTATTGATATTTACAAACTAGCGTTAAAAAGTAGTGAAAAAAGCTAGATTTTGCATGTAAATCGCAATGTAATTAAAAGTTGTGTAAAACATAAAATCTTAAATAAAATTTTGTCAAAACTTGTGAAACTAGTTAAAATCAATAAGTTTTGATTGATTTCATATCGATTTTCAATAATTTCATTGTTTTTCTAATGTTTTCAAACAGTTATTGATATTTACAAACTAGCGTTAAAAAGTAGTGAAAAAAGCTAGATTTTGCATGTAAATCGCTATGTAATTAAAAGTTGTGTAAAACCTAAAATCTTAAATAAAACTTTGTCAAAACTTGTGAAACTAGTTAAAATCAATAAGTTTTGATTGATTTTATATCGATTTACAATAATTTCATTGTTTTTCTAATGTTTTCAAACAGTTATTGATATTTACAAACTAGCGTTAAAAAGTAGTGAAAAAAGCTAGATTTTGAATGTAAATCGCTATGTAATTAAAAGTTGTGTAAAACATAAAATCTTAAATAAAACTTTGTCAAAACTTGTGAAACTAGTTAAAATCAATAAGTTTTGATTGATTTCATATCGATTTTCAATAATTTCATTGTTTTTCTAATGTTTTCAAACAGTTATTGATATTTACAAACTAGCGTTAAAAAGTAGTGAAAAAAGCTAGATTTTGCATGTAAATCTCTATGTAATTAAAAGTTGTGTAAAACATAAAATCTTAAATAAAACTTTGTCCAAACTTGTGAAACTAGTTAAAATCAATAAGTTTTGATTGATTTCATATCGATTTTCAATAATTTCATTGTTTTTCTAATGTTTTCAAACAGTTATTGATATTTACAAACTAGCGTTAAAAAGTAGTGAAAAAAGCTAGATTTTGCATGTAAATCGCTATGTAATTAAAAGTTGTGTAAAACATAAAATCTTAAATAAAACTTTGTCAAAACTTGTGAAACTAGTTAAAATCAATAAGTTTTGATTGATTTCATATCGATTTTCAATAATTTCATTGTTTTTCTAATGTTTTCAAACAGTTATTGATATTTACAAACTAGCGTTAAAAAGTAGTGAAAAAAGCTAGATTTTGCATGTAAATCGCTATGTAATTAAAAGTTGTGTAAAACATAAAATCTTAAATAAAACTTTGTCAAAACTTGTGAAACTAGTTAAAATCAATAAGTTTTGATTGATTTCATATCGATTTTCAATAATTTCATTGTTTTTCTAATGTTTTCAAACAGTTATTGATATTTACAAACTAGCGTTAAAAAGTAGTGAAAAAAGCTAGATTTTGCATGTAAATCGCTATGTAATTAAAAGTTGTGTAAAACCTAAAATCTTAAATAAAACTTTGTCAAAACTTGTGAAACTAGTTAAAATCAATAAGTTTTGATTGATTTCATATCGATTTTCAATAATTTCATTGTTTTTCTAATGTTTTCAAACAGTTATTGATATTTACAAACTAGCGTTAAAAAGTAGTGAAGAAAGCTAGATTTTGCATGTAAATCGCTATGTAATTAAAAGTTGTGTAAAACATAAAATCTTAAATAAAACTTTGTCAAAACTTGTGAAACTAGTTAAAATCAATAAGTTTTGATTGATTTCATATCGATTTTCAATAATTTCATTGTTTTTCTAATGTTTTCAAACAGTTATTGATATTTACAAACTAGCGTTAAAAAGTAGTGAAAAAAGCTAGATTTTGCATGTAAATCGCAATGTAATTAAAAGTTGTGTAAAACATAAAATCTTAAATAAAATTTTGTCAAAACTTGTGAAACTAGTTAAAATCAATAAGTTTTGATTGATTTCATATCGATTTTCAATAATTTCATTGTTTTTCTAATGTTTTCAAACAGTTATTGATATTTACAAACTAGCGTTAAAAAGTAGTGAAAAAAGCTAGATTTTGCATGTAAATCGCTATGTAATTAAAAGTTGTGTAAAACATAAAATCTTAAATAAAACTTTGTCAAAACTTGTGAAACTAGTTAAAATCAATAAGTTTTGATTGATTTTATATCGATTTACAATAATTTCATTGTTTTTCTAATGTTTTCAAACAGTTATTGATATTTACAAACTAGCGTTAAAAAGTAGTGAAAAAAGCTAGATTTTGAATGTAAATCGCTATGTAATTAAAAGTTGTGTAAAACATAAAATCTTAAATAAAACTTTGTCAAAACTTGTGAAACTAGTTAAAATCAATAAGTTTTGATTGATTTCATATCGATTTTCAATAATTTCATTGTTTTTCTAATGTTTTCAAACAGTTATTGATATTTACAAACTAGCGTTAAAAAGTAGTGAAAAAAGCTAGATTTTGCATGTAAATCTCTATGTAATTAAAAGTTGTGTAAAACATAAAATCTTAAATAAAACTTTGTCCAAACTTGTGAAACTAGTTAAAATCAATAAGTTTTGATTGATTTCATATCGATTTTCAATAATTTCATTGTTTTTCTAATGTTTTCAAACAGTTATTGATATTTACAAACTAGCGTTAAAAAGTAGTGAAAAAAGCTAGATTTTGCATGTAAAACGCTATGTAATTAAAAGTTGTGTAAAACATAAAATCTTAAATAAAACTTTGTCAAAACTTGTGAAACTAGTTAAAATCAATAAGTTTTGATTGATTTCATATCGATTTTCAATAATTTCATTGTTTTTCTAATGTTTTCAAACAGTTATTGATATTTACAAACTAGCGTTAAAAAGTAGTGAAAAAAGCTAGATTTTGCATGTAAATCGCTATGTAATTAAAAGTTGTGTAAAACATAAAATCTTAAATAAAACTTTGTCAAAACTTGTGAAACTAGTTAAAATCAATAAGTTTTGATTGATTTCATATCGATTTTCAATAATTTCATTGTTTTTCTAATGTTTTCAAACAGTTATTGATATTTACAAACTAGCGTTAAAAAGTAGTGAAAAAAGCTAGATTTTGCATGTAAATCGCTATGTAATTAAAAGTTGTGTAAAACCTAAAATCTTAAATAAAACTTTGTCAAAACTTGTGAAACTAGTTAAAATCAATAAGTTTTGATTGATTTCATATCGATTTTCAATAATTTCATTGTTTTTCTAATGTTTTCAAACAGTTATTGATATTTACAAACTAGCGTTAAAAAGTAGTGAAGAAAGCTAGATTTTGCATGTAAATCGCTATGTAATTAAAAGTTGTGTAAAACCTAAAATCTTAAATAAAACTTTGTCAAAACTTGTGAAACTAGTTAAAATCAATAAGTTTTGATTGATTTCATATCGATTTTCAATAATTTCATTGTTTTTCTAATGTTTTCAAACAGTTATTGATATTTACAAACTAGCGTTAAAAAGTAGTGAAAAAAGCTAGATTTTGCATGTAAATCGCTATGTAATTAAAAGTTGTGTAAAACATAAAATCTTAAATAAAACTTTGTCAAAACTTGTGAAACTAGTTAAAATCAATAAGTTTTGATTGATTTTATATCGATTTACAATAATTTCATTGTTTTTCTAATGTTTTCAAACAGTTATTGATATTTACAAACTAGCTTTAAAAAGTAGTGAAAAAAGCTAGATTTTGAATGTAAATCGCTATGTAATTAAAAGTTGTGTAAAACATAAAATCGTAAATAAAACTTTGTCAAATCTTGTGAAACTAGTTAAAATCAATAAGTTTTGATTGATTTCATATCGATTTTCAATAATTTCATTGTTTTTCTAATGTTTTCAAACAGTTATTGATATTTACAAACTAACGTTAAAAAGTAGTGAAAAAAGCTAGATTTTGCATGTAAATCGCTATGTAATTAAAAGTTGTGTAAAACCTAAAATCTTAAATAAAACTTTGTCAAAACTTGTGAAACTAGTTAAAATCAATAAGTTTTGATTGATTTCATATCGATTTTCAATAATTTCATTGTTTTTCTAATGTTTTCAAACAGTTATTGATATTTACAAACTAGCGTTAAAAAGTAGTGAAAAAAGCTAGATTTTGCATGTAAATCGCTATGTAATTAAAAGTTGTGTAAAACATAAAATCTTAAATAAAACTTTGTCAAAACTTGTGAAACTAGTTAAAATCAATAAGTTTTGATTGATTTCATATCGATTTTCAATAATTTCATTGTTTTTCTAATGTTTTCAAACAGTTATTGATATTTACAAACTAGCGTTAAAAAGTAGTGAAAAAAGCTAGATTTTGCATGTAAATCGCTATGTAATTAAAAGTTGTGTAAAACATAAAATCTTAAATAAAACTTTGTCAAAACTTGTGAAACTAGTTAAAATCAATAAGTTTTGATTGATTTTATATCGATTTACAATAATTTCATTGTTTTTCTAATGTTTTCAAACAGTTATTGATATTTACAAACTAGCGTTAAAAAGTAGTGAAAAAAGCTAGATTTTGAATGTAAATCGCTATGTAATTAAAAGTTGTGTAAAACATAATATCTTAAATAAAACTTTGTCAAAACTTGTGAAACTAGTTAAAATCAATAAGTTTTGATTGATTTCATATCGATTTTCAATAATTTCATTGTTTTTCTAATGTTTTCAAACAGTTATTGATATTTACAAACTAGCGTTAAAAAGTAGTGAAAAAAGCTAGATTTTGCATGTAAATCTCTATGTAATTAAAAGTTGTGTAAAACATAAAATCTTAAATAAAACTTTGTCCAAACTTGTGAAACTAGTTAAAATCAATAAGTTTTGATTGATTTCATATCGATTTTCAATAATTTCATTGTTTTTCTAATGTTTTCAAACAGTTATTGATATTTACAAACTAGCGTTAAAAAGTAGTGAAAAAAGCTAGATTTTGCATGTAAATCGCTATGTAATTAAAAGTTGTGTAAAACATAAAATCTTAAATAAAACTTTGTCAAAACTTGTGAAACTAGTTAAAATCAATAAGTTTTGATTGATTTCATATCGATTTTCAATAATTTCATTGTTTTTCTAATGTTTTCAAACAGTTATTGATATTTACAAACTAGCGTTAAAAAGTAGTGAAAAAAGCTAGATTTTGCATGTAAATCGCTATGTAATTAAAAGTTGTGTAAAACATAAAATCTTAAATAAAACTTTGTCAAAACTTGTGAAACTAGTTAAAATCAATAAGTTTTGATTGATTTTATATCGATTTACAATAATTTCATTGTTTTTCTAATGTTTTCAAACAGTTATTGATATTTACAAACTAGCGTTAAAAAGTAGTGAAAAAAGCTAGATTTTGAATGTAAATCGCTATGTAATTAAAAGTTGTGTAAAACATAATATCTTAAATAAAACTTTGTCAAAACTTGTGAAACTAGTTAAAATCAATAAGTTTTGATTGATTTCATATCGATTTTCAATAATTTCATTGTTTTTCTAATGTTTTCAAACAGTTATTGATATTTACAAACTAGCGTTAAAAAGTAGTGAAAAAAGCTAGATTTTGCATGTAAATCTCTATGTAATTAAAAGTTGTGTAAAACATAAAATCTTAAATAAAACTTTGTCCAAACTTGTGAAACTAGTTAAAATCAATAAGTTTTGATTGATTTCATATCGATTTTCAATAATTTCATTGTTTTTCTAATGTTTTCAAACAGTTATTGATATTTACAAACTAGCGTTAAAAAGTAGTGAAAAAAGCTAGATTTTGCATGTAAATCGCTATGTAATTAAAAGTTGTGTAAAACATAAAATCTTAAATAAAACTTTGTCAAAACTTGTGAAACTAGTTAAAATCAATAAGTTTTGATTGATTTCATATCGATTTTCAATAATTTCATTGTTTTTCTAATGTTTTCAAACAGTTATTTATATTTACAAACTAGCGTTAAAAAGTAGTGAAAAAAGCTAGATTTTGCATGTAAATCGCTATGTAATTAAAAGTTGTGTAAAACATAAAATCTTAAATAAAACTTTGTCAAAACTTGTGAAACTAGTTAAAATCAATAAGTTTTGATTGATTTCATATCGATTTTCAATAATTTCATTGTTTTTCTAATGTTTTCAAACAGTTATTGATATTTACAAACTAACGTTAAAAAGTAGTGAAAAAAGCTAGATTTTGCATGTAAATCGCTATGTAATTAAAAGTTGTGTAAAACATAAAATCTTAAATAAAACTTTGTCAAAACTTGTGAAACTAGTTAAAATCAATAAGTTTTGATTGATTTCATATCGATTTTCAATAATTTCATTGTTTTTCTAATGTTTTCAAACAGTTATTGATATTTACAAACTAGCGTTAAAAAGTAGTGAAAAAAGCTAGATTTTGCATGTAAATCGCTATGTAATTAAAAGTTGTGTAAAACATAAAATCTTAAATAAAACTTTGTCAAAACTTGTGAAACTAGTTAAAATCAATAAGTTTTGATTGATTTCATATCGATTTTCAATAATTTCATTGTTTTTCTAATGTTTTCAAACAGTTATTGATATTTACAAACTAGCGTTAAAAAGTAGTGAAAAAAGCTAGATTTTGCATGTAAATCGCTATGTAATTAAAAGTTGTGTAAAACATAAAATCTTAAATAAAACTTTGTCAAAACTTGTGAAACTAGTTAAAATCAATAAGTTTTGATTGATTTCATATCGATTTTCAATAATTTCATTGTTTTTCTAATGTTTTCAAACAGTTATTGATATTTACAAACTAGCGTTAAAAAGTAGTGAAAAAAGCTAGATTTTGCATGTAAATCGCTATGTAATTAAAAGTTGTGTAAAACCTAAAATCTTAAATAAAACTTTGTCAAAACTTGTGAAACTAGTTAAAATCAATAAGTTTTGATTGATTTCATATCGATTTTCAATAATTTCATTGTTTTTCTAATGTTTTCAAACAGTTATTGATATTTACAAACTAGCGTTAAAAAGTAGTGAAAAAAGCTAGATTTTGCATGTAAATCGCTATGTAATTAAAAGTTGTGTAAAACATAAAATCTTAAATAAAACTTTGTCAAAACTTGTGAAACTAGTTAAAATCAATAAGTTTTGATTGATTTCATATCGATTTTCAATAATTTCATTGTTTTTCTAATGTTTTCAAACAGTTATTGATATTTACAAACTAGCGTTAAAAAGTAGTGAAAAAAGCTAGATTTTGCATGTAAATCGCTATGTAATTAAAAGTTGTGTAAAACCTAAAATCTTAAATAAAACTTTGTCAAAACTTGTGAAACTAGTTAAAATCAATAAGTTTTGATTGATTTCATATCGATTTTCAATAATTTCATTGTTTTTCTAATGTTTTCAAAGAGTTATTGATATTTACAAACTAGCGTTAAAAAGTAGTGAAAAAAGCTAGATTTTGCATGTAAATCGCTATGTAATTAAAAGTTGTGTAAAACCTAAAATCTTAAATAAAACTTTGTCAAAACTTGTGAAACTAGTTAAAATCAATAAGTTTTGATTGATTTCATATCGATTTTCAATAATTTCATTGTTTTTCTAATGTTTTCAAACAGTTATTGATATTTACAAACTAGCGTTAAAAAGTAGTGAAAAAAGCTAGATTTTGCATGTAAATCGCTATGTAATTAAAAGTTGTGTAAAACATAAAATCTTAAATAAAACTTTGTCAAAAACTGTGAAACTAGTTAAAATCAATAAGTTTTGATTGATTTCATATCGATTTTCAATAATTTCATTGTTTTTCTAATGTTTTCAAACAGTTATTGATATTTACAAACTAGCGTTAAAAAGTAGTGAAAAAAGCTAGATTTTGAATGTAAATCGCTATGTAATTAAAAGTTGTGTAAAACATAAAATCGTAAATAAAACTTTGTCAAAACTTGTGAAACTAGTTAAAATCAATAAGTTTTGATTGATTTTATATCGATTTACAATAATTTCATTGTTTTTCTAATGTTTTCAAACAGTTATTGATATTTACAAACTAGCGTTAAAAAGTAGTGAAAAAAGCTAGATTTTGAATGTAAATCGCTATGTAATTAAAAGTTGTGTAAAACATAAAATCGTAAATAAAACTTTGTCAAATCTTGTGAAACTAGTTAAAATCAATAAGTTTTGATTGATTTCATATCGATTTTCAATAATTTCATTGTTTTTCTAATGTTTTCAAACAGTTATTGATATTTACAAACTAACGTTAAAAAGTAGTGAAAAAAGCTAGATTTTGCATGTAAATCGCTATGTAATTAAAAGTTGTGTAAAACCTAAAATCTTAAATAAAACTTTGTCAAAACTTGTGAAACTAGTTAAAATCAATAAGTTTTGATTGATTTCATATCGATTTTCAATAATTTCATTGTTTTTCTAATGTTTTCAAACAGTTATTGATATTTACAAACTAGCGTTAAAAAGTAGTGAAAAAAGCTAGATTTTGCATGTAAATCGCTATGTAATTAAAAGTTGTGTAAAACATAAAATCTTAAATAAAACTTTGTCAAAACTTGTGAAACTAGTTAAAATCAATAAGTTTTGATTGATTTCATATCGATTTTCAATAATTTCATTGTTTTTCTAATGTTTTCAAACAGTTATTGATATTTACAAACTAGCGTTAAAAAGTAGTGAAAAAAGCTAGATTTTGCATGTAAATCGCTATGTAATTAAAAGTTGTGTAAAACATAAAATCTTAAATAAAACTTTGTCAAAACTTGTGAAACTAGTTAAAATCAATAAGTTTTGATTGATTTCATATCGATTTTCAATAATTTCATTGTTTTTCTAATGTTTTCAAACAGTTATTGATATTTACAAACTAGCGTTAAAAAGTAGTGAAAAAAGCTAGATTTTGCATGTAAATCGCTATGTAATTAAAAGTTGTGTAAAACATAAAATCTTAAATAAAACTTTTCAAAACTTGTGAAACTAGTTAAAATCAATAAGTTTTGATTGATTTCATATCGATTTTCAATAATTTCATTCTTTTTCTAATGTTTTCAAACAGTTATTGATATTTACAAACTAGCGTTAAAAAGTAGTGAAAAAAGCTAGATTTTGCATGTAAATCTCTATGTAATTAAAAGTTGTGTAAAACATAAAATCTTAAATAAAACTTTGTCAAGACTTGTGAAACTAGTTAAAATCAATAAGTTTTGATTGATTTCATATCGATTTTCAATAATTTCATTGTTTTTCTAATGTTTTCAAACAGTTATTGATATTTACAAACTAGCGTTAAAAAGTAGTGAAAAAAGCTAGATTTTGCATGTAAATCGCTATGTAATTAAAAGTTGTGTAAAACATAAAATCTTAAATAGAACTTTGTCAAAACTTGTGAAACTAGTTAAAATCAATAAGTTTTGATTTATTTCATATCGATTTTCAATAATTTCATTGTTTTTTTAATGTTTTCAAATAGTTATTGATATTTACAAACTAGCGTTAAAAAGTAGTGAAAAAAGCTAGATTTTGCATGTAAATCGCTATGTAATTAAAAGTTGTGTAAAACATAAAATCTTAAATAAAACTTTGTCAAAACTTGTGAAACTAGTTAAAATCAATAAGTTTTGATTGATTTCATATCGATTTTCAATAATTTCATTGTTTTTCTAATGTTTTCAAACAGTTATTGATATTTGCAAACTAACGTTAAAAAGTAGTGAAAAAAGCTAGATTTTGCATGTAAATCGCTATGTAATTAAAAGTTGTGTAAAACATAAAATCTTAAATAAAACTTTGTCAAAACTTGTGAAACTAGTTAAAATCAATAAGTTTTGATTGATTTCATATCGATTTTCAATAATTTCATTGTTTTTCTAATGTTTTCAAACAGTTATTGATATTTAGAAACTAGCGTTAAAAAGTAGTGAAGAAAGCTAGATTTTGCATGTAAATCGCTATGTAATTAAAAGTTGTGTAAAACATAAAATCTTAAATAAAACTTTGTCAAAACTTGTGAAACTAGTTAAAATCAATAAGTTTTGATTGATTTCATATCGATTTTCAATAATTTCATTGTTTTTCTAATGTTTTCAAACAGTTATTGATATTTACAAACTAGCGTTAAAAAGTAGTGAAAAAAGCTAGATTTTGCATGTAAATCGCTATGTAATTAAAAGTTGTGTAAAACATAAAATCTTAAATAAAACTTTGTCAAAACTTGTGAAACTAGTTAAAATCAATAAGTTTTGATTGATTTCATATCGATTTTCAATAATTTCATTGTTTTTCTAATGTTTTCAAACAGTTATTGATATTTACAAACTAACGTTAAAAAGTAGTGAAAAAAGCTAGATTTTGCATGTAAATCGCTATGTAATTAAAAGTTGTGTAAAACATAAAATCTTAAATAAAACTTTGTCAAGACTTGTGAAACTAGTTAAAATCAATAAGTTTTGATTGATTTCATATCGATTTTCAATAATTTCATTGTTTTTCTAATGTTTTCAAACAGTTATTTATATTTACAAACTAGCGTTAAAAAGTAGTGAAAAAAGCTAGATTTTGCATGTAAATCTCTATGTAATTAAAAGTTGTGTAAAACATAAAATCTTAAATAAAACTTTGTCAAGACTTGTGAAACTAGTTAAAATCAATAAGTTTTGATTGATTTCATATCGATTTTCAATAATTTCATTGTTTTTCTAATGTTTTCAAACAGTTATTGATATTTAGAAACTAGCGTTAAAAAGTAGTGAAGAAAGCTAGATTTTGCATGTAAATCGCTATGTAATTAAAAGTTGTGTAAAACATAAAATCTTAAATAAAACTTTGTCAAAACTTGTGAAACTAGTTAAAATCAATAAGTTTTGATTGATTTCATATCGATTTTCAATAATTTCATTGTTTTTCTAATGTTTTCAAATAGTTATTGATATTTACAAACTAACGTTAAAAAGTCGTGAAAAAAGCTAGATTTTGCATGTAAATCGCTATGTAATTAAAAGTTGTGTAAAACATAAAATCTTAAATAAAACTTTGTCAAAACTTGTGAAACTAGTTAAAATCAATAAGTTTTGATTGATTTCATATCGATTTTCAATAATTTCATTGTTTTTCTAATGTTTTCAAAGAGTTATTGATATTTACAAACTAGCGTTACAAAGTAGTGAAAAAAGCTAGATTTTGCATGTAAATCTCTATGTAATTAAAAGTTGTGTAAAACATAAAATCTTAAATAAAACTTTGTCAAAACTTGTGAAACTAGTTAAAATCAATAAGTTTTGATTGATTTCATATCGATTTTCAATAATTTCATTGTTTTTCTAATGTTTTCAAACAGTTATTGATATTTACAAACTAGCGTTAAAAAGTAGTGAAAAAAGCTAGATTTTGCATGTAAATCGCTATGTAATTAAAAGTTGTGTAAAACATAAAATCTTAAATAAAACTTTGTCAAAACTTGTGAAACTAGTTAAAATCAATAAGTTTTGATTGATTTCATATCGATTTTCAATAATTTCATTGTTTTTCTAATGTTTTCTAACAGTTATTTATATTTACAAACTAGCGTTAAAAAGTAGTGAAAAAAGCTAGATTTTGCATGTAAATCTCTATGTAATTAAAAGTTGTGTAAAACATAAAATCTTAAATAAAACTTTGTCAAAACTTGTGAAACTAGTTAAAATCAATAAGTTTTGATTGATTTCATATCGATTTTCAATAATTTCATTGTTTTTCTAATGTTTTCAAACAGTTATTGATATTTACAAACTAGCGTTAAAAAGTAGTGAAAAAAGCTAGATTTTGCATGTAAATCGCTATGTAATTAAAAGTTGTGTAAAACATAAAATCTTAAATAAAACTTTGTCAAAAACTGTGAAACTAGTTAAAATCAATAAGTTTTGATTGATTTCATATCGATTTTCAATAATTTCATTGTTTTTCTAATGTTTTCAAACAGTTATTGATATTTACAAACTAGCGTTAAAAAGTAGTGAAAAAAGCTAGATTTTGAATGTAAATCGCTATGTAATTAAAAGTTGTGTAAAACATAAAATCTTAAATAAAACTTTGTCAAAACTTGTGAAACTAGTTAAAATCAATAAGTTTTGATTGATTTCATATCGATTTTCAATAATTTCATTGTTTTTCTAATGTTTTCAAATAGTTATTGATATTTACAAACTAACGTTAAAAAGAAGTGAAAAAAGCTAGATTTTGCATGTAAATCGCTATGTAATTAAAAGTTGTGTAAAACATAAAATCGTAAATAAAAGTTTGTCAAAACTTGTGAAACTAGTTAAAATCAATAAGTTTTGATTGATTTCATATCGATTTTCAATAATTTCATTGTTTTTCTAATGTTTTCAAACAGTTATTTATATTTACAAACTAGCGTTAAAAAGTAGTGAAAAAAGCTAGATTTTCCATGTAAATCTCTATGTAATTAAAAGTTGTGTAAAACATAAAATCTTAAATAAAACTTTGTCAAAACTTGTGAAACTAGTTAAAATCAATAAGTTTTGATTGATTTCATATCGATTTTCAATAATTTCATTGTTTTTCTAATGTTTTCAAACAGTTATTGATATTTACAAACTAGCGTTAAAAAGTAGTGAAAAAAGCTAGATTTTGCATGTAAATCGCTATGTAATTAAAAGTTGTGTAAAACCTAAAATCTTAAATAAAACTTTGTCAAAACTTGTGAAACTAGTTAAAATCAATAAGTTTTGATTGATTTCATATCGATTTTCAATAATTTCATTGTTTTTTTAATGTTTTCAAATAGTTATTGATATTTACAAACTAGCGTTAAAAAGTAGTGAAAAAAGCTAGATTTTGCATGTAAATCGCTATGTAATTAAAAGTTGTGTAAAACATAAAATCTTAAATAAAACTTTGTCAAAACTTGTGAAACTAGTTAAAATCAATAAGTTTTGATTGATTTCATATCGATTTTCAATAATTTCATTGTTTTTCTAATGTTTTCAAACAGTTATTGATATTTACAAACTAGCGTTAAAAAGTAGTGAAAAAAGCTAGATTTTGCATGTAAATCGCTATGTAATTAAAAGTTGTGTAAAACCTAAAATCTTAAATAAAACTTTGTCAAAACTTGTGAAACTAGTTAAAATCAATAAGTTTTGATTGATTTCATATCGATTTTCAATAATTTCATTGTTTTTCTAATGTTTTCAAACAGTTATTGATATTTACAAACTAGCGTTAAAAAGTAGTGAAAAAAGCTAGATTTTGCATGTAAATCGCAATGTAATTAAAAGTTGTGTAAAACATAAAATCTTAAATAAAATTTTGTCAAAACTTGTGAAACTAGTTAAAATCAATAAGTTTTGATTGATTTCATATCGATTTTCAATAATTTCATTGTTTTTCTAATGTTTTCAAACAGTTATTGATATTTACAAACTAGCGTTAAAAAGTAGTGAAAAAAGCTAGATTTTGCATGTAAATCGCTATGTAATTAAAAGTTGTGTAAAACATAAAATCTTAAATAAAACTTTGTCAAAACTTGTGAAACTAGTTAAAATCAATAAGTTTTGATTGATTTTATATCGATTTACAATAATTTCATTGTTTTTCTAATGTTTTCAAACAGTTATTGATATTTACAAACTAGCGTTAAAAAGTAGTGAAAAAAGCTAGATTTTGAATGTAAATCGCTATGTAATTAAAAGTTGTGTAAAACATAAAATCTTAAATAAAACTTTGTCAAAACTTGTGAAACTAGTTAAAATCAATAAGTTTTGATTGATTTCATATCGATTTTCAATAATTTCATTGTTTTTCTAATGTTTTCAAACAGTTATTGATATTTACAAACTAGCGTTAAAAAGTAGTGAAAAAAGCTAGATTTTGCATGTAAATCTCTATGTAATTAAAAGTTGTGTAAAACATAAAATCTTAAATAAAACTTTGTCCAAACTTGTGAAACTAGTTAAAATCAATAAGTTTTGATTGATTTCATATCGATTTTCAATAATTTCATTGTTTTTCTAATGTTTTCAAACAGTTATTGATATTTACAAACTAGCGTTAAAAAGTAGTGAAAAAAGCTAGATTTTGCATGTAAATCGCTATGTAATTAAAAGTTGTGTAAAACATAAAATCTTAAATAAAACTTTGTCAAAACTTGTGAAACTAGTTAAAATCAATAAGTTTTGATTGATTTCATATCGATTTTCAATAATTTCATTGTTTTTCTAATGTTTTCAAACAGTTATTGATATTTACAAACTAGCGTTAAAAAGTAGTGAAAAAAGCTAGATTTTGCATGTAAATCGCTATGTAATTAAAAGTTGTGTAAAACATAAAATCTTAAATAAAACTTTGTCAAAACTTGTGAAACTAGTTAAAATCAATAAGTTTTGATTGATTTCATATCGATTTTCAATAATTTCATTGTTTTTCTAATGTTTTCAAACAGTTATTGATATTTACAAACTAGCGTTAAAAAGTAGTGAAAAAAGCTAGATTTTGCATGTAAATCGCTATGTAATTAAAAGTTGTGTAAAACCTAAAATCTTAAATAAAACTTTGTCAAAACTTGTGAAACTAGTTAAAATCAATAAGTTTTGATTGATTTCATATCGATTTTCAATAATTTCATTGTTTTTCTAATGTTTTCAAATAGTTATTGATATTTACAAACTAACGTTAAAAAGAAGTGAAAAAAGCTAGATTTTGCATGTAAATCGCTATGTAATTAAAAGTTGTGTAAAACATAAAATCTTAAATAAAAGTTTGTCAAAACTTGTGAAACTAGTTAAAATCAATAAGTTTTGATTGATTTCATATCGATTTTCAATAATTTCATTGTTTTTCTAATGTTTTCAAACAGTTATTTATATTTACAAACTAGCGTTAAAAAGTAGTGAAAAAAGCTAGATTTTCCATGTAAATCTCTATGTAATTAAAAGTTGTGTAAAACATAAAATCTTAAATAAAACTTTGTCAAAACTTGTGAAACTAGTTAAAATCAATAAGTTTTGATTGATTTCATATCGATTTTCAATAATTTCATTGTTTTTCTAATGTTTTCAAACAGTTATTGATATTTACAAACTAGCGTTAAAAAGTAGTGAAAAAAGCTAGATTTTGCATGTAAATCGCTATGTAATTAAAAGTTGTGTAAAACCTAAAATCTTAAATAAAACTTTGTCAAAACTTGTGAAACTAGTTAAAATCAATAAGTTTTGATTGATTTCATATCGATTTTCAATAATTTCATTGTTTTTTTAATGTTTTCAAATAGTTATTGATATTTACAAACTAGCGTTAAAAAGTAGTGAAAAAAGCTAGATTTTGCATGTAAATCGCTATGTAATTAAAAGTTGTGTAAAACATAAAATCTTAAATAAAACTTTGTCAAAACTTGTGAAACTAGTTAAAATCAATAAGTTTTGATTGATTTCATATCGATTTTCAATAATTTCATTGTTTTTCTAATGTTTTCAAACAGTTATTGATATTTACAAACTAGCGTTAAAAAGTAGTGAAAAAAGCTAGATTTTGCATGTAAATCCTTATGTAATTAAAAGTTGTGTAAAACCTAAAATCTTAAATAAAACTTTGTCAAAACTTGTGAAACTAGTTAAAATCAATAAGTTTTGATTGATTTCATATCGATTTTCAATAATTTCATTGTTTTTCTAATGTTTTCAAACAGTTATTGATATTTACAAACTAGCGTTAAAAAGTAGTGAAAAAAGCTAGATTTTGCATGTAAATCGCAATGTAATTAAAAGTTGTGTAAAACATAAAATCTTAAATAAAATTTTGTCAAAACTTGTGAAACTAGTTAAAATCAATAAGTTTTGATTGATTTCATATCGATTTTCAATAATTTCATTGTTTTTCTAATGTTTTCAAACAGTTATTGATATTTACAAACTAGCGTTAAAAAGTAGTGAAAAAAGCTAGATTTTGCATGTAAATCGCTATGTAATTAAAAGTTGTGTAAAACATAAAATCTTAAATAAAACTTTGTCAAAACTTGTGAAACTAGTTAAAATCAATAAGTTTTGATTGATTTTATATCGATTTACAATAATTTCATTGTTTTTCTAATGTTTTCAAACAGTTATTGATATTTACAAACTAGCGTTAAAAAGTAGTGAAAAAAGCTAGATTTTGAATGTAAATCGCTATGTAATTAAAAGTTGTGTAAAACATAAAATCTTAAATAAAACTTTGTCAAAACTTGTGAAACTAGTTAAAATCAATAAGTTTTGATTGATTTCATATCGATTTTCAATAATTTCATTGTTTTTCTAATGTATTCAAACAGTTATTGATATTTACAAACTAGCGTTAAAAAGTAGTGAAAAAAGCTAGATTTTGCATGTAAATCTCTATGTAATTAAAAGTTGTGTAAAACATAAAATCTTAAATAAAACTTTGTCCAAACTTGTGAAACTAGTTAAAATCAATAAGTTTTGATTGATTTCATATCGATTTTCAATAATTTCATTGTTTTTCTAATGTTTTCAAACAGTTATTGATATTTACAAACTAGCGTTAAAAAGTAGTGAAAAAAGCTAGATTTTGCATGTAAATCGCTATGTAATTTAAAGTTGTGTAAAACATAAAATCTTAAATAAAACTTTGTCAAAACTTGTGAAACTAGTTAAAATCAATAAGTTTTGATTGATTTCATATCGATTTTCAATAATTTCATTGTTTTTCTAATGTTTTCAAACAGTTATTGATATTTACAAACTAGCGTTAAAAAGTAGTGAAAAAAGCTAGATTTTGCATGTAAATCGCTATGTAATTAAAAGTTGTGTAAAACATAAAATCTTAAATAAAACTTTGTCAAAACTTGTGAAACTAGTTAAAATCAATAAGTTTTGATTGATTTCATATCGATTTTCAATAATTTCATTGTTTTTCTAATGTTTTCAAACAGTTATTGATATTTACAAACTAGCGTTAAAAAGTAGTGAAAAAAGCTAGATTTTGCATGTAAATCGCTATGTAATTAAAAGTTGTGTAAAACCTAAAATCTTAAATAAAACTTTGTCAAAACTTGTGAAACTAGTTAAAATCAATAAGTTTTGATTGATTTCATATCGATTTTCAATAATTTCATTGTTTTTCTAATGTTTTCAAACAGTTATTGATATTTACAAACTAGCGTTAAAAAGTAGTGAAGAAAGCTAGATTTTGCATGTAAATCGCTATGTAATTAAAAGTTGTGTAAAACCTAAAATCTTAAATAAAACTTTGTCAAAACTTGTGAAACTAGTTAAAATCAATAAGTTTTGATTGATTTCATATCGATTTTCAATAATTTCATTGTTTTTCTAATGTTTTCAAACAGTTATTGATATTTACAAACTAGCGTTAAAAAGTAGTGAAAAAAGCTAGATTTTGCATGTAAATCGCTATGTAATTAAAAGTTGTGTAAAACATAAAATCTTAAATAAAACTTTGTCAAAACTTGTGAAACTAGTTAAAATCAATAAGTTTTGATTGATTTCATATCGATTTTCAATAATTTCATTGTTTTTCTAATGTTTTCAAACAGTTATTGATATTTACAAACTAGCGTTAAAAAGTAGTGAAAAAAGCTAGATTTTGCATGTAAATCGCAATGTAATTAAAAGTTGTGTAAAACATAAAATCTTAAATAAAATTTTGTCAAAACTTGTGAAACTAGTTAAAATCAATAAGTTTTGATTGATTTCATATCGATTTTCAATAATTTCATTGTTTTTCTAATGTTTTCAAACAGTTATTGATATTTACAAACTAGCGTTAAAAAGTAGTGAAAAAAGCTAGATTTTGCATGTAAATCGCTATGTAATTAAAAGTTGTGTAAAACATAAAATCTTAAATAAAACTTTGTCAAAACTTGTGAAACTAGTTAAAATCAATAAGTTTTGATTGATTTTATATCGATTTACAATAATTTCATTGTTTTTCTAATGTTTTCAAACAGTTATTGATATTTACAAACTAGCGTTAAAAAGTAGTGAAAAAAGCTAGATTTTGCATGTAAATCTCTATGTAATTAAAAGTTGTGTAAAACATAAAATCTTAAATAAAACTTTGTCCAAACTTGTGAAACTAGTTAAAATCAATAAGTTTTGATTGATTTCATATCGATTTTCAATAATTTCATTGTTTTTCTAATGTTTTCAAACAGTTATTGATATTTACAAACTAGCGTTAAAAAGTAGTGAAAAAAGCTAGATTTTGCATGTAAAACGCTATGTAATTAAAAGTTGTGTAAAACATAAAATCTTAAATAAAACTTTGTCAAAACTTGTGAAACTAGTTAAAATCAATAAGTTTTGATTGATTTCATATCGATTTTCAATAATTTCATTGTTTTTCTAATGTTTTCAAACAGTTATTGATATTTACAAACTAGCGTTAAAAAGTAGTGAAAAAAGCTAGATTTTGCATGTAAATCGCTATGTAATTAAAAGTTGTGTAAAACATAAAATCTTAAATAAAACTTTGTCAAAACTTGTGAAACTAGTTAAAATCAATAAGTTTTGATTGATTTCATATCGATTTTCAATAATTTCATTGTTTTTCTAATGTTTTCAAACAGTTATTGATATTTACAAACTAGCGTTAAAAAGTAGTGAAAAAAGCTAGATTTTGCATGTAAATCGCTATGTAATTAAAAGTTGTGTAAAACCTAAAATCTTAAATAAAACTTTGTCAAAACTTGTGAAACTAGTTAAAATCAATAAGTTTTGATTGATTTCATATCGATTTTCAATAATTTCATTGTTTTTCTAATGTTTTCAAACAGTTATTGATATTTACAAACTAGCGTTAAAAAGTAGTGAAGAAAGCTAGATTTTGCATGTAAATCGCTATGTAATTAAAAGTTGTGTAAAACCTAAAATCTTAAATAAAACTTTGTCAAAACTTGTGAAACTAGTTAAAATCAATAAGTTTTGATTGATTTCATATCGATTTTCAATAATTTCATTGTTTTTCTAATGTTTTCAAACAGTTATTGATATTTACAAACTAGCGTTAAAAAGTAGTGAAAAAAGCTAGATTTTGCATGTAAATCGCTATGTAATTAAAAGTTGTGTAAAACATAAAATCTTAAATAAAACTTTGTCAAAACTTGTGAAACTAGTTAAAATCAATAAGTTTTGATTGATTTTATATCGATTTACAATAATTTCATTGTTTTTCTAATGTTTTCAAACAGTTATTGATATTTACAAACTAGCGTTAAAAAGTAGTGAAAAAAGCTAGATTTTGAATGTAAATCGCTATGTAATTAAAAGTTGTGTAAAACATAAAATCTTAAATAAAACTTTGTCAAAACTTGTGAAACTAGTTAAAATCAATAAGTTTTGATTGATTTCATATCGATTTTCAATAATTTCATTGTTTTTCTAATGTATTCAAACAGTTATTGATATTTACAAACTAGCGTTAAAAAGTAGTGAAAAAAGCTAGATTTTGCATGTAAATCTCTATGTAATTAAAAGTTGTGTAAAACATAAAATCTTAAATAAAACTTTGTCCAAACTTGTGAAACTAGTTAAAATCAATAAGTTTTGATTGATTTCATATCGATTTTCAATAATTTCATTGTTTTTCTAATGTTTTCAAACAGTTATTGATATTTACAAACTAGCGTTAAAAAGTAGTGAAAAAAGCTAGATTTTGCATGTAAATCGCTATGTAATTTAAAGTTGTGTAAAACATAAAATCTTAAATAAAACTTTGTCAAAACTTGTGAAACTAGTTAAAATCAATAAGTTTTGATTGATTTCATATCGATTTTCAATAATTTCATTGTTTTTCTAATGTTTTCAAACAGTTATTGATATTTACAAACTAGCGTTAAAAAGTAGTGAAAAAAGCTAGATTTTGCATGTAAATCGCTATGTAATTAAAAGTTGTGTAAAACATAAAATCTTAAATAAAACTTTGTCAAAACTTGTGAAACTAGTTAAAATCAATAAGTTTTGATTGATTTCATATCGATTTTCAATAATTTCATTGTTTTTCTAATGTTTTCAAACAGTTATTGATATTTACAAACTAGCGTTAAAAAGTAGTGAAAAAAGCTAGATTTTGCATGTAAATCGCTATGTAATTAAAAGTTGTGTAAAACCTAAAATCTTAAATAAAACTTTGTCAAAACTTGTGAAACTAGTTAAAATCAATAAGTTTTGATTGATTTCATATCGATTTTCAATAATTTCATTGTTTTTCTAATGTTTTCAAACAGTTATTGATATTTACAAACTAGCGTTAAAAAGTAGTGAAGAAAGCTAGATTTTGCATGTAAATCGCTATGTAATTAAAAGTTGTGTAAAACCTAAAATCTTAAATAAAACTTTGTCAAAACTTGTGAAACTAGTTAAAATCAATAAGTTTTGATTGATTTCATATCGATTTTCAATAATTTCATTGTTTTTCTAATGTTTTCAAACAGTTATTGATATTTACAAACTAGCGTTAAAAAGTAGTGAAAAAAGCTAGATTTTGCATGTAAATCGCTATGTAATTAAAAGTTGTGTAAAACATAAAATCTTAAATAAAACTTTGTCAAAACTTGTGAAACTAGTTAAAATCAATAAGTTTTGATTGATTTCATATCGATTTTCAATAATTTCATTGTTTTTCTAATGTTTTCAAACAGTTATTGATATTTACAAACTAGCGTTAAAAAGTAGTGAAAAAAGCTAGATTTTGCATGTAAATCGCAATGTAATTAAAAGTTGTGTAAAACATAAAATCTTAAATAAAATTTTGTCAAAACTTGTGAAACTAGTTAAAATCAATAAGTTTTGATTGATTTCATATCGATTTTCAATAATTTCATTGTTTTTCTAATGTTTTCAAACAGTTATTGATATTTACAAACTAGCGTTAAAAAGTAGTGAAAAAAGCTAGATTTTGCATGTAAATCGCTATGTAATTAAAAGTTGTGTAAAACATAAAATCTTAAATAAAACTTTGTCAAAACTTGTGAAACTAGTTAAAATCAATAAGTTTTGATTGATTTTATATCGATTTACAATAATTTCATTGTTTTTCTAATGTTTTCAAACAGTTATTGATATTTACAAACTAGCGTTAAAAAGTAGTGAAAAAAGCTAGATTTTGCATGTAAATCTCTATGTAATTAAAAGTTGTGTAAAACATAAAATCTTAAATAAAACTTTGTCCAAACTTGTGAAACTAGTTAAAATCAATAAGTTTTGATTGATTTCATATCGATTTTCAATAATTTCATTGTTTTTCTAATGTTTTCAAACAGTTATTGATATTTACAAACTAGCGTTAAAAAGTAGTGAAAAAAGCTAGATTTTGCATGTAAAACGCTATGTAATTAAAAGTTGTGTAAAACATAAAATCTTAAATAAAACTTTGTCAAAACTTGTGAAACTAGTTAAAATCAATAAGTTTTGATTGATTTCATATCGATTTTCAATAATTTCATTGTTTTTCTAATGTTTTCAAACAGTTATTGATATTTACAAACTAGCGTTAAAAAGTAGTGAAAAAAGCTAGATTTTGCATGTAAATCGCTATGTAATTAAAAGTTGTGTAAAACATAAAATCTTAAATAAAACTTTGTCAAAACTTGTGAAACTAGTTAAAATCAATAAGTTTTGATTGATTTCATATCGATTTTCAATAATTTCATTGTTTTTCTAATGTTTTCAAACAGTTATTGATATTTACAAACTAGCGTTAAAAAGTAGTGAAAAAAGCTAGATTTTGCATGTAAATCGCTATGTAATTAAAAGTTGTGTAAAACCTAAAATCTTAAATAAAACTTTGTCAAAACTTGTGAAACTAGTTAAAATCAATAAGTTTTGATTGATTTCATATCGATTTTCAATAATTTCATTGTTTTTCTAATGTTTTCAAACAGTTATTGATATTTACAAACTAGCGTTAAAAAGTAGTGAAGAAAGCTAGATTTTGCATGTAAATCGCTATGTAATTAAAAGTTGTGTAAAACCTAAAATCTTAAATAAAACTTTGTCAAAACTTGTGAAACTAGTTAAAATCAATAAGTTTTGATTGATTTCATATCGATTTTCAATAATTTCATTGTTTTTCTAATGTTTTCAAACAGTTATTGATATTTACAAACTAGCGTTAAAAAGTAGTGAAAAAAGCTAGATTTTGCATGTAAATCGCTATGTAATTAAAAGTTGTGTAAAACATAAAATCTTAAATAAAACTTTGTCAAAACTTGTGAAACTAGTTAAAATCAATAAGTTTTGATTGATTTTATATCGATTTACAATAATTTCATTGTTTTTCTAATGTTTTCAAACAGTTATTGATATTTACAAACTAGCTTTAAAAAGTAGTGAAAAAAGCTAGATTTTGAATGTAAATCGCTATGTAATTAAAAGTTGTGTAAAACATAAAATCGTAAATAAAACTTTGTCAAATCTTGTGAAACTAGTTAAAATCAATAAGTTTTGATTGATTTCATATCGATTTTCAATAATTTCATTGTTTTTCTAATGTTTTCAAACAGTTATTGATATTTACAAACTAACGTTAAAAAGTAGTGAAAAAAGCTAGATTTTGCATGTAAATCGCTATGTAATTAAAAGTTGTGTAAAACCTAAAATCTTAAATAAAACTTTGTCAAAACTTGTGAAACTAGTTAAAATCAATAAGTTTTGATTGATTTCATATCGATTTTCAATAATTTCATTGTTTTTCTAATGTTTTCAAACAGTTATTGATATTTACAAACTAGCGTTAAAAAGTAGTGAAAAAAGCTAGATTTTGCATGTAAATCGCTATGTAATTAAAAGTTGTGTAAAACATAAAATCTTAAATAAAACTTTGTCAAAACTTGTGAAACTAGTTAAAATCAATAAGTTTTGATTGATTTCATATCGATTTTCAATAATTTCATTGTTTTTCTAATGTTTTCAAACAGTTATTGATATTTACAAACTAGCGTTAAAAAGTAGTGAAAAAAGCTAGATTTTGCATGTAAATCGCTATGTAATTAAAAGTTGTGTAAAACATAAAATCTTAAATAAAACTTTGTCAAAACTTGTGAAACTAGTTAAAATCAATAAGTTTTGATTGATTTTATATCGATTTACAATAATTTCATTGTTTTTCTAATGTTTTCAAACAGTTATTGATATTTACAAACTAGCGTTAAAAAGTAGTGAAAAAAGCTAGATTTTGAATGTAAATCGCTATGTAATTAAAAGTTGTGTAAAACATAATATCTTAAATAAAACTTTGTCAAAACTTGTGAAACTAGTTAAAATCAATAAGTTTTGATTGATTTCATATCGATTTTCAATAATTTCATTGTTTTTCTAATGTTTTCAAACAGTTATTGATATTTACAAACTAGCGTTAAAAAGTAGTGAAAAAAGCTAGATTTTGCATGTAAATCTCTATGTAATTAAAAGTTGTGTAAAACATAAAATCTTAAATAAAACTTTGTCCAAACTTGTGAAACTAGTTAAAATCAATAAGTTTTGATTGATTTCATATCGATTTTCAATAATTTCATTGTTTTTCTAATGTTTTCAAACAGTTATTGATATTTACAAACTAGCGTTAAAAAGTAGTGAAAAAAGCTAGATTTTGCATGTAAATCGCTATGTAATTAAAAGTTGTGTAAAACATAAAATCTTAAATAAAACTTTGTCAAAACTTGTGAAACTAGTTAAAATCAATAAGTTTTGATTGATTTCATATCGATTTTCAATAATTTCATTGTTTTTCTAATGTTTTCAAACAGTTATTGATATTTACAAACTAGCGTTAAAAAGTAGTGAAAAAAGCTAGATTTTGCATGTAAATCGCTATGTAATTAAAAGTTGTGTAAAACATAAAATCTTAAATAAAACTTTGTCAAAACTTGTGAAACTAGTTAAAATCAATAAGTTTTGATTGATTTTATATCGATTTACAATAATTTCATTGTTTTTCTAATGTTTTCAAACAGTTATTGATATTTACAAACTAGCGTTAAAAAGTAGTGAAAAAAGCTAGATTTTGAATGTAAATCGCTATGTAATTAAAAGTTGTGTAAAACATAATATCTTAAATAAAACTTTGTCAAAACTTGTGAAACTAGTTAAAATCAATAAGTTTTGATTGATTTCATATCGATTTTCAATAATTTCATTGTTTTTCTAATGTTTTCAAACAGTTATTGATATTTACAAACTAGCGTTAAAAAGTAGTGAAAAAAGCTAGATTTTGCATGTAAATCTCTATGTAATTAAAAGTTGTGTAAAACATAAAATCTTAAATAAAACTTTGTCCAAACTTGTGAAACTAGTTAAAATCAATAAGTTTTGATTGATTTCATATCGATTTTCAATAATTTCATTGTTTTTCTAATGTTTTCAAACAGTTATTGATATTTACAAACTAGCGTTAAAAAGTAGTGAAAAAAGCTAGATTTTGCATGTAAATCGCTATGTAATTAAAAGTTGTGTAAAACCTAAAATCTTAAATAAAACTTTGTCAAAACTTGTGAAACTAGTTAAAATCAATAAGTTTTGATTGATTTCATATCGATTTTCAATAATTTCATTGTTTTTCTAATGTTTTCAAACAGTTATTGATATTTACAAACTAGCGTTAAAAAGTAGTGAAAAAAGCTAGATTTTGCATGTAAATCGCTATGTAATTAAAAGTTGTGTAAAACATAAAATCTTAAATAAAACTTTGTCAAAACTTGTGAAACTAGTTAAAATCAATAAGTTTTGATTGATTTCATATCGATTTTCAATAATTTCATTGTTTTTCTAATGTTTTCAAACAGTTATTGATATTTACAAACTAACGTTAAAAAGTAGTGAAAAAAGCTAGATTTTGCATGTAAATCGCTATGTAATTAAAAGTTGTGTAAAACCTAAAATCTTAAATAAAACTTTGTCAAAACTTGTGAAACTAGTTAAAATCAATAAGTTTTGATTGATTTCATATCGATTTTCAATAATTTCATTGTTTTTCTAATGTTTTCAAACAGTTATTGATATTTACAAACTAGCGTTAAAAAGTAGTGAAAAAAGCTAGATTTTGCATGTAAATCGCTATGTAATTAAAAGTTGTGTAAAACATAAAATCTTAAATAAAACTTTGTCAAAACTTGTGAAACTAGTTAAAATCAATAAGTTTTGATTGATTTCATATCGATTTTCAATAATTTCATTGTTTTTCTAATGTTTTCAAACAGTTATTGATATTTACAAACTAGCGTTAAAAAGTAGTGAAAAAAGCTAGATTTTGCATGTAAATCGCTATGTAATTAAAAGTTGTGTAAAACATAAAATCTTAAATAAAACTTTGTCAAAACTTGTGAAACTAGTTAAAATCAATAAGTTTTGATTGATTTCATATCGATTTTCAATAATTTCATTGTTTTTCTAATGTTTTCAAACAGTTATTGATATTTACAAACTAGCGTTAAAAAGTAGTGAAAAAAGCTAGATTTTGCATGTAAATCGCTATGTAATTAAAAGTTGTGTAAAACCTAAAATCTTAAATAAAACTTTGTCAAAACTTGTGAAACTAGTTAAAATCAATAAGTTTTGATTGATTTCATATCGATTTTCAATAATTTCATTGTTTTTCTAATGTTTTCAAACAGTTATTGATATTTACAAACTAGCGTTAAAAAGTAGTGAAAAAAGCTAGATTTTGCATGTAAATCGCTATGTAATTAAAAGTTGTGTAAAACATAAAATCTTAAATAAAACTTTGTCAAAACTTGTGAAACTAGTTAAAATCAATAAGTTTTGATTGATTTCATATCGATTTTCAATAATTTCATTGTTTTTCTAATGTTTTCAAACAGTTATTGATATTTACAAACTAGCGTTAAAAAGTAGTGAAAAAAGCTAGATTTTGCATGTAAATCGCTATGTAATTAAAAGTTGTGTAAAACCTAAAATCTTAAATAAAACTTTGTCAAAACTTGTGAAACTAGTTAAAATCAATAAGTTTTGATTGATTTCATATCGATTTTCAATAATTTCATTGTTTTTCTAATGTTTTCAAACAGTTATTGATATTTACAAACTAGCGTTAAAAAGTAGTGAAAAAAGCTAGATTTTGCATGTAAATCGCTATGTAATTAAAAGTTGTGTAAAACCTAAAATCTTAAATAAAACTTTGTCAAAACTTGTGAAACTAGTTAAAATCAATAAGTTTTGATTGATTTCATATCGATTTTCAATAATTTCATTGTTTTTCTAATGTTTTCAAACAGTTATTGATATTTACAAACTAGCGTTAAAAAGTAGTGAAAAAAGCTAGATTTTGCATGTAAATCGCTATGTAATTAAAAGTTGTGTAAAACATAAAATCTTAAATAAAACTTTGTCAAAAACTGTGAAACTAGTTAAAATCAATAAGTTTTGATTGATTTCATATCGATTTTCAATAATTTCATTGTTTTTCTAATGTTTTCAAACAGTTATTGATATTTACAAACTAGCGTTAAAAAGTAGTGAAAAAAGCTAGATTTTGAATGTAAATCGCTATGTAATTAAAAGTTGTGTAAAACATAAAATCGTAAATAAAACTTTGTCAAAACTTGTGAAACTAGTTAAAATCAATAAGTTTTGATTGATTTTATATCGATTTACAATAATTTCATTGTTTTTCTAATGTTTTCAAACAGTTATTGATATTTACAAACTAGCGTTAAAAAGTAGTGAAAAAAGCTAGATTTTGAATGTAAATCGCTATGTAATTAAAAGTTGTGTAAAACATAAAATCGTAAATAAAACTTTGTCAAATCTTGTGAAACTAGTTAAAATCAATAAGTTTTGATTGATTTCATATCGATTTTCAATAATTTCATTGTTTTTCTAATGTTTTCAAACAGTTATTGATATTTACAAACTAACGTTAAAAAGTAGTGAAAAAAGCTAGATTTTGCATGTAAATCGCTATGTAATTAAAAGTTGTGTAAAACCTAAAATCTTAAATAAAACTTTGTCAAAACTTGTGAAACTAGTTAAAATCAATAAGTTTTGATTGATTTCATATCGATTTTCAATAATTTCATTGTTTTTCTAATGTTTTCAAACAGTTATTGATATTTACAAACTAGCGTTAAAAAGTAGTGAAAAAAGCTAGATTTTGCATGTAAATCGCTATGTAATTAAAAGTTGTGTAAAACATAAAATCTTAAATAAAACTTTGTCAAAACTTGTGAAACTAGTTAAAATCAATAAGTTTTGATTGATTTCATATCGATTTTCAATAATTTCATTGTTTTTCTAATGTTTTCAAACAGTTATTGATATTTACAAACTAGCGTTAAAAAGTAGTGAAAAAAGCTAGATTTTGCATGTAAATCGCTATGTAATTAAAAGTTGTGTAAAACCTAAAATCTTAAATAAAACTTTGTCAAAACTTGTGAATCTAGTTAAAATCAATAAGTTTTGATTGATTTCATATCGATTTTCAATAATTTCATTGTTTTTCTAATGTTTTCAAACAGTTATTGATATTTACAAACTAGCGTTAAAAAGTAGTGAAAAAAGCTAGATTTTGCATGTAAATCGCTATGTAATTAAAAGTTGTGTAAAACCTAAAATCTTAAATAAAACTTTGTCAAAACTTGTGAAACTAGTTAAAATCAATAAGTTTTGATTGATTTCATATCGATTTTCAATATTTTCATTGTTTTTCTAATGTTTTCAAACAGTTATTGATATTTACAAACTAGCGTTAAAAAGTAGTGAAAAAAGCTAGATTTTGCATGTAAATCGCTATGTAATTAAAAGTTGTGTAAAACCTAAAATCTTAAATAAAACTTTGTCAAAACTTGTGAAACTAGTTAAAATCAATAAGTTTTGATTGATTTCATATCGATTTTCAATAATTTCATTGTTTTTCTAATGTTTTCAAACAGTTATTGATATTTACAAACTAGCGTTAAAAAGTAGTGAAAAAAGCTAGATTTTGCATGTAAATCGCTATGTAATTAAAAGTTGTGTAAAACCTAAAATCTTAAATAAAACTTTGTCAAAACTTGTGAAACTAGTTAAAATCAATAAGTTTTGATTGATTTCATATCGATTTTCAATAATTTCATTGTTTTTCTAATGTTTTCAAACAGTTATTGATATTTACAAACTAGCGTTAAAAAGTAGTGAAAAAAGCTAGATTTTGCATGTAAATCGCTATGTAATTAAAAGTTGTGTAAAACATAAAATCTTAAATAAAACTTTGTCAAAAACTGTGAAACTAGTTAAAATCAATAAGTTTTGATTGATTTCATATCGATTTTCAATAATTTCATTGTTTTTCTAATGTTTTCAAACAGTTATTGATATTTACAAACTAGCGTTAAAAAGTAGTGAAAAAAGCTAGATTTTGAATGTAAATCGCTATGTAATTAAAAGTTGTGTAAAACATAAAATCTTAAATAAAACTTTGTCAAAACTTGTGAAACTAGTTAAAATCAATAAGTTTTGATTGATTTCATATCGATTTTCAATAATTTCATTGTTTTTCTAATGTTTTCAAACAGTTATTGATATTTACAAACTAGCGTTAAAAAGTAGTGAAAAAAGCTAGATTTTGCATGTAAATCGCTATGTAATTAAAAGTTGTGTAAAACCTAAAATCTTAAATAAAACTTTGTCAAAACTTGTGAATCTAGTTAAAATCAATAAGTTTTGATTGATTTCATATCGATTTTCAATAATTTCATTGTTTTTCTAATGTTTTCAAACAGTTATTGATATTTACAAACTAGCGTTAAAAAGTAGTGAAAAAAGCTAGATTTTGCATGTAAATCGCTATGTAATTAAAAGTTGTGTAAAACCTAAAATCTTAAATAAAACTTTGTCAAAACTTGTGAAACTAGTTAAAATCAATAAGTTTTGATTGATTTCATATCGATTTTCAATATTTTCATTGTTTTTCTAATGTTTTCAAACAGTTATTGATATTTACAAACTAGCGTTAAAAAGTAGTGAAAAAAGCTAGATTTTGCATGTAAATCGCTATGTAATTAAAAGTTGTGTAAAACCTAAAATCTTAAATAAAACTTTGTCAAAACTTGTGAAACTAGTTAAAATCAATAAGTTTTGATTGATTTCATATCGATTTTCAATAATTTCATTGTTTTTCTAATGTTTTCAAACAGTTATTGATATTTACAAACTAGCGTTAAAAAGTAGTGAAAAAAGCTAGATTTTGCATGTAAATCGCTATGTAATTAAAAGTTGTGTAAAACCTAAAATCTTAAATAAAACTTTGTCAAAACTTGTGAAACTAGTTAAAATCAATAAGTTTTGATTGATTTCATATCGATTTTCAATAATTTCATTGTTTTTCTAATGTTTTCAAACAGTTATTGATATTTACAAACTAGCGTTAAAAAGTAGTGAAAAAAGCTAGATTTTGCATGTAAATCGCTATGTAATTAAAAGTTGTGTAAAACATAAAATCTTAAATAAAACTTTGTCAAAAACTGTGAAACTAGTTAAAATCAATAAGTTTTGATTGATTTCATATCGATTTTCAATAATTTCATTGTTTTTCTAATGTTTTCAAACAGTTATTGATATTTACAAACTAGCGTTAAAAAGTAGTGAAAAAAGCTAGATTTTGAATGTAAATCGCTATGTAATTAAAAGTTGTGTAAAACATAAAATCGTAAATAAAACTTTGTCAAAACTTGTGAAACTAGTTAAAATCAATAAGTTTTGATTGATTTCATATCGATTTTCAATAATTTCATTGTTTTTCTAATGTTTTCAATCAGTTATTGATATTTACAAACTAGCGTTAAAAAGTAGTGAAAAAAGCTAGATTTTGCATGTAAATCGCTATGTAATTAAAAGTTGTGTAAAACATAAAATCTTAAATAAAACTTTGTCAAAACTTGTGAAACTAGTTAAAATCAATAAGTTTTGATTGATTTCATATCGATTTTCAATAATTTCATTGTTTTTCTAATGTTTTCAAACAGTTATTGATATTTACAAACTAACGTTAAAAAGTAGTGAAAAAAGCTAGATTTTGCATGTAAATCGCTATGTAATTAAAAGTTGTGTAAAACATAAAATCTTAAATAAAACTTTGTCAAAACTTGTGAAACTAGTTAAAATCAATAAGTTTTGATTGATTTCATATCGATTTTCAATAATTTCATTGTTTTTCTAATGTTTTCAAACAGTTATTGATATTTACAAACTAGCGTTAAAAAGTAGTGAAAAAAGCTAGATTTTGCATGTAAATCTCTATGTAATTAAAAGTTGTGTAAAACATAAAATCTTAAATAAAACTTTGTCAAAACTTGTGAAACTAGTTAAAATCAATAAGTTTTGATTGATTTCATATCGATTTTCAATAATTTCATTGTTTTTCTAATGTTTTCAAACAGTTATTGATATTTACAAACTAGCGTTAAAAAGTAGTGAAAAAAGTTAGATTTTGAATGTAAATCGCTATGTAATTAAAAGTTGTGTAAAACATAAAATCGTAAATAAAACTTTGTCAAAACTTGTGAAACTAGTTAAAATCAATAAGTTTTGATTGATTTCATATCGATTTTCAATAATTTCATTGTTTTTCTAATGTTTTCAAACAGTTATTGATATTTACAAACTAGCGTTAAAAAGTAGTGAAAAAAGCTAGATTTTGCATGTAAATCGCTATGTAATTAAAAGTTGTGTAAAACATAAAATCTTAAATAAAACTTTGTCAAAACTTGTGAAACTAGTTAAAATCAATAAGTTTTGATTGATTTCATATCGATTTTCAATAATTTCATTGTTTTTTTAATGTTTTCAAACAGTTATTGATATTTACAAACTAGCGTTAAAAAGTAGTGAAAAAAGCTAGATTTTGCATGTAAACCGCTATGTAATTAAAAGTTGTGTAAAACATAAAATCTTAAATAAAACTTTGTCAAAACTTGTGAAACTAGTTAAAATCAATAAGTTTTGATTGATTTCATATCGATTTTCAATAATTTCATTGTTTTTCTAATGTTTTCAAACAGTTATTGATATTTACAAACTAGCGTTAAAAAGTAGTGAAAAAAGCTAGATTTTGCATGTAAATCGCTATGTAATTAAAAGTTGTGTAAAACATAAAATCTTAAATAAAACTTTGTCAACACTTGTGAAACTAGTTAAAATCAATAAGTTTTGACTGATTTCATATCGATTTTCAATAATTTCATGGTTTTTCTAATGTTTTCAAACAGTTATTGATATTTACAAACTAGCGTTAAAAAGTAGTGAAAAAAGCTAGATTTTGCATGTAAATCGCTATGTAATTAAAAGTTGTGTAAAACATAAAATCTTAAATAAAACTTTGTCAAAACTTGTGAAACTAGTTAAAATCAATAAGTTTTGATTGATTTCATATCGATTTTCAATAATTTCATTGTTTTTCTAATGTTTTCAAACAGTTATTGATATTTACAAACTAGCGTTAAAAAGTAGTGAAAAAAGCTAGATTTTGCATGTAAATCTCTATGTAATTAAAAGTTGTGTAAAACATAAAATCTTAAATAAAACTTTGTCAAAACTTGTGAAACTAGTTAAAATCAATAAGTTTTGATTGATTTCATATCGATTTTCAATAATTTCATTGTTTTTCTAATGTTTTCAAACAGTTATTGATATTTACAAACTAGCGTTAAAAAGTAGTGAAAAAAGCTAGATTTTGCATGTAAATCGCTATGTAATTAAAAGTTGTGTAAAACATAAAATCTTAAATAAAACTTTGTCAAAACTTGTGAAACTAGTTAAAATCAATAAGTTTTGATTGATTTCATATCGATTTTCAATAATTTCATTGTTTTTCTAATGTTTTCAAACAGTTATTGATATTTACAAACTAGCGTTAAAAAGTAGTGAAAAAAGCTAGATTTTGCATGTAAACCGCTATGTAATTAAAAGTTGTGTAAAACATAAAATCTTAAATAAAACTTTGTCAACACTTGTGAAACTAGTTAAAATCAATAAGTTTTGATTGATTTCATATCGATTTTCAATAATTTCATGGTTTTTCTAATGTTTTCAAACAGTTATTGATATTTACAAACTAGCGTTAAAAAGTAGTGAAAAAAGCTAGATTTTGCATGTAAATCGCTATGTAATTAAAAGTTGTGTAAAACATAAAATCTTAAATAAAACTTTGTCAAAACTTGTGAAACTAGTTAAAATCAATAAGTTTTGATTGATTTCATATCGATTTTCAATAATTTCATTGTTTTTCTAATGTTTTCAAACAGTTATTGATATTTACAAACTAACGTTAAAAAGTAGTGAAAAAAGCTAGATTTTGCATGTAAATCGCTATGTAATTAAAAGTTGTGTAAAACATAAAATCTTAAATAAAACTTTGTCAAAACTTGTGAAACTAGTTAAAATCAATAAGTTTTGATTGATTTCATATCGATTTTCAATAATTTCATTGTTTTTCTAATGTTTTCAAACAGTTATTGATATTTACAAACTAGCGTTAAAAAGTAGTGAAAAAAGCTAGATTTTGCATGTAAATCTCTATGTAATTAAAAGTTGTGTAAAACATAAAATCTTAAATAAAACTTTGTCAAAACTTGTGAAACTAGTTAAAATCAATAAGTTTTGATTGATTTCATATCGATTTTCAATAATTTCATTGTTTTTCTAATGTTTTCAAACAGTTATTGATATTTACAAACTAGCGTTAAAAAGTAGTGAAAAAAGCTAGATTTTGCATGTAAATAGCTATGTAATTAAAAGTTGTGTAAAACATAAAATCTTAAATAAAACTTTGTCAAAACTTGTGAAACTAGTTAAAATCAATAAGTTTTGATTGATTTCATATCGATTTTCAATAATTTCATTGTTTTTCTAATGTTTTCAAACAGTTATTGATATTTACAAACTAGCGTTAAAAAGTAGTGAAAAAAGCTAGATTTTGCATGTAAATCGCTATGTAATTAAAAGTTGTGTAAAACATAAAATCTTAAATAAAACTTTGTCAAAACTTGTGAAACTAGTTAAAATCAATAAGTTTTGATTGATTTCATATCGATTTTCAATAATTTCATTGTTTTTCTAATGTTTTCAAACAGTTATTGATATTTACAAACTAGCGTTAAAAAGTAGTGAAAAAAGCTAGATTTTGCATGTAAATCGCTATGTAATTAAAAGTTGTGTAAAACATAAAATCTTAAATAAAACTTTGTCAACACTTGTGAAACTAGTTAAAATCAATAAGTTTTGATTGATTTCATATCGATTTTCAATAATTTCATTGTTTTTCTAATGTTTTCAAACAGTTATTGATATTTACAAACTAGCGTTAAAAAGTAGTGAAAAAAGCTAGATTTTGCATGTAAATCGCTACGTAATTAAAAGTTGTGTAAAACATAAAATCTTAAATAAAACTTTGTCAAAACTTGTGAAACTAGTTAAAATCAATAAGTTTTGATTGATTTCATATCGA
Source organism: Acanthosepion lycidas (assembly GCA_963932145.1). NCBI lineage: Eukaryota > Metazoa > Mollusca > Cephalopoda > Sepiida > Sepiidae > Acanthosepion > Acanthosepion lycidas. The sequence goes on along the minus strand of CAWVQA010000287.1, from coordinate 1,056 downwards.
TTTTCAATAATTTCATTGTTTTTTTAATGTTTTCAAACAGTTATTGATATTTACAAACTAGCGTTAAAAAGTAGTGAAAAAAGCTAGATTTTGCATGTAAACCGCTATGTAATTAAAAGTTGTGTAAAACATAAAATCTTAAATAAAACTTTGTCAACACTTGTGAAACTAGTTAAAATCAATAAGTTTTGATTGATTTCATATCGATTTTCAATAATTTCATGGTTTTTCTAATGTTTTCAAACAGTTATTGATATTTACAAACTAGCGTTAAAAAGTAGTGAAAAAAGCTAGATTTTGCATGTAAATCGCTATGTAATTAAAAGTTGTGTAAAACATAAAATCTTAAATAAAACTTTGTCAAAACTTGTGAAACTAGTTAAAATCAATAAGTTTTGATTGATTTCATATCGATTTTCAATAATTTCATTGTTTTTCTAATGTTTTCAAACAGTTATTGATATTTACAAACTAGCGTTAAAAAGTAGTGAAAAAAGCTAGATTTTGCATGTAAATCGCTATGTAATTAAAAGTTGTGTAAAACATAAAATCTTAAATAAAACTTTGTCAAAACTTGTGAAACTAGTTAAAATCAATAAGTTTTGATTGATTTCATATCGATTTTCAATAATTTCATTGTTTTTCTAATGTTTTCAAACAGTTATTGATATTTACAAACTAGCGTTAAAAAGTAGTGAAAAAAGCTAGATTTTGCATGTAAACCGCTATGTAATTAAAAGTTGTGTAAAACATAAAATCTTAAATAAAACTTTGTCAACACTTGTGAAACTAGTTAAAATCAATAAGTTTTGATTGATTTCATATCGATTTTCAATAATTTCATTGTTTTTCTAATGTTTTCAAACAGTTATTGATATTTACAAACTAGCGTTAAAAAGTAGTGAAAAAAGCTAGATTTTGCATGTAAATCGCTATGTAATTAAAAGTTGTGTAAAACATAAAATCTTAAATAAAACTTTGTCAAAACTTGTGAAACTAGTTAAAATCAATAAGTTTTGATTGATTTCATATCGATTTTCAATAATTTCATTGTTT
>CAWVQA010000286.1:5000-362727 GCA_963932145.1 Acanthosepion lycidas | reverse complement strand
TGAAAAAAGCTAGATTTTGCATGTAAATCGCTATAATTAAAAGTTGTGTAAAACATATAATCTTAAATAAAACGTTGTCAAAACTTCTGAAACTAGTTAAAATCAATAAGTTTTGATTGATTTCATATCGATTTTCAATAATTTCATTGTTTTTGTAATGTTTTCAGAAAGTTATTGATATTTACAAACTAGCGTTGAAAAGTAGTGAAAAAAGCTAGATTTTGCGTGTAAATCGCTATGTAATTAAAAGTTGTGTAAAACATACAATCTTAAATATAACTTTGTCAAAACTTCTGAAACTAGTTAAAATCAATAAGTTTTGATTGATTTCATATCGATTTTCAATAATTTCATTGTTTTTCTACAGTTTTCAAACAGTTATTGATATTTACAAAATAGCGTTAAAAAGTAGTCAAAATAGCTAGATTTTGCATGTAAATCGCTATGTAATTAAAAGTTGTGTAAATCATAAAATCTTAAATATAAATTTGTCAAAACTTCTGAAACTAGTTAAAATCAATAAGTTTTGATTGATTTCATATCGATTTTCAATAATTTCATTGTTTTTCTAATGTTTTCAAACAGTTATTGTTATTTACAAACTAGCGTTGAAAAGTAGTGAAAACAGCTAGATTTGCATGTAAATCGCTATGTAATTAAAAGTTGTGTAAAACATAAAATTTTAAATATAACATTGTCAAAACTTCTGAAACTAGTTAAAATCAATAAGTTTTGATTGATTTCATATCGATTTTCAATAATTTCATTGTTTTTCTAATGTTTTCAAACAGTTATCGATATTTACAAACTAGCGTTGAAAAAGTAGTGAGAAAAGCTAGATTTTGCATGTAAATCGCTATGTAATTAAAAGTTGTGTAAAACATAAAATCTTAAATAAAACTTTGTCAAAGCTTCTGAAACTAGTTAAAATCAATAAGTTTTGATTGATTTCATATCGATTTTCAAGAATTTCATTGTTTTTCTAATGTTTTCAAAGAGTTATTGATATTTACAAACTAGCGTTGAAAAAGTACTGAAAAAAGCTAGATTTTGTATGTAAATCGCTATGTAATTAATAGTTTTGTAAAACATAAAATCTGAAATAAAACTTTGTCAAAATTTCTGAAACTAGTTAAAATCAATAAGTTTTGATTGATTTCATATCGATTTTCAATAATTTCATTGTTTTTCTAATGTTTTCAAACAGTTATTGTTATTTACAAACTAGCGTTAAAAAGTAGTGAAAACAGCTAGATTTTGCATGTAAATCGCTATGTAATTGAAAGTTGTGTAAAACATAAAATCTTAAATATAACATTGTCAAAACTTCTGAAACTAGTTAAAATCAATAAGTTTTGATTGATTTCATATCGATTTTCAATAATTTCTTTGCTTTTCTAATGTTTTCAAACAGTTATTGATATTTACAAACTAGCGTTGAAAAAGTAGTGAAAAAAGCTAGATTTTGCATGTAAATCGCTATGTAATTAAAAACTGTGTAATACATAAAATCTTTAATATAACTTTGTCAAAACTTCTGAAACTAGTTAAAATCAATAAGTTTTGATTGATTTCATATCGATTCTCAATAATTTCATTGTTTTTCTAATGTTTTCAAACAGTTATTGATATTTACACAATAGCGTTAAAAAGTAGTCAAAATAGCTAGATTTTGCATGTAAATCGCTATGTAATTAAAAGTTGTGTAAAACATAAAATATTAAATATAACTTTGTCAAAACTACTGAAACTAGTTAAAATCAATAAGTTTTGATTGATTTCATATCGATTTTCAATAATTTCATAGTTTTTCTAATGTTTTCAAACAGTTATTTATATTTCAAACTAGCGTTGAAAAAGAAGTGAAAAAAGCTTTATTTTGTATGTAAATCGCTATGTAATTAAAAGTTGTGTAAAACATGACATCTTAAATAAAACTTTGTCAAAACTTCTAAAACTAGATAACATCAATAAGTTTTGATTGATTTCATAACGATTTTAAATAATTTCATTGTTTTTCTACTGTATTCAAACAGTTATTGATATTTACAAAATAGCGTTAAAAAGTAGTCAAAATAGCTAGATTTTGCATGTAAATCGCTATGTAATTAAAAGTTGTGTAAAACATAAGATCTTAAATATAACATTGTCAAAACTTCTGAAACTAGTTAAAATCAATCAGTTTTGATTGATTTCATATCGATTTTCAATAATTTCATTGCTTTTCTAATGTTTTCAAACAGTTATTTATATTTACACAATAGCGTTAAAATGTAGTCAAAATAGCTAGATTTTGCATGTAAATCGCTATGTAATTAAAAGTTGTGTAAAACATAAAATATTAAATATAACTTTGTCAAAACTACTGAAACTAGTTAAAATCAATAAGTTTTGATTGATTTCATATCGATTTTCATGAATTTCATTGTTTTTCTAATGTTTTCAAAGAGTTATTGATATTACCAACTAGCGTTGAAAAGTAGTGAAAAAAGCAAGATTTTCCATGTAAATCGCTATGTAATTAAAAACTGTGTAATACATAAAATCTTTAATATAATTTTGTCAAAACTTCTGAAACTAGTTAAAATCAATAAGTTTTGATTGATTTCATATCGATTTTCAATAATTTCATAGTTTTTCTAATGTTTTCAAACAGTTATTGATATTTAGAAACTAGCGTTGAAAAAGTAGTGAAAAAAGCTAGATTTTGCATGTAAATCGCTATGTAATTAAAAGTTCTGTAAAACATAAAATCTTTAATATAACTTTGTCAAAACTTCTGAAACTAGTTAAAATCAATAAGTTTTGATTGATTTCATATCGATTTTCAATAATTTCATTGTTTTTCTAATGTTTTCAAACAGTTATTAATATTTACAAACTAGCGTTGAAAAAGTAGTGAAAAAAGCTAGATTTTGCATGTAAATCGCTATGTAATTAAAAGTTGTGTAAAACATAAAATTTTAAATATAACTTTGTCAAAACTTCTGAAACTAGTTAAAATCAATAAGTTTTGATTGATTTCATATCGATTTTCAATAATTTCATTGTTTTTCTAATGTTTTCAAACAGTTATTGATATTTACAAACTAGCGTTGAAAAAGTAGTGAAAAAAGCTAGATTTTGTATGTAAATCGATATGTAATTAAAAGTTGTGTAAAACATAACATCTTAAATAAAACTTTGTCAAAACTTCTGAAACTAGATAAAATCAATAAGTTTTGATTGATTTCATATCGATTTTCAATAATTTCATTGCTTTTCTAATGTTTTCAAACAGTTATTGATATTTACAAACTAGCGTTGAAAAAGTAGTGAAAAAAGCTAGATTTTGCATGTAAATCGCTATGTAATTAAAAACTGTGTAATACATAAAATCTTTAATGTAACTTTGTCAAAACTTCTGAAACTAGTTAAAATCAATAAGTTTTGATTGATTTCATATCGATTTTCAATAATTTCATTGTTTTACTAATGTTTTCAAACAGTTATTGATGTTTACAAACTAGCGTTGAAAAAGTAGTGAAAAAAGCTAGATTTTGTATGTAAATCGCTATGTAATTAATAGTTGTGTAAAACATAAAATCTGAAATAAAACTTTGTCAAAACTTCTGAGACTAGTTAAAATCAATAAGCTTTGATTGATTTCATATCGATTTTCAATAATTTCATAGTTTTTCTAATGTTTTCAAACAGTTATTGATATTTAGAAACTAGCGTTGAAAAAGTTGTGAAAAAAGCTAGATTTTGCATGTAAATCGCTATGTAATTAAAAGTTCTGTAAAACATAAAATCTTTAATATAACTTTGTCAAAACATCTGAAACTAGTTAAAATCAATAAGTTTTGATTGATTTCATATCGATTTTCAATAATTTCATTGTTTTTCTAATGTTTTCAAACAGTTATTGATATTTAGAAACTAGCGTTGAAAAAGTAGTGAAAAAAGCTAGATTTTGCATGTAAATCGCTATGTAATAAAAAGTTGTGTAAAACATAAAATTTTAAATATAACTTTGTCAAAACTTCTGAAACTAGTTAAAATCAATAAGTATTGATTGATTTCATATCGATTTTCAATAATTTCATTGTTTTTCTAATGTTTTCAAACAGTTATTTATATTTACACACTAGCGTTGAAAAAGTAGTGAAAAAAGCTAGATTTTGCATGTAAATCGCTATGTAATTAAAAGTTCTGTAAAACATAAAATCTTTAATATAAATTTGTCAAAACTTCTGAAACTAGTTAAAATCAATAAGTTTTGATTGATTTCATATCGATTTTCAATAATTTCATTGTTTTTCTAATGTTTTCAAACAGTTATTAATATTTACAAACTAGCGTTGAAAAAGTAGTGAAAAAAGCTAGATTTTGCATGTAAATCGCTATGTAATTAAAAGTTGTGTAAAACATAAAATTTTAAATATAACTTTGTCAAAACTTCTGAAACTAGTTAAAATCAATAAGTTTTGATTGATTTCATATCGATTTTCAATAATTTCATTGTTTTTCTAATGTTTTCAAACAGTTATTGATATTTAGAAACTAGCGTTGAAAAAGTAGTGAAAAAAGCTAGATTTTGCATGTAAATCGCTATGTAATTAAAAGTTCTGTAAAACATAAAATCTTTAATATAACTTTGTCAAAACTTCTGAAACTAGTTAAAATCAATAAGTTTTGATTGATTTCATATCGATTTTCAATAATTTCATTGTTTTTCTAATGTTTTCAAACAGTTATTAATATTTACAAACTAGCGTTGAAAAAGTAGTGAAAAAAGCTAGATTTTGCATGTAAATCGCTATGTAATTAAAAGTTGTGTAAAACATAAAATTTTAAATATAACTTTGTCAAAACTTCTGAAACTAGTTAAAATCAATAAGTTTTGATTGATTTCATATCGATTTTCAATAATTTCATTGTTTTTCTAATGTTTTCAAACAGTTATTGATATTTACAAACTAGCGTTGAAAAAGTAGTGAAAAAAGCTAGATTTTGTATGTAAATCGATATGTAATTAAAAGTTGTGTAAAACATAACATCTTAAATAAAACTTTGTCAAAACTTCTGAAACTAGATAAAATCAATAAGTTTTGATTGATTTCATATCGATTTTCAATAATTTCATTGCTTTTCTAATGTTTTCAAACAGTTATTGATATTTACAAACTAGCGTTGAAAAAGTAGTGAAAAAAGCTAGATTTTGCATGTAAATCGCTATGTAATTAAAAACTGTGTAATACATAAAATCTTTAATGTAACTTTGTCAAAACTTCTGAAACTAGTTAAAATCAATAAGTTTTGATTGATTTCATATCGATTTTCAATAATTTCATTGTTTTACTAATGTTTTCAAACAGTTATTGATGTTTACAAACTAGCGTTGAAAAAGTAGTGAAAAAAGCTAGATTTTGTATGTAAATCGCTATGTAATTAATAGTTGTGTAAAACATAAAATCTGAAATAAAACTTTGTCAAAACTTCTGAGACTAGTTAAAATCAATAAGCTTTGATTGATTTCATATCGATTTTCAATAATTTCATAGTTTTTCTAATGTTTTCAAACAGTTATTGATATTTAGAAACTAGCGTTGAAAAAGTTGTGAAAAAAGCTAGATTTTGCATGTAAATCGCTATGTAATTAAAAGTTCTGTAAAACATAAAATCTTTAATATAACTTTGTCAAAACATCTGAAACTAGTTAAAATCAATAAGTTTTGATTGATTTCATATCGATTTTCAATAATTTCATTGTTTTTCTAATGTTTTCAAACAGTTATTGATATTTAGAAACTAGCGTTGAAAAAGTAGTGAAAAAAGCTAGATTTTGCATGTAAATCGCTATGTAATAAAAAGTTGTGTAAAACATAAAATTTTAAATATAACTTTGTCAAAACTTCTGAAACTAGTTAAAATCAATAAGTATTGATTGATTTCATATCGATTTTCAATAATTTCATTGTTTTTCTAATGTTTTCAAACAGTTATTTATATTTACACACTAGCGTTGAAAAAGTAGTGAAAAAAGCTAGATTTTGCATGTAAATCGCTATGTAATTAAAAGTTCTGTAAAACATAAAATCTTTAATATAAATTTGTCAAAACTTCTGAAACTAGTTAAAATCAATAAGTTTTGATTGATTTCATATCGATTTTCAATAATTTCATTGTTTTTCTAATGTTTTCAAACAGTTATTAATATTTACAAACTAGCGTTGAAAAAGTAGTGAAAAAAGCTAGATTTTGCATGTAAATCGCTATGTAATTAAAAGTTGTGTAAAACATAAAATTTTAAATATAACTTTGTCAAAACTTCTGAAACTAGTTAAAATCAATAAGTTTTGATTGATTTCATATCGATTTTCAATAATTTCATTGTTTTTCTAATGTTTTCAAACAGTTATTGATATTTACAAACTAGCGTTGAAAAAGTAGTGAAAAAAGCTAGATTTTGCATGTAAATCGCTATAATTAAAAGTTGTGTAAAACATATAATCTTAAATAAAACGTTGTCAAAACTTCTGAAACTAGTTAAAATCAATAAGTTTTGATTGATTTCATATCGATTTTCAATAATTTCATTGTTTTTGTAATGTTTTCAGAAAGTTATTGATATTTACAAACTAGCGTTGAAAAGTAGTGAAAAAAGCTAGATTTTGCGTGTAAATCGCTATGTAATTAAAAGTTGTGTAAAACATACAATCTTAAATATAACTTTGTCAAAACTTCTGAAACTAGTTAAAATCAATAAGTTTTGATTGATTTCATATCGATTTTCAATAATTTCATTGTTTTTCTACAGTTTTCAAACAGTTATTGATATTTACAAAATAGCGTTAAAAAGTAGTCAAAATAGCTAGATTTTGCATGTAAATCGCTATGTAATTAAAAGTTGTGTAAATCATAAAATCTTAAATATAAATTTGTCAAAACTTCTGAAACTAGTTAAAATCAATAAGTTTTGATTGATTTCATATCGATTTTCAATAATTTCATTGTTTTTCTAATGTTTTCAAACAGTTATTGTTATTTACAAACTAGCGTTGAAAAGTAGTGAAAACAGCTAGATTTGCATGTAAATCGCTATGTAATTAAAAGTTGTGTAAAACATAAAATTTTAAATATAACATTGTCAAAACTTCTGAAACTAGTTAAAATCAATAAGTTTTGATTGATTTCATATCGATTTTCAATAATTTCATTGTTTTTCTAATGTTTTCAAACAGTTATCGATATTTACAAACTAGCGTTGAAAAAGTAGTGAGAAAAGCTAGATTTTGCATGTAAATCGCTATGTAATTAAAAGTTGTGTAAAACATAAAATCTTAAATAAAACTTTGTCAAAGCTTCTGAAACTAGTTAAAATCAATAAGTTTTGATTGATTTCATATCGATTTTCAAGAATTTCATTGTTTTTCTAATGTTTTCAAAGAGTTATTGATATTTACAAACTAGCGTTGAAAAAGTACTGAAAAAAGCTAGATTTTGTATGTAAATCGCTATGTAATTAATAGTTTTGTAAAACATAAAATCTGAAATAAAACTTTGTCAAAATTTCTGAAACTAGTTAAAATCAATAAGTTTTGATTGATTTCATATCGATTTTCAATAATTTCATTGTTTTTCTAATGTTTTCAAACAGTTATTGTTATTTACAAACTAGCGTTAAAAAGTAGTGAAAACAGCTAGATTTTGCATGTAAATCGCTATGTAATTGAAAGTTGTGTAAAACATAAAATCTTAAATATAACATTGTCAAAACTTCTGAAACTAGTTAAAATCAATAAGTTTTGATTGATTTCATATCGATTTTCAATAATTTCTTTGCTTTTCTAATGTTTTCAAACAGTTATTGATATTTACAAACTAGCGTTGAAAAAGTAGTGAAAAAAGCTAGATTTTGCATGTAAATCGCTATGTAATTAAAAACTGTGTAATACATAAAATCTTTAATATAACTTTGTCAAAACTTCTGAAACTAGTTAAAATCAATAAGTTTTGATTGATTTCATATCGATTCTCAATAATTTCATTGTTTTTCTAATGTTTTCAAACAGTTATTGATATTTACACAATAGCGTTAAAAAGTAGTCAAAATAGCTAGATTTTGCATGTAAATCGCTATGTAATTAAAAGTTGTGTAAAACATAAAATATTAAATATAACTTTGTCAAAACTACTGAAACTAGTTAAAATCAATAAGTTTTGATTGATTTCATATCGATTTTCAATAATTTCATAGTTTTTCTAATGTTTTCAAACAGTTATTTATATTTCAAACTAGCGTTGAAAAAGAAGTGAAAAAAGCTTTATTTTGTATGTAAATCGCTATGTAATTAAAAGTTGTGTAAAACATGACATCTTAAATAAAACTTTGTCAAAACTTCTAAAACTAGATAACATCAATAAGTTTTGATTGATTTCATAACGATTTTCAAGAATTTCATTGTTTTTCTAATGTTTTCAAAGAGTTATTGATATTTACAAACTAGCGTTGAAAAAGTACTGAAAAAAGCTAGATTTTGTATGTAAATCGCTATGTAATTAATAGTTTTGTAAAACATAAAATCTGAAATAAAACTTTGTCAAAATTTCTGAAACTAGTTAAAATCAATAAGTTTTGATTGATTTCATATCGATTTTCAATAATTTCATTGTTTTTCTAATGTTTTCAAACAGTTATTGTTATTTACAAACTAGCGTTAAAAAGTAGTGAAAACAGCTAGATTTTGCATGTAAATCGCTATGTAATTGAAAGTTGTGTAAAACATAAAATCTTAAATATAACATTGTCAAAACTTCTGAAACTAGTTAAAATCAATAAGTTTTGATTGATTTCATATCGATTTTCAATAATTTCTTTGCTTTTCTAATGTTTTCAAACAGTTATTGATATTTACAAACTAGCGTTGAAAAAGTAGTGAAAAAAGCTAGATTTTGCATGTAAATCGCTATGTAATTAAAAACTGTGTAATACATAAAATCTTTAATATAACTTTGTCAAAACTTCTGAAACTAGTTAAAATCAATAAGTTTTGATTGATTTCATATCGATTCTCAATAATTTCATTGTTTTTCTAATGTTTTCAAACAGTTATTGATATTTACACAATAGCGTTAAAAAGTAGTCAAAATAGCTAGATTTTGCATGTAAATCGCTATGTAATTAAAAGTTGTGTAAAACATAAAATATTAAATATAACTTTGTCAAAACTACTGAAACTAGTTAAAATCAATAAGTTTTGATTGATTTCATATCGATTTTCAATAATTTCATAGTTTTTCTAATGTTTTCAAACAGTTATTTATATTTCAAACTAGCGTTGAAAAAGAAGTGAAAAAAGCTTTATTTTGTATGTAAATCGCTATGTAATTAAAAGTTGTGTAAAACATGACATCTTAAATAAAACTTTGTCAAAACTTCTAAAACTAGATAACATCAATAAGTTTTGATTGATTTCATAACGATTTTAAATAATTTCATTGTTTTTCTACTGTATTCAAACAGTTATTGATATTTACAAAATAGCGTTAAAAAGTAGTCAAAATAGCTAGATTTTGCATGTAAATCGCTATGTAATTAAAAGTTGTGTAAAACATAAGATCTTAAATATAACATTGTCAAAACTTCTGAAACTAGTTAAAATCAATCAGTTTTGATTGATTTCATATCGATTTTCAATAATTTCATTGCTTTTCTAATGTTTTCAAACAGTTATTTATATTTACACAATAGCGTTAAAATGTAGTCAAAATAGCTAGATTTTGCATGTAAATCGCTATGTAATTAAAAGTTGTGTAAAACATAAAATATTAAATATAACTTTGTCAAAACTACTGAAACTAGTTAAAATCAATAAGTTTTGATTGATTTCATATCGATTTTCATGAATTTCATTGTTTTTCTAATGTTTTCAAAGAGTTATTGATATTACCAACTAGCGTTGAAAAGTAGTGAAAAAAGCAAGATTTTCCATGTAAATCGCTATGTAATTAAAAACTGTGTAATACATAAAATCTTTAATATAATTTTGTCAAAACTTCTGAAACTAGTTAAAATCAATAAGTTTTGATTGATTTCATATCGATTTTCAATAATTTCATAGTTTTTCTAATGTTTTCAAACAGTTATTGATATTTAGAAACTAGCGTTGAAAAAGTAGTGAAAAAAGCTAGATTTTGCATGTAAATCGCTATGTAATTAAAAGTTCTGTAAAACATAAAATCTTTAATATAACTTTGTCAAAACTTCTGAAACTAGTTAAAATCAATAAGTTTTGATTGATTTCATATCGATTTTCAATAATTTCATTGTTTTTCTAATGTTTTCAAACAGTTATTAATATTTACAAACTAGCGTTGAAAAAGTAGTGAAAAAAGCTAGATTTTGCATGTAAATCGCTATGTAATTAAAAGTTGTGTAAAACATAAAATTTTAAATATAACTTTGTCAAAACTTCTGAAACTAGTTAAAATCAATAAGTTTTGATTGATTTCATATCGATTTTCAATAATTTCATTGTTTTTCTAATGTTTTCAAACAGTTATTGATATTTACAAACTAGCGTTGAAAAAGTAGTGAAAAAAGCTAGATTTTGCATGTAAATCGCTATGTAATTAAAAGTTGTGTAAAACATAAAATCTGAAATAAAACTTTGTCAAAACTTCTGAAACTAGTTAAAATCAATAAGTTTTGATTGATTTCATGTCGATTTTCAATAATTTCATTGTTTTTGTAATGTTTTCAGAAAGTTATTGATATTTACAAACTAGCGTTGAAAAGTAGTGAAAAAAGCTAGATTTTGCGTGTAAATCGCTATGTAATTAAAAGTTGTGTAAAACATAAAATCTTTAATATAACTTTGTCAAAACTTCTGAAACTAGTTAAAATCAATAAGTTTTGATTGATTTCATATCGATTTTCAATAATTTCATTGTTTTTCTAATGTTTTCAAACAGTTATTGTTATTTACAAACTAGCGTTGAAAAGTAGTGAAAACAGCTAGATTTGCATGTAAATCGCTATGTAATTAAAAGTCGTGTAAAACATAAAATCTTAAATATAACATTGTCAAAACTTCTGAAACTAGTTAAAATCAATAAGTTTTGATTGATTTCATATCGATTTTCAATAATTTCACTGTTTTCTAATGTTTTCAAACAGTTATCGATATTTACAAACTAGCGTTGAAAAAGTAGTGAGAAAAGCTAGATTTTGCATGTAAATCGCTATGTAATTAAAAGTTGTGTAAAACATAAAATCTTAAATAAAACTTTGTCAAAGCTTCTGAAACTAGTTAAAATCAATAAGTTTTGATTGATTTCATATCGATTTTCAAGAATTTCATTGTTTTTCTAATGTTTTCAAAGAGTTATTGATATTTACAAACTAGCGTTGAAAAAGTACTGAAAATGCTAGATTTTGTATGTAAATCGCTATGTAATTAAAAGTTGTGTAAAACATAAAATATTAAATATAACTTTGTCAAAACTACTGAAACTAGTTAAAATCAATAAGTTTTGATTGATTTCATATCGATTTTCAATAATTTCATAGTTTTTCTAATGTTTTCAAACAGTTATTTATATTTCAAACTAGCGTTGAAAAAGTAGTGAAAAAAGCTTTATTTTGTATGTAAATCGCTATGTAATTAAAAGTTGTGTAAAACATAAAATCTTAAATAAAACTTTGTCAAAACTTCTAAAACTAGATAACATCAATAAGTTTTGATTGTTTTCATAACGATTTTCAATAATTTCATTGTTTTTCTAATGTTTTCAAGCAGTTATTAATATTTACAAACTAGCGTTGAAAAGGTAGTGAAAAAAGCTAGATTTTGCATGTAAATCGCTATGTAATTAAAAGTTGTGTAAAACATAAAATTTTAAATATAACTTTGTCAAAACTTCTGAAACTAGTTAAAATCAATAAGTTTTGATTGATTTCATATCGATTTTCAATAATTTCATTGTTTTTCTAATGTTTTCAAACAGTTATTGATATTTACAAACTAGCGTTGAAAAAGTAGTGAAAAAAGCTAGATTTTGCATGTAAATCGCTATGTAATTAAAAGTTGTGTAAAACATAAAATCTGAAATAAAACTTTGTCAAAACTTCTGAAACTAGTTAAAATCAATAAGTTTTGATTGATTTCATGTCGATTTTCAATAATTTCATTGTTTTTGTAATGTTTTCAGAAAGTTATTGATATTTACAAACTAGCGTTGAAAAGTAGTGAAAAAAGCTAGATTTTGCGTGTAAATCGCTATGTAATTAAAAGTTGTGTAAAACATAAGATCTTAAATATAACATTGTCAAAACTTCTGAAACTAGTTAAAATCAATAAGTTTTGATTGATTTCATATCGATTTTCAATAATTTCATTGTTTTTCTAATGTTTTCAAACAGTTATTAATATTTACAAACTAGCGTTGAAAAAGTAGTGAAAAAAGCTAGATTTTGCATGTAAATCGCTATGTAATTAAAAGTTGTGTAAAACATAAAATTTTAAATATAACTTTGTCAAAACTTCTGAAACTAGTTAAAATCAATAAGTTTTGATTGATTTCATATCGATTTTCAATAATTTCATTGTTTTTCTAATGTTTTCAAACAGTTATTGATATTTACAAACTAGCGTTGAAAAAGTAGTGAAAAAAGCTAGATTTTGCATGTAAATCGCTATGTAATTAAAAGTTGTGTAAAACATAAAATCTGAAATAAAACTTTGTCAAAACTTCTGAAACTAGTTAAAATCAATAAGTTTTGATTGATTTCATGTCGATTTTCAATAATTTCATTGTTTTTGTAATGTTTTCAGAAAGTTATTGATATTTACAAACTAGCGTTGAAAAGTAGTGAAAAAAGCTAGATTTTGCGAGTAAATCGCTATGTAATTAAAAGTTGTGTAAAACATAAAATCTTAAATATAACTTTGTCAAAACTTCTGAAACTAGTTAAAATCAATAAGTTTTGATTGATTTCATATCGATTTTCAATAATTTCATTGTTTTTCTAATGTTTTCAAACAGTTATTGTTATTTACAAACTAGCGTTGAAAAGTAGTGAAAACAGCTAGATTTGCATGTAAATCGCTATGTAATTAAAAGTCGTGTAAAACATAAAATCTTAAATATAACATTGTCAAAACTTCTGAAACTAGTTAAAATCAATAAGTTTTGATTGATTTCATATCGATTTTCAATAATTTCATTGTTTTTCTAATGTTTTCAAACAGTTATCGATATTTACAAACTAGCGTTGAAAAAGTAGTGAAAAAAGCTAGATTTTGCATGTAAATCGCTATGTAATTAAAAGTTGTGTAAAACATAAAATCTGAAATAAAACTTTGTCAAAACTTCTGAAACTAGTTAAAATCAATAAGTTTTGATTGATTTCATGTCGATTTTCAATAATTTCATTGTTTTTGTAATGTTTTCAGAAAGTTATTGATATTTACAAACTAGCGTTGAAAAGTAGTGAAAACAGCTAGATTTGCATGTAAATCGCTATGTAATTAAAAGTCGTGTAAAACATAAAATCTTAAATATAACATTGTCAAAACTTCTGAAACTAGTTAAAATCAATAAGTTTTGATTGATTTCATATCGATTTTCAATAATTTCATTGTTTTTCTAATGTTTTCAAACAGTTATCGATATTTACAAACTAGCGTTGAAAAAGTAGTGAGAAAAGCTAGATTTTGCATGTAAATCGCTATGTAATTAAAAGTTGTGTAAAACATAAAATCTTAAATAAAACTTTGTCAAAGCTTCTGAAACTAGTTAAAATCAATAAGTTTTGATTGATTTCATATCGATTTTCAAGAATTTCATTGTTTTTCTAATGTTTTCAAAGAGTTATTGATATTTACAAACTAGCGTTGAAAAAGTACTGAAAATGCTAGATTTTGTATGTAAATCGCTATGTAATTAAAAGTTGTGTAAAACATAAAATATTAAATATAACTTTGTCAAAACTACTGAAACTAGTTAAAATCAATAAGTTTTGATTGATTTCATATCGATTTTCAATAATTTCATAGTTTTTCTAATGTTTTCAAACAGTTATTTATATTTCAAACTAGCGTTGAAAAAGTAGTGAAAAAAGCTTTATTTTGTATGTAAATCGCTATGTAATTAAAAGTTGTGTAAAACATAAAATCTTAAATAAAACTTTGTCAAAACTTCTAAAACTAGATAACATCAATAAGTTTTGATTGTTTTCATAACGATTTTCAATAATTTCATTGTTTTTCTAATGTTTTCAAGCAGTTATTAATATTTACAAACTAGCGTTGAAAAGGTAGTGAAAAAAGCTAGATTTTGCATGTAAATCGCTATGTAATTAAAAGTTGTGTAAAACATAAAATTTTAAATATAACTTTGTCAAAACTTCTGAAACTAGTTAAAATCAATAAGTTTTGATTGATTTCATATCGATTTTCAATAATTTCATTGTTTTTCTAATGTTTTCAAACAGTTATTGATATTTACAAACTAGCGTTGAAAAAGTAGTGAAAAAAGCTAGATTTTGCATGTAAATCGCTATGTAATTAAAAGTTGTGTAAAACATAAAATCTGAAATAAAACTTTGTCAAAACTTCTGAAACTAGTTAAAATCAATAAGTTTTGATTGATTTCATGTCGATTTTCAATAATTTCATTGTTTTTGTAATGTTTTCAGAAAGTTATTGATATTTACAAACTAGCGTTGAAAAGTAGTGAAAAAAGCTAGATTTTGCGTGTAAATCGCTATGTAATTAAAAGTTGTGTAAAACATAAGATCTTAAATATAACATTGTCAAAACTTCTGAAACTAGTTAAAATCAATAAGTTTTGATTGATTTCATATCGATTTTCAATAATTTCATTGTTTTTCTAATGTTTTCAAACAGTTATTAATATTTACAAACTAGCGTTGAAAAAGTAGTGAAAAAAGCTAGATTTTGCATGTAAATCGCTATGTAATTAAAAGTTGTGTAAAACATAAAATTTTAAATATAACTTTGTCAAAACTTCTGAAACTAGTTAAAATCAATAAGTTTTGATTGATTTCATATCGATTTTCAATAATTTCATTGTTTTTCTAATGTTTTCAAACAGTTATTGATATTTACAAACTAGCGTTGAAAAAGTAGTGAAAAAAGCTAGATTTTGCATGTAAATCGCTATGTAATTAAAAGTTGTGTAAAACATAAAATCTGAAATAAAACTTTGTCAAAACTTCTGAAACTAGTTAAAATCAATAAGTTTTGATTGATTTCATGTCGATTTTCAATAATTTCATTGTTTTTGTAATGTTTTCAGAAAGTTATTGATATTTACAAACTAGCGTTGAAAAGTAGTGAAAAAAGCTAGATTTTGCGAGTAAATCGCTATGTAATTAAAAGTTGTGTAAAACATAAAATCTTAAATATAACTTTGTCAAAACTTCTGAAACTAGTTAAAATCAATAAGTTTTGATTGATTTCATATCGATTTTCAATAATTTCATTGTTTTTCTAATGTTTTCAAACAGTTATTGTTATTTACAAACTAGCGTTGAAAAGTAGTGAAAACAGCTAGATTTGCATGTAAATCGCTATGTAATTAAAAGTCGTGTAAAACATAAAATCTTAAATATAACATTGTCAAAACTTCTGAAACTAGTTAAAATCAATAAGTTTTGATTGATTTCATATCGATTTTCAATAATTTCATTGTTTTTCTAATGTTTTCAAACAGTTATCGATATTTACAAACTAGCGTTGAAAAAGTAGTGAAAAAAGCTAGATTTTGCATGTAAATCGCTATGTAATTAAAAGTTGTGTAAAACATAAAATCTGAAATAAAACTTTGTCAAAACTTCTGAAACTAGTTAAAATCAATAAGTTTTGATTGATTTCATGTCGATTTTCAATAATTTCATTGTTTTTGTAATGTTTTCAGAAAGTTATTGATATTTACAAACTAGCGTTGAAAAGTAGTGAAAACAGCTAGATTTGCATGTAAATCGCTATGTAATTAAAAGTCGTGTAAAACATAAAATCTTAAATATAACATTGTCAAAACTTCTGAAACTAGTTAAAATCAATAAGTTTTGATTGATTTCATATCGATTTTCAATAATTTCATTGTTTTTCTAATGTTTTCAAACAGTTATCGATATTTACAAACTAGCGTTGAAAAAGTAGTGAGAAAAGCTAGATTTTGCATGTAAATCGCTATGTAATTAAAAGTTGTGTAAAACATAAAATCTTAAATAAAACTTTGTCAAAGCTTCTGAAACTAGTTAAAATCAATAAGTTTTGATTGATTTCATATCGATTTTCAAGAATTTCATTGTTTTTCTAATGTTTTCAAAGAGTTATTGATATTTACAAACTAGCGTTGAAAAAGTACTGAAAATGCTAGATTTTGTATGTAAATCGCTATGTAATTAAAAGTTGTGTAAAACATAAAATATTAAATATAACTTTGTCAAAACTACTGAAACTAGTTAAAATCAATAAGTTTTGATTGATTTCATATCGATTTTCAATAATTTCATAGTTTTTCTAATGTTTTCAAACAGTTATTTATATTTCAAACTAGCGTTGAAAAAGTAGTGAAAAAAGCTTTATTTTGTATGTAAATCGCTATGTAATTAAAAGTTGTGTAAAACATGACATCTTAAATAAAACTTTGTCAAAACTTCTAAAACTAGATAACATCAATAAGTTTTGATAGATTTCATAACGATTTTCAATAATTTCATTGTTTTTCTAATGTTTTCAAGCAGTTATTAATATTTACAAACTAGCGTTGAAAAAGTAGTGAAAAAAGCTAGATTTTGCATGTAAATCGCTATGTAATTAAAAGTTGTGTAAAACATAAAATTTTAAATATAACTTTGTCAAAACTTCTGAAACTAGTTAAAATCAATAAGTTTTGATTGATTTCATATCGATTTTCAATAATTTCATTGTTTTTCTAATGTTTTCAAACAGTTATTGATATTTACAAACTAGCGTTGAAAAAGTAGTGAAAAAAGCTAGATTTTGCATGTAAATCGCTATGTAATTAAAAGTTGTGTAAAACATAAAATCTGAAATAAAACTTTGTCAAAACTTCTGAAACTAGTTAAAATCAATAAGTTTTGATTGATTTCATGTCGATTTTCAATAATTTCATTGTTTTTGTAATGTTTTCAGAAAGTTATTGATATTTACAATCTAGCGTTGAAAAGTAGTGAAAAAAGCTAGATTTTGCGTGTAAATCGCTATGTAATTAAAAGTTGTGTAAAACATAAAATCTTAAATATAACTTTGTCAAAACTTCTGAAACTAGTTAAAATCAATAAGTTTTGATTGATTTCATATCGATTTTCAATAATTTCATTGTTTTTCTAATGTTTTCAAACAGTTATTGTTATTTACAAACTAGCGTTGAAAAGTAGTGAAAACAGCTAGATTTGCATGTAAATCGCTATGTAATTAAAAGTTGTGTAAAACATAAAATCTTAAATATAACATTGTCAAAACTTCTGAAACTAGTTAAAATCAATAAGTTTTGATTGATTTCATATCGATTTTCAATAATTTCATTGTTTTTCTAATGTTTTCAAACAGTTATTGTTATTTACAAACTAGCGTTAAAAAGTAGTGCAAACAGCTAGATTTTGCATGTAAATCGCTATGTAATTAAAAGTTGTGTAAAACATAAAATCTTAAATATAACATTGTCAAAACTTCTGAAACTAGTTAAAATCAATAAGTTTTGATTGATTTCATATCGATTTTCAATAATTTCTTTGCTTTTCTAATGTTTTCAAACAGTTATTGATATTTACACACTAGCGTTGAAAAACTAGTGAAAAAAGCTAGATTTTGCATGTAAATCGCTATGTAATTAAAAACTGTGTAATACATAAAATCTTTAATATAACTTTGTCAAATCTTCTGAAACTAGTTAAAATCAATAAGTTTTGATTGATTTCATGTCGATTTTCAATAATTTCATTGTTTTTCTAATGTTCTCAAACAGTTATTGATATTTACACAATAGCGTTAAAAAGTAGTCAAAATAGCTAGATTTTGCATGTAAATCGCTATGTAATTAAAAGTTGTGTAAAACATAAAATATTAAATGTAACTTTGTCAAAACTACTGAAACTAGTTAAAATCAATAAGTTTTGATTGATTTCATATCGATTTTTAATAATTTCATAGTTTTTCTAATGTTTTCAAACAGTTATTGATATTTCAATCCAGCGTTGAAAAAGTTTGTGAAAAAAGCTAGATTTTGTATGTAAATCGCTATGTAATTAAAAGTTGTATAAAACATGACATCTTAAATAAAACTTTGTCAAAACTTCTAAAACTAGATAAAATCAATAAATTTTGATTGATTTCATATCGATTTTCAATAATTTCATTGTTTTTCTACTGTTTTCAAACAGTTATTGATATTTACAAAATAGCGTTAAAAAGTAGTCAAAACAGCTAGATTTTGCATGTAAATCGCTATGTAATTAAAAGTTGTGTAAAACATAAAATCTTAAATATAACATTGTCAAAACTTCTGAAACTAGTTAAAATCAATAAGTTTTGATTGATTTCATATCGATTTTCAATAATTTCATTGTTTTTCTAATGTTTTCAAACAGTTATTGATATTTACAAACTAACGTTGAAAAAGTAGTGAAAAAAGCTAGATTTTTTATGTAAATCGCTCTGTAATTAATAGTTGTGTAAAACATAAAATCTTAAATAAAACTTTGTCAAAACTTCTGAAACTAGTTAAAATCAATAAGTTTTGATTGATTTCATATCGATTTTCAATAATTTCATTGTTTTTCTAATGTTTTCAAACAGTTATTGTCATTTACAAACTAGCGTTAAAAAGTAGTGAAAACAGCTAGATTTTGCATGTAAATCGCTATGTAATTAAAAGTTGTGTAAAACATAAAATCTTAAATATAACATTGTCAAAACTTCTGAAACTAGTTAAAATCAATAAGTTTTGATTGATTTCATATCGATTTTCAATAATTTCATTGTTTTTCTAATGTTTTCAAACAGTTATTGTTATTTACAAACTAGCGTTAAAAAGTAGTGAAAACAGCTAGATTTTGCATGTAAATCGCTATGTAATTAATAGTTGTGTAAAACATAAAATCTTAAATATAACATTGTCAAAACTTCTGAAACTAGTTAAAATCAATAAGTTTTGATTGATTTCATATCGATTTTCAATAATTTCATTGCTTTTCTAATGTTTTCAAACAGTTTTTGATATTTACAAACTAGCGTTAAAAAGTAGTGAAAACAACTAGATTTTGCATGTAAATCGCTATGTAATTAAAAGTTGTGTAAAACGTAAAATCTTAAATATATCTTTGTCAAAACTTCTGAAACTAGTTAAAATCAATAAGTTTTGATTGATTTCATATCGATTTTCAATAATTTCATTGTTTTTCTAATGTTTTCAAACAGTTATTTATATTTACAAACTAGCGTTAAAAAGTAGTGAAAAAAGCTAGATTTTGCATGTAAATCGCTATGTAATTAAAAGTTGTGTAAAACATAAAATCTTAAATATAACATTGTCAAAACTTCTGAAACTAGTTAAAATCAATAAGTTTTGATTGATTTCATATCGATTTTCAATAATTTCATTGCTTTTCTAATGTTTTCAAACAGTTATTGATATTTACACAATAGCGTTAAAAAGTAGTCAAAATAGCTAGATTTTGCATGTAAATCGCTATGTAATTAAAAGTTGTGTAAAACATAAAATATTAAATATAACTTTGTCAAAACTACTGAAACTAGTTAAAATCAATAAGTTTTGATTGATTTCATATCGATTTTCAATAATTTCATTGCTTTTCTAATGTTTTCAAACAGTTATTGATATTTCAATCTAGCGTTGAAAAAGTTTGTGAAAAAAGCTAGATTTTGTATGTAAATCGCTATGTAATTAAAAGTTGTGTAAAACATAAAATCTTAAATAAAACTTTGTCAAAACTTCTAAAACTAGATAAAATCAATAAATTTTGATTGATTTCATATCGATTTTCAATAATTTCATTGTTTTTCTACTGTTTTCAAACAGTTATTGATATTTACAAAATAGCGTTAAAAAGTAGTCAAAACAGCTAGATTTTGCATGTAAATCGCTATGTAATTAAAAGTTGTGTAAAACATAAAATCTTAAATATAACATTGTCAAAACTTCTGAAACTAGTTAAAATCAATAAGTTTTGATTGATTTCATATCGATTTTCAATAATTTCATTGCTTTTCTAATGTTTTCAAACAGTTATTGATATTTACACAATAGCGTTAAAAAGTAGTCAAAATAGCTAGATTTTGCATGTAAATCGCTATGTAATTAAAAGTTGTGTAAAACATAAAATATTAAATATAACTTTGTCAAAACTACTGAAACTAGTTAAAATCAATGTTTTGATTGATTTCATATCGATTTTCAATAATTTCATTGTTTTTCTAATGTTTTCAAACAGTTATTGATATTTACAAACTAGCGTTGAAAAAGTAGTGAAAAAAGCTAGATTTAGTATGTAAATCACACTGTAATTAATAGTTGTGTAAAACATAAAATCTTAAATAAAACTTTGTCAAAACTTCTGAAACTAGTTAAAATCAATAAGTTTTGATTGATTTCATATCGATTTTCAATAATTTCATTGTTTTTCTAATGTTTTCAAACAGTTATTTTTATTTACAAACTAGCGTTAAAAAGTAGTGAAAAAAGCGAGATTTTGCATGTAAAGCGCTATGTAATTAAAAGTTGTGTAAAACATAAAATCTTAAATATAACATTGTCAAAACTTCTGAAACTAGTTAAAATCAATAAGTTTTGATTGATTTCATATCGATTTTCAATAATTTCATTGCTTTTCTAATGTTTTCAAACAGTTATTGATATTTACACAATAGCGTTAAAAAGTAGTCAAAATAGCTAGATTTTGCATGTAAATCGCTATGTAATTAAAAGTTGTGTAAAACATAAAATATTAAATATAACTTTGTCAAAACTACTGAAACTAGTTAAAATCAATAAGTTTTGATTGATTTCATATCGATTTTCAATAATTTCATTGTTTTTCTAATGTTTTCAAACAGTTATTTTTATTTACAAACTAGCGTTAAAAAGTAGTGAAAACAGCTAGATTTTGATATAAATCGCTATGTAATTAAAAGTTGTGTAAAACATAAAATCTTAAATATAACATTGTCACAACTTCTGAAACTAGTTAAAATCAATAAGTTTTGATTGATTTCATATCGATTTTCAATAATTTCATTGCTTTTCTAATGTTTTCAATTAGTTATTGATATTTACAAACTATCGTTAAAAAGTAGTGAAAACAACTAGATTTTACATGTAAATCGCTATGTAATTAAAAGTTGTGTAAAACATAAAATCTTAAATATAACTTTGTCAAAACTTCTGAAACTAGTTAAAATCAATAAGTTTTGATTGATTTCATATCGATTTTCAATAATTTCATTGTTTTTCTAATGTTTTCAAACAGTTATTTATATTTACAAACTAGCGTTAAAAAGTAGTGAAAAAAGCTAGATTTTGCATGTAAATCGCTATGTAATTAAAAGTTGTGTAAAACATAAAATCTTAAATATAACATTGTCAAAACTTCTGAAACTAGTTAAAATCAATAAGTTTTGATTGATTTCATGTCGATTTTCAATAATTTCATTGCTTTTCTAATGTTTTCAAACAGTTATTGATATTTACACAATAGCGTTAAAAAGTAGTCAAAATAGCTAGATTTTGCATGTAAATCGCTATGTAATTAAAAGTTGTGTAAAACATAAAATATTAAATATAACTTTGTCAAAACTACTGAAACTAGTTAAAATCAATAAGT
This sequence comes from Acanthosepion lycidas, assembly GCA_963932145.1. Taxonomy (NCBI): domain Eukaryota; kingdom Metazoa; phylum Mollusca; class Cephalopoda; order Sepiida; family Sepiidae; genus Acanthosepion; species Acanthosepion lycidas. The sequence goes on along the minus strand of CAWVQA010000286.1, from coordinate 340,847 downwards.
TTTGATTGATTTCATATCGATTTTCAATAATTTCATTGTTTTTCTAATGTTTTCAAACAGTTATTGTTATTTACAAACTAGCGTTAAAAAGTAGTGAAAACAGCTAGATTTTGCATGTAAATCGCTATGTAATTAAAAGTTGTGTAAAACATAAAATCTTAAATATAACATTGTCAAAACTTCTGAAACTAGTTAAAATCAATAAGTTTTGATTGATTTCATATCGATTTTCAATAATTTCATTGTTTTTCTAATGTTTTCAAACAGTTTTTGTTATTTACAAACTAGCGTTAAAAAGTAGTGAAAACAGCTAGATTTTGCATGTAAATCGCTATGTAATTAAAAGTTGTGTAAAACATAAAATCTTAAATATAACATTGTCAAAACTTCTGAAACTAGTTAAAATCTATAAGTTTTGATTGATTTCATATCGATTTTCAATAATTTCTTTGCTTTTCTGATGTTTTCAAACAGTTATTGATATTTACAAACTAGCGTTGAAAAAGTAGTGACAAAAGCTAGATTTTGCATGTAAATCGATATGTAATTAAAAGTTGTGTAAAACATAAAATATTAAATATAACTTTATCAAAACTACTGAAACTAGTTAAAATCAATAAGTTTTGATTGATTTCATATCGATTTTCAATAATTTCATTGTTTTTCTAATGTTTTCAAACAGTTATTGATATTTCAAACTAGCGTTGAAAAAGTAGTGAAAAAAGCTAGATTTTGTATGTAAATCGCTATGTAATTAAAAGTTGTGTAAAACATGACATCTTAAATAAAACTTTGTCAAAACTTCTAAAACTAGTTAAAATCAATAAGTTTTGATTGATTTCATATCGATTTTCAATAATTTCATTGCTTTTCTAATGTTTCCAAACAGTTATTGATATTTACACAATAGCGTTAAAAAGTAGTGAAAAAAGCTAGATTTTGCATGTAAATCGCTATGTAATTAAAAGTTGTGTAAAACATAAAATTTTAAATATAACTTTGTCAAAACTTCTGAAACTAGTTAAAATCAATAAGTTTTGATTGATTTCATATCGATTTTCAATAATTTCATTGTTTTTCTACTGTTTTCAAACAGTTATTTATATTTACAAACTAGCGTTGAAAAAGTAGTGAAAAAAGCTAGATTTTGCATGTAAATCGCTATGTAATTAAAAACTGTGTAATACATAAAATCTTTCATATAACTTTGTCAAAACTTCTGAAACTAGTTAAAATCAATAAGTTTTGATTGATTTCATATCGATTTTCAATAATTTCATTGTTTTTCTCATGTTTTCAAACAGTTATTGATATTTACAAAATAGCGTTAAAAAGTAGTCAACATAGCTACATTTTGCATGTAAATCGCTATGTAATTAAAAGTTGTGTAAAACATAAAATCTTAAATATAACATTGTCAAAACTTCTGAAACTAGTTAAAATCAATAAGTTTTGATTGATTTCATATCGATTTTCAATAATTTCATTGTTTTTCTAATGTTTTCAAACAGTTATTTATATTTACAATGTAGCGTTGAAAAAGTAGTGAAAAAAGCTAGATTTTGCATGTAAATCGCTATGTAATTAAAAACTGTCTAATACATAAATTCTTTAATATAACTTTGTCAAAACTTCTGAAACTAGTTAAAATCAATAAGTTTTGATTGATTTCATATCGATTTTCAATAATTTCATTGTTTTTCTAATGTTTTCAAACAGTTATTGATATTTACAAACGAGCGTTAAAAAGTAGTGAAAACAGCTAGATTTTGATATAAATCGCTATGTAATTAAAAGTTGTGTAAAACATAAAATCTTATATATAACATTGTCAAAACTTCTGAAACTAGTTAAAATCAATAAGTTTTGATTGATTTCGTATCGATTTTCAATAATTTCATTGCTTTTCTAATGTTTTCAAACAGTTTTTGATATTTACAAACTAGCGTTAAAAAGTAGTGAAAATAACTAGATTTTGCATGTAAATCGCTATGTAATTAAAAGTTGTGTAAAACATAAAATCTTAAATATATCTTTGTCAAAACTTCTGAAACTAGTTAAAATCAATAAGTTTTGATTGATTTCATATCGATTTTCAATAATTTCATTGTTTTTCTAATGTTTTCAAACAGTTATTTATATTTACAAACTAGCGTTAAAAAGTAGTGAAAACAGCTAGATTTTGCATGTAAATCGCTATGTAATTAAAAGTTGTGTAAAACATAAAATCTTAAATATAACATTGTCAAAACTTCTGAAACTAGTTAAAATCAATAAGTTTTGATTGATTTCATATCGATTTTCAATAATTTCATTGCTTTTCTAATGTTTTCAATTAGTTATTGATATTTACAAACTATCGTTAAAAAGTAGTGAAAACAACTAGATTTTGCATGTAAATCGCTATGTAATTAAAAGTTGTGTAAAACATAAAATCTTAAATATAACTTTGTCAAAACTGCTGAAACTAGTTAAAATCAATAAGTTTTGATTGATTTCATATCGATTTTCAATAATTTCATTGTTTTTCTAATGTTTTCAAACAGTTATTTATATTTACAAACTAGCGTTAAAAAGTAGTGAAAAAAGCTAGATTTTGCATGTAAATCGCTATGTAATTAAAAGTTGTGTAAAACATAAAATCTTAAATATAACATTGTCAAAACTTCTAAAACTAGTTAAAATCAATAAGTTTTGATTGATTTCATATCGATTTTCAATAATTTCATTGCTTTTCTAATGTTTTCAAACAGTTATTGATATTTACACAATAGCGTTAAAAAGTAGTCAAAATAGCTAGATTTTGCATGTAAATCGCTATGTAATTAAAAGTTGTGTAAAACATAAAATATTAAATATAACTTTGTCAAAACTACTGAAACTAGTTAAAATCAATAAGTTTTGATTGATTTCATATCGATTTTCAATAATTTCATTGTTTTTCTAATGTTTTCAAACAGTTATTGATATTTACAAATTAGCGTTGAAAAAGTAGAGAAAAAAGCTAGATTTTGTATGTAAATCGCTCTGTAATTAATAGTTGTGTAAAACATAAAATCTTAAATAAAACTTTGTCAAAACTTCTGAAACTAGTTAAAATCAATAAGTTTTGATTGATTTCATATCGATTTTGAATAATTACATTGTTTTTCTAATGTTTTCAAACAGTTATTGATATTTACAAACTATCGTTAAAAAGTAGTCAAAATAGCTAGATTTTGCATGTAAATCGCTATGTAATTAAAAGTTGTGTAAAACATAAAATCTTAAATATAACTTTGTCAAAACTTCTGAAACTAGTTAAAATCAATAAGTTTTGATTGATTTCATATCGATTTTCAATAATTTCATTGTTTTTGTAATGTTTTCAAAGAGTTATTTATATTTACAATGTAGCGTTGAAAAAGTAGTGAAAAAAGCTAGATTTTGCATGTAAATCGCTATGTAATTAAAAACTGTGTAATACATAAATTCTTTAATATAACTTTGTCAAAACTTCTGAAACTAGTTAAAATCAATAAGTTTTGATTGATTTCATATCGATTTTCAATAATTTCATTGTTTTTCTAATGTTTTCAAACAGTTATTGATATTTACAAACTAGCTTTGAAAAAGTAGTGAAAAAATCTAGATTTTCCATGTAAATCGCTATGTAATTAAAAGTTGTGTAAAACATAAAATCTTTAATATAACTTTATCAAATCTTCTGAAACTAGTTAAAATCAATAAGTTTTGATTGATTTCATATCGATTTTCAATAATTTCATTGTTTTTCTAATGTTTTCAAACAGTTATTGATATTTACAAACTAGCGTTGAAAAAGTAGTGAAAAAAGCTAGATTTTGCATGTAAATCGCTATGTAATTAAAAGTTGTGTAAAACATAAAATCTTTAATATAACTTTATCAAAACTTCTGAAACTAGTTAAAATCAATAAGTTTTGATTGATTTCATATCGATTTTCAATAATTTCATAGTTTTTCTAATGTTTTCAAACAGTTATTTATATTTACAAACTAGCGTTAAAAAGTAGTGAAAACAGCTAGATTTTGCATATAAATCGCTATGTAATTAAAAGTTGTGTAAAACAGAAAATCTTAAATATAACATTGATAAACTTCTGAAACTAGTTAAAATCAATAAGTTTTGATTGATTTCATATCGATTTTCAATAATTTCATTGCTTTTCTAATGTTTTCAAACAGTTATTGATATTTACAAACTAGCGTTAAAAAGTAGTGAAAACAGCTAGATTTTGCATATAAATCGCTATGTAATTAAAAGTTGTGTAAAACATAAAATCTTAAATAAAACTTTGTCAAAACTTCTGAAACTAGTTAAAATCAATATGTTTTGATTGATTTCATATCGATTTTCAATAATTTCATTGTTTTTGTAATGTTTTCAAACATTTATTTATATTTACAAAATAGCGTTAAAATGTAGTCAAAATAGCTAGATTTTGCATATAAATCGCTCTGTAATTAATAGTTGTGTAAAACATAAAATCTTAAATAAAACTTTGTCAAAACTTCTGAAACTAGTTAAAATCAATAAGTTCTAATTGATTTCATATCGATTTTCAATAATTTCATTGTTTTTCTAATGTTTTCAAACAGTTATTGATATTTACAAAATAGCGTTAAAAAGTAGTCAAAATAGCTAGATTTTGCATGTAAATCGCTATGTAATTAAAAGTTGTGTAAAACATAAAATCTTAAATATAACTTTGTCAAAACTTCTGAAACTAGTTAAAATCAATAAGTTTTGATTGATTTCATATCGATTTTCAATAATTTCATTGTTTTTGTAATGTTTTCAAAGAGTTATTTATATTTACAAAGTAGCGTTGAAAAAGTAGTGAAAAAAGCTAGATTTTGCATTTAAATCGCTATGTAATTAAAAACTGTGTAATACATAAATTCTTTAATATAACTTTGTCAAAACTTCTGAAACTAGTTAAAATCAATAAGTTTTGATTGATTTCATATCGATTTTCAGTAATTTCATTGTTTTTCTAATGTTTTCAAACAGTTATTGATATTTACAAACTAGCGTTGAAAAAGTAGTGAAAAAAGCTAGATTTTTCATGTAAATCGCTATGTAATTAAAAGTTGTGTAAAACATAAAATCTTTAATATAACTTTATCAAAACTTCTGAAACTAGTTAAAATCAATAAGTTTTGATTGATTTCATATCGATTTTCAATAATTTCATTGTTTTTCTAATGTTATCAAACAGTTATTGATATTTACAAACTAGCGTTGAAAAAGTAGTGAAAAAAGCTAGATTTGGCATGTAAATCGCTATGTAATTAAAAGTTGTGTAAAACATAAAATCTTAAATAAAACTTTGTCAAACCTTCTGAAACTAGTTAAAATCAATATGTTTTGATTGATTTCATATCGATTTTGAATAATTTCATTGTTTTTCTAATGTTTTCAAACAGTTATTGATATTTACAAAATAGCGTTAAAAAGTAGTCAATTTAGCTAGATTTTGCATGTAAATCGCTCTGTAATTAATAGTTGTGTAAAACATAAAATCTTAAATAAAACTTTGTCAAAACTTCTGAAACTAGTTAAAATCAATAAGTTCTAATTGATTTCATATCGATTTTCAATAATTTCATTGTTTTTCTAATGTTTTCAAACAGTTATTGATATTTACAAAATAGCGTTAAAAAGTAGTCAAAATAGCTAGATTTTGCATGTAAATCGCTATGTAATTAAAAGTTGTGTAAAACATAAAATCTTAAATATAACTTTGTCAAAACTTCTGAAACTAGTTAAAATCAATAAGTTTTGATTGATTTCATATCGATTTTCAATAATTTCATTGTTTTTGTAATGTTTTCAAAGAGTTATTTATATTTACAAAGTAGCGTTGAAAAAGGAGTGAAAAAAGCTAGATTTTGCATTTAAATCGCTATGTAATTAAAAACTGTGTAATACATAAATTCTTTAATATAACTTTGTCAAAACTTCTGAAACTAGTTAAAATCAATAAGTTTTGATTGATTTCATATCGATTTTCAATAATTTCATTGTTTTTCTAATGTTATCAAACAGTTATTGATATTTACAAACTAGCGTTGAAAAAGTAGTGAAAAAAGCTACATTTGGCTTGTAAATCGCTATGTAAATAAAAGTTGTGTAAAACATAAAATCTTAAATAAAACTTTGTCAAAACTTCTGAAACTAGTTAAAATCAATACGTTTTGATTGATTTCATATCGATTTTCAATAATTTCATTGTTTTTCTAATGTTTTCAAACAGTTATTGATATTTACAAAATAGTGTTAAAAAGTAGTCAATTTAGCTAGATTTTGCATGTAAATCGCTCTGTAATTAATAGTTGTGTAAAACATAAAATCTTAAATAAAACTTTGTCAAAACTTCTGAAACTAGTTAAAATCAATAAGTTCTAATTGATTTCATATCGATTTTCAATAATTTCATTGTTTTTCTAATGTTTTCAAACAGTTATTGATATTTACAAAATAGCGTTAAAAAGTAGTCAAAATAGCTAGATTTTGCATGTAAATCGCTATGTAATTAAAAGTTGTGTAAACATAAAATCTTAAATATAACTTTGTCAAAACTTCTGAAACTAGTTAAAATCAATAAGTTTTGATTGATTTCATATCGATTTTCAATAATTTCATTGTTTTTGTAATGTTTTCAAAGAGTTATTTATATTTACAAAGTAGCGTTGAAAAAGTAGTGAAAACAGCTAGATTTTGCATATAAATCGCTATGTAATTACAAGTTGTGTAAAACAGAAAATCTTAAATATAACATTGATAAACATCTGAAACTAGTTAAAATCAATAAGTTTTGATTGATTTCATATCGATTTTCAATAATTTCATTTTTTTTCTAATGTTTTCAAACAGTTATTGATATTTACACATTAGCGTTGAAAAAGTAGTGAAAAAAGCTAGATTTTGCATGTAAATCGCTATGTAATTAAAAGTTGTGTAAAACATAAAATTTTAAATATAGCTTTGTCAAAACTTCTGAAACTAGTTAAAATCAATAAGTTTTGATTGATTTCATATCGATTTTGAATGATTTCATTGTTTTTCTAATGTTTTCAAACAGTTATTGATATTTACAAAATAGCGTTGAAAAAGTACTGAAAAAAGCTAGATTTTGCATGTAAATCGCTATGTAATTAAAAGTTGTGTAAAACATAAAATATTAAATATAACTTTGTCAAAACTACTGAAACTAGTTAAAATCAATAAGTTTTGATTGATTTCAAATCGATTTTCAATAATTTCATTGTTTTTCTAATGTTTTCAAACAGTTATTGATATTTACAAATTAGCGTTGAAAAAGTAGAGAAAAAAGCTAGATTTTGTATGTAAATCGCTCTGTAATTAATAGTTGTGTAAAACATAAAATCTTAAATAAAACTTTGTCAAAACTTCTGAAACTAGTTAAAATCAATAAGTTTTGATTGATTTCATATCGATTTTCAATAATTTCATTGTTTTTCTAATGTTTTCAAACAGTTATTTTTATTTACAAACTTGCGTTAAAAAGTAGTGAAAACAGCTAGATTTTGCATATAAATCGCTATGTAATTAAAATTTGTGTAAAACATAAAATCTTAAATATAACATTGTCAAAATTTCGGAAACTAGTTAAAATCAATAAGTTTTGATTGATTTCATATCGATTTTCAATAATTCCATTGCTTTTCTAATGTTTTCAAACAGTTATTGATATTTACAAACTAGCGTTAAAAAGTAGTGAAAACAACTAGATTTTGCATGTAAATCGCTATGTAATTAAAAGTTGTGTAAAACATAAAATCTTAAATAAAACTTTGTCAAAACTTCTGAAACTTGTTAAAATCAATAAGTTTTGATTGATTTCATATCGATTTTGAATAATTACATTGTTTTTCTAATGTTTTCAAACAGTTATTGATATTTACAAACTATCGTTAAAAAGTAGTCAAAATAGCTAGATTTTGCATGTAAATCGCTATGTAATTAAAAGTTGTGTAAAACATAAAATCTTAAATATAACTTTGTCAAAACTTCTGAAACTAGTTAAAATCAATAAGTTTTGATTGATTTCATATCGATTTTCAATAATTTCATTGTTTTTGTAATGTTTTCAAAGAGTTATTTATATTTACAATGTAGCGTTGAAAAAGTAGTGAAAAAAGCTAGATTTTGCATGTAAATCGCTATGTAATTAAAAACTGTGTAATACATAAATTCTTTAATATAACTTTGTCAAAACTTCTGAAACTAGTTAAAATCAATAAGTTTTGATTGATTTCATATCGATTTTCAATAATTTCATTGTTTTTCTAATGTTTTCAAACAGTTATTTATATTTACAAACTAGCTTTGAAAAAGTAGTGAAAAAATCTAGATTTTCCATGTAAATCGCTATGTAATTAAAAGTTGTGTAAAACATAAAATCTTTAATATAACTTTATCAAATCTTCTGAAACTAGTTAAAATCAATAAGTTTTGATTGATTTCATATCGATTTTCAATAATTTCATTGTTTTTCTAATGTTTTCAAACAGTTATTGATATTTACAAACTAGCGTTGAAAAAGTAGTGAAAAAAGCTAGATTTTGCATGTAAATCGCTATGTAATTAAAAGTTGTGTAAAACATAAAATCTTTAATATAACTTTATCAAATCTTCTGAAACTAGTTAAAATCAATAAGTTTTGATTGATTTCATATCGATTTTCAATAATTTCATTGTTTTTCTAATGTTTTCAAACAGTTATTGATATTTACAAACTAGCGTTGAAAAAGTAGTGAAAAAAGCTAGATTTTGCATGTAAATCGCTATGTAATTAAAGGTTGTGTAAAACATAAAATTTTAAATATAACTTTGTCAAAACTTCTGAAACTAGTTAAAATCAATAAGTTTTGATTGATTTCATATCGATTTTCAATAATTTCATTGTTTTTCTAATGTTTTCAAACAGTTATTGATATTTACAAACTAGCGTTGAAAAAGTAGTGAAAAAAGATAGATTTTGAATGTAAATCGCTATGTAATTAAAAGTTGTGTAAAACATAAAATTTTAAATATAACTTTGTCAAAACTTCTGAAACTAGTTAAAATCAATAAGTTTTGATTGATTTCATATCGATTTTCAATAATTTCATTGTTTTTATAATGTTTTCAAACAGTTATTGATATTTAGAAACTAGCGTTGAAAAAGTAGTGAAAAAAGCTAGATTTTGCATGTAAATCGCTATGTAATTAAAAGTTGTGTAAAACATAAAATCTTAAATAAAACTTAGTCAAAACTTCTGAAACTAGTTAAAATCAATAAGTTTTGATTTATTTCATATCGATTTTCAATAATTTCATTGTTTTTCTAATGTTTTCAAACAGTTATTTTTATTTACAAACTAGCGTTAAAAAGTAGTGAAAACAGCTAGATTTTGCATATAAATCGCTATGTAATTAAAAGTTGTGTAAAACAGAAAATCTTAAATATAACATTGATAAACTTCTGAAACTAGTTAAAATCAATGAGTTTTGATTGATTTCATATCGATTTTCAATAATTTCATTGTTTTTGTAATGTTTTCAAAGAGTTATTTATATTTACAAAGTAGCGTTGAAAAAGGAGTGAAAAAAGCTAGATTTTGCATTTAAATCGCTATGTAATTAAAAACTGTGTAATACATAAATTCTTTAATATAACTTTGTCAAAACTTCTGAAACTAGTTAAAATCAATAAGTTTTGATTGATTTCATATCGATTTTCAATACTTTCATTGTTTTTCTAATGTTATCAAACAGTTATTGATATTTACACACTAGCGTTGAAAAAGTAGTGAAAAAAGCTAGATTTTTCATGTAAATCGCTATGTAATTAAAAGTTGTGTAAAACATAAAATCTTTAATATAACTTTATCAAAACTTCTGAAACTAGTTAAAATCAATAAGTTTTGATTGATTTCATATCGATTTTCAATAATTTCATTGTTTTTCTAATGTTATCAAACAGTTATTGATATTTACAAACTAGCGTTGAAAAAGTAGTGAAAAAAGCTAGATTTGGCATGTAAATCGCTATGTAATTAAAAGTTGTGTAAAACATAAAATCTTAAATAAAACTTTGTCAAAACTTCTGAAACTAGTTAAAATCAATATGTTTTGATTGATTTCATATCGATTTTGAATAATTTCATTGTTTTTGTAATGTTTTCAAACAGTTATTGATATTTACAAAATAGCGTTAAAAATAGTCAATTTAGCTAGATTTTGCATGTAAATCGCTCTGTAATTAATAGTTGTGTAAAACATAAAATCTTAAATAAAACTTTGTCAAACTTCTGAAACTAGTTAAAATCAATAAGTTCTAATTGATTTCATATCGATTTTCAATAATTTCATTGTTTTTCTAATGTTTTCAAACAGTTATTGATATTTACAAAATAGCGTTAAAAAGTAGTCAAAATAGCTAGATTTTGCATGTAAATCGCTATGTAATTAAAAGTTGTGTAAAACATAAAATCTTAAATATAACTTTGTCAAAACTTCTGAAACTAGTTAAAATCAATAAGTTTTGATTGATTTCATATCGATTTTCAATAATTTCATTGTTTTTGAAATGTTATCAAAGAGTTATTTATACTTACAAAGTAGCGTTCAAAAAGGAGTGAAAAAAGCTAGATTTTGCATTTAAATCGCTATGTAATTAAAAACTGTGTAATACATAAATTCTTTAATATAACTTTGTCAAAACTTCTGAAACTAGTTAAAATCAATAAGTTTTGATTGATTTCATATCGATTTTCAATAATTTCATTGTTTTTCTAATGTTATCAAACAGTTATTGATATTTACAAACTAGCGTTGAAAAAGTAGTGAAAAAAGCTACATTTGGCTTGTAAATCGCTATGTAATTAAAAGTTGTGTAAAACATAAAAATTTAAATATAACTTTGTCAAAACTTCTGAAACTAGTTAAAATCAATAAGTTTTGATTGATTTCATATCGATTTTCAATAATTTCATTGTTTTTCTAATGTTATCAAACAGTTATTGATATTTACAAACTAGCGTTGAAAAAGTAGTGAAAAAAGCTAGATTTGGCATGTAAATCGCTATGTAATTAAAAGTTGTGTAAAACATAAAATCTTAAATAAAACTTTGTCAAAACTTCTGAAACTAGTTAAAATCAATATGTTTTGATTGATTTCATATCGATTTTGAATAATTTCATTGTTTTTGTAATGTTTTCAAACAGTTATTGATATTTACAAAATAGCGTTAAAAATAGTCAATTTAGCTAGATTTTGCATGTAAATCGCTCTGTAATTAATAGTTGTGTAAAACATAAAATCTTAAATAAAACTTTGTCAAACTTCTGAAACTAGTTAAAATCAATAAGTTCTAATTGATTTCATATCGATTTTCAATAATTTCATTGTTTTTCTAATGTTTTCAAACAGTTATTGATATTTACAAAATAGCGTTAAAAAGTAGTCAAAATAGCTAGATTTTGCATGTAAATCGCTATGTAATTAAAAGTTGTGTAAAACATAAAATCTTAAATATAACTTTGTCAAAACTTCTGAAACTAGTTAAAATCAATAAGTTTTGATTGATTTCATATCGATTTTCAATAATTTCATTGTTTTTGAAATGTTATCAAAGAGTTATTTATACTTACAAAGTAGCGTTCAAAAAGGAGTGAAAAAAGCTAGATTTTGCATTTAAATCGCTATGTAATTAAAAACTGTGTAATACATAAATTCTTTAATATAACTTTGTCAAAACTTCTGAAACTAGTTAAAATCAATAAGTTTTGATTGATTTCATATCGATTTTCAATAATTTCATTGTTTTTCTAATGTTATCAAACAGTTATTGATATTTACAAACTAGCGTTGAAAAAGTAGTGAAAAAAGCTACATTTGGCTTGTAAATCGCTATGTAATTAAAAGTTGTGTAAAACATAAAAATTTAAATATAACTTTGTCAAAACTTCTGAAACTAGTTAAAATCAATATGTTTTGATTGATTTCATATCGATTTTGAATAATTTCATTGTTTTTCTAATGTTTTCAAACAGTTATTGATATTTACAAAATAGTGTTAAAAAGTAGTCAATTTAGCTAGATTTTGCATGTAAATCGCTCTGTAATTAATAGTTGTGTAAAACATAAAATCTTAAATAAAACTTTGTCAAAACTTCTGAAACTAGTTAAAATCAATAAGTTCTAATTGATTTCATATCGATTTTCAATAATTTCATTGTTTTTCTAATGTTTTCAAACAGTTATTGATATTTACAAAATAGCGTTAAAAAGTAGTCAAAATAGCTAGATTTTGCATGTAAATCGCTATGTAATTAAAAGTTGTGTAAACATAAAATCTTAAATATAACTTTGTCAAAACTTCTGAAACTAGTTAAAATCAATAAGTTTTGATTGATTTCATATCGATTTTCAATAATTTCATAGTTTTTGTAATGTTTTCAAAGAGTTATTTATATTTACAAAGTAGCGTTGAAAAAGTAGTGAAAACAGCTAGATTTTGCATATAAATCGCTATGTAATTACAAGTTGTGTAAAACAGAAAATCTTAAATATAACATTGATAAACATCTGAAACTAGTTAAAATCAATAAGTTTTGATTGATTTCATATCGATTTTCAATAATTTCATTTTTTTTCTAATGTTTTCAAACAGTTATTGATATTTACACATTAGCGTTGAAAAAGTAGTGAAAAAAGCTAGATTTTGCATGTAAATCGCTATGTAATTAAAAGTTGTGTAAAACATAAAATTTTAAATATAGCTTTGTCAAAACTTCTGAAACTAGTTAAAATCAATAAGTTTTGATTGATTTCATATCGATTTTGAATAATTTCATTGTTTTTCTAATGTTTTCAAACAGTTATTGATATTTACAAAATAGCGTTGAAAAAGTACTGAAAAAAGCTAGATTTTGCATGTAAATCGCTATGTAATTAAAAGTTGTGTAAAACATAAAATTTTAAATATAACTTTGTCAAAACTTCTGAAACTAGTTAAAATCAATAAGTTTTGATTGATTTCATATCGATTTTCAATAATTTCATTGTTTTTCTAATGTTTTCAAACAGTTATTGATATTTAGAAACTAGCGTTGAAAAAGTAGTGAAAAAAGCTAGATTTTGCATGTAAATCGCTATGTAATTAAAAGTTGTGTAAAACATAAAATCTTAAATAAAACTTTGACAAAACTTCTGAAACTAGTTAAAATCAATATGTTTTGATTGATTTCATATCGATTTTGAATAATTTCATTGTTTTTCTAATGTTTTCAAACAGTTATTTATATTTACAAAATTGCGTTAAAAAGTAGTCAAAATAGCTAGATTTTGCATGTAAATCGCTCTGTAATTAATAGTTGTGTAAAACATAAAATCTTAAATAAAACTTTGTCAAAACTTCTGAAACTAGTTAAAATCAATAAGTTTTAATTGATTTCATATCGATTTCCAATAATTTCATTGTTTTTCTAATGTTTTCAAACAGTTATTTTTATTTACAAACTAGCGTTAAAAAGTAGTGAAAACAGCTAGATTTTGCATATAAATCGCTATGTAATTAAAAGTTGTGTAAAACAGAAAATCTTAAATATAACATTGATAAACTTCTGAAACTAGTTAAAATCAATAAGTTTTGATTGATTTCATATCGATTTTCAATAATTTCATTGCTTTTCTAATGTTTTCAAACAGTTATTGATATTTACAAACTAGCGTTAAAAAGTAGTGAAAACAGCTAGATTTTGCATATAAATCGCTATGTAATTAAAAGTTGTGTAAAACATAAAATCTTAAATAAAACTTTGTCAAAACTTCTGAAACTAGTTAAAATCAATAAGTTTTGATTGATTTCATATCGATTTTCAATAATTTCATTGTTTTTCTAATGTTTTCAAACAGTTATTGATATTTAGAAACTAGCGTTGAAAAAGTAGTGAAAAAAGCTAGATTTTGCATGTAAATCGCTATGTAATTAAAAGTTGTGTAAAACATAAAATCTTAAATAAAACTTTGTCAAAACTTCTGAAACTAGTTAAAATCAATATGTTTTGATTGATTTCATATCGATTTTGAATAATTTAATTGTTTTTCTAATGTTTTCAAACAGTTATTGATATTTACAAAATAGCGTTAAAAAGTAGTCAAAATAGCTAGATTTTGCATGTAAATCGCTCTGTAATTAATAGTTGTGTAATACATAAAATCTTAAATAAAACTTTGTCAAAACTTCTGAAACTAGTTAAAATCAATAAGTTCTAATTGATTTCATATCGATTTTCAATAATTTCATTGTTTTTCTAATGTTTTCAAGAAGTTATAGTTATTTACAAACTAGCGTTAAAAAGTAGTGAAAACTGCTAGATTTTGCATATAAATCGCTATGTAATTAAAAGTTGTGTAAAACATAAAATCTTAAATATAACATTGTTAAAACTTCTGAAACTAGTTAAAATCAATAAGTTTTGATTGATTTCATATCGATTTTCAATAATTTCATTGTTTTTCTAATGTTTTCAAACAGTTATTGATATTTAGAAACTAGCGTTGAAAAAGTAGTGAAAAAAGCTAGATTTTGCATGTAAATCGCTATGTAATTAAAAGTTGTGTAAAACATAAAATCTTAAATAAAACTTTGTCAAAACTTCTGAAACTAGTTAAAATCAATATGTTTTGATTGATTTCATATCGATTTTGAATAATTTCATTGTTTTTCTAATGTTTTCAAACAGTTATTGATATTTACAAAATAGCGTTAAAAAGTAGTCAAAATAGCTAGATTTTGCATGTAAATCGCTCTGTAATTAATAGTTGTGTAATACATAAAATCTTAAATAAAACTTTGTCAAAACTTCTGAAACTAGTTAAAATCAATAAGTTCTAATTGATTTCATATCGATTTTCAATAATTTCATTGTTTTTCAAATGTTTTCAAGCAGTTATAGTTATTTACAAACTAGCGTTAAAAAGTAGTGAAAACTGCTAGATTTTGCATATAAATCGCTCTGTAATTAAAAGTTGTGTAAAACATAAAATCTTAAATATAACATTGTTAAAACTTCTGAAACTAGTTAAAATCAATAAGTTTTGATTGATTTCATATCGATTTTCAATAATTTCATTGTTTTTCTAATGTTTTCAAACAGTTATTGATATTTACAAACTAGCGTTGAAAAAGTACTGAAAAAAGCTAGATTTTGCATGTAAATCGCTATGTAATTAAAAGTTGTGTAAAACATAAAATCTTTAATATAACTTTATCAAAACTTCTGAAACTAGTTAAAATCAATAAGTTTTGATTGATTTCATATCGATTTTCAATAATTTCATTGTTTTTCTAATGTTTTCAAACAGTTATTGATATTTACAAACTAGCGTTGAAAAAGTAGTGAAAAAAGCTAGATTTTGCATGTAAATCGCTATGTAATTAAAAGTTGTGTAAAACATAAAATTTTAAATATAGCTTTGTCAAAACTTCTGAAACTAGTTAAAATCAATAAGTTTTGATTGATTTCATATCGATTTTCAATAATTTCATTGTTTTTCTAATGTTTTCAAACAGTTATTGATATTTACAAACTAGCGTTGAAAAAGTAGTGAAAAAAGCTAGATTTTGCATGTAAATCGCTATGTAATTAAAAGTTGTGTAAAACAAAATTTAAATATAACTTTATCAAAACTTCTGAAACTAGTTAAAATCAATAAGTTTTGATTGATTTCATATCGATTTTCAATAATTTCATTGTTTTTCTAATGTTTTCAAACAGTTATTGATATTTAGAAACTAGCGTTGAAAAAGTAGTGAAAAAAGCTAGATTTTGCATGTAAATCGCTATGTAATTAAAAGTTGTGTAAAAGATAAAATCTTAAATAAAACTTTGTCAAAACTTCTGAAACTAGTTAAAATCAATATGTTTTGATTGATTTCATATCGATTTTGAATAATTTCATTGTTTTTCTAATGTTTTCAAACAGTTATTGATATTTACAAAATAGCGTTAAAAAGTAGTCAAAATAGCTAGATTTTGCATGTAAATCGCTCTGTAATTAATAGTTGTGTAATACATAAAATCTTAAATAAAACTTTGTCAAAACTTCTGAAACTAGTTAAAATCAATAAGTTCTAATTGATTTCATATCGATTTTCAATAATTTCATTGTTTTTCTAATGTTTTCAAGCAGTTATAGTTATTTACAAACTAGCGTTAAAAAGTAGTGAAAACTGCTAGATTTTGCATATAAATCGCTATGTAATTAAAAGTTGTGTAAAACATAAAATCTTAAATATAACATTGTTAAAACTTCTGAAACTAGTTAAAATCAATAAGTTTTGATTGATTTCATATCGATTTTCAATAATTTCATTGTTTTTCTAATGTTTTCAAAGAGTTATTGATATTTACAAACTAGCGTTGAAAAAGTACTGAAAAAAGCTAGATTTTGCATGTAAATCGCTATGTAATTAAAAGTTGTGTAAAACATAAAATCTTTAATATAACTTTATCAAAACTTCTGAAACTAGTTAAAATCAATAAGTTTTGATTGATTTCATATCGATTTTCAATAATTTCATTGTTTTTCTAATGTTTTCAAACAGTTATTGATATTTACAAACTAGCGTTGAAAAAGTACTGAAAAAAGCTAGATTTTGCATGTAAATCGCTATGTAATTAAAAGTTGTGTAAAACATAAAATCTTCAATATAACTTTATCAAAACTTCTGAAACTAGTTAAAATCAATAAGTTTTGATTGATTTCATATCGATTTTCAATAATTTCATTGTTTTTCTAATGTTTTCAAACAGTTATTGATATTTACAAACTAGCGTTGAAAAAGTAGTGAAAAAAGCTAGATTTTGCATGTAAATCGCTATGTAATTAAAAGTTGTGTAAAACATAAAATTTTAAATATAGCTTTGTCAAAACTTCTGAAACTAGTTAAAATCAATAAGTTTTGATTGATTTCATATCGATTTTCAATAATTTCATTGTTTTTCTAATGTTTTCAAACAGTTATTGATATTTACAAACTAGCGTTGAAAAAGTAGTGAAAAAAGCTAGATTTTGCATGTAAATCGCTATGTAATTAAAAGTTGTGTAAAACAAAATTTAAATATAACTTTATCAAAACTTCTGAAACTAGTTAAAATCAATAAGTTTTGATTGATTTCATATCGATTTTCAATAATTTCATTGTTTTTCTAATGTTTTCAAACAGTTATTGATATTTAGAAACTAGCGTTGAAAAAGTAGTGAAAAAAGCTAGATTTTGCATGTAAATCGCTATGTAATTAAAAGTTGTGTAAAAGATAAAATCTTAAATAAAACTTTGTCAAAACTTCTGAAACTAGTTAAAATCAATATGTTTTGATTGATTTCATATCGATTTTGAATAATTTCATTGTTTTTCTAATGTTTTCAAACAGTTATTGATATTTACAAAATAGCGTTAAAAAGTAGTCAAAATAGCTAGATTTTGCATGTAAATCGCTCTGTAATTAATAGTTGTGTAATACATAAAATCTTAAATGAAACTTTGTCAAAACTTCTGAAACTAGTTAAAATCAATAAGTTCTAATTGATTTCATATCGATTTTCAATAATTTCATTGTTTTTCTAATGTTTTCAAGCAGTTATAGTTATTTACAAACTAGCGTTAAAAAGTAGTGAAAACTGCTAGATTTTGCATATAAATCGCTATGTAATTAAAAGTTGTGTAAAACATAAAATCTTAAATATAACATTGTTAAAACTTCTGAAACTAGTTAAAATCAATAAGTTTTGATTGATTTCATATCGATTTTCAATAATTTCCTTGTTTTTCTAATGTTTTCAAAGAGTTATTGATATTTACAAACTAGCGTTGAAAAAGTAGTGAAAAAAGCTAGATTTTGCATGTAAATCGTTATGTAATTAAAAGTTGTGTAAAACATAAAATTTTAAATATAGCTTTGTCAAAACTTCTGAAACTAGTTAAAATCAATAAGTTTTGATTGATTTCATATCGATTTTCAATAATTTCATTGCTTTTCTAATGTTTTCAAACAGTTATTGATATTTACAAACTAGCGTTAAAAAGTAGTGAAAACAGCTAGATTTTGCATATAAATCGCTATGTAATTAAAAGTTGTGTAAAACATAAAATCTTAAATAAAACTTTGTCAAAATTTCTGAAACTAGTTAAAATCAATATGTTTTGATTGATTTCATATCGATTTTGAATAATTTCATTGTTTTTCTAATGATTTCAAACAGTTATTTATATTTACAAAATAGCGTTAAAAAGTAGTCAAAATAGCTAGATTTTGCATGTAAATCGCTCTGTAATTAATAGTTGTGTAAAACATAAAATCTTAAATAAAACTTTGTCAAAACTTCTGAAACTAGTTAAAATCAATAAGTTTTAATTGATTTCATATCGATTTTCAATAATTTCATTGTTTTTCTAATGTTTTCAAACAGTTATTGTTATTTACAAACTAGCGTTAAAAAGTAGTGAAAACAGCTAGATTTTGCATATAAATCGCTATGTAATTAAAAGTTGTGTAAAACAGAAAATCTTAAATATAACATTGATAAACTTCTGAAACTAGTTAAAATCAATAAGTTTTGATTGATTTCATATCGATTTTCAATAATTTCATTGTTTTTCTAATGTTTTCAAACAGTTATTGATATTTAGAAACTAGCGTTGAAAAAGTAGTGAAAAAAGCTAGATTTTGCATGTAAATCGCTATGTAATTAAAAGTTGTGTAAAACATAAAATCTTAAATAAAACTTTGTCAAAACTTCTGAAACTAGTTAAAATCAATATGTTTTGATTGATTTCATATCGATTTTGAATAATTTCATTGTTTTTCTAATGTTTTCAAACAGTTATTGATATTTACAAAATAGCGTTAAAAAGTAGTCAAAATAGCTAGATTTTGCATGTAAATCGCTCTGTAATTAATAGTTGTGTAATACATAAAATCTTAAATAAAACTTTGTCAAAACTTCTGAAACTAGTTAAAATCAATAAGTTCTAATTGATTTCATATCGATTTTCAATAATTTCATTGTTTTTCTAATGTTTTCAAGCAGTTATAGTTATTTACAAACTAGCGTTAAAAAGTAGTGAAAACTGCTAGATTTTGCATATAAATCGCTATGTAATTAAAAGTTGTGTCTTACATAAATTCTTTAATATAACTTTGTCAAAACTTCTGAAACTTGTTAAAATCAATAAGTTTTGATTGATTTCATATCGATTTTCAATAATTTCATTGCTTTTCTAATGTTTTCAAACAGTTATTGATATTTACAAACTAGCGTTGAAAAAGTAGTGAAAAAAGCTAGATTTTGCATGTAAATAGCTATGTAATTAAAAACTGTGTAATACATAAAATCTTTAATATAACTTTGTCAAAACTTCTGAAACTAGTTAAAATCAATAAGTTTTGATTGATTTCATATCGATTTTCAATACTTTCATTGCTTTTCTAATGTTTTCAAACAGTTATTGATATTTACAAACTAGCGTTAAAAAGTAGTGAAAACAGCTAGATTTTGCATGTAAATCGCTATGTAATTAAAAGTTGTGTAAAACATAAAATCTTAAATATAACTTTGTCAAAACTTCTGAAACTAGTTAAAATCAATAAGTTTTGATTGATTTCATATCGATTTTCAATAATTTCATTGTTTTTATAATGTTTTCAAACAGTTATTGATATTTACAAACTAGCGTTGAAAAAGTAGTGAAAAAAACTAGATTTTGCATGTAAATCGCTATGTAATTAAAAGTTGTGTAAAACATAAAATTTTAAATATAGCTTTGTCAAAACTTCTGAAACTAGTTAAAATCAATAAGTTTTGATTGATTTCATATCGATTTTGAATAATTTCATTGTTTTTCTAATGTTTTCAAACAGTTATTGATATTTACAAAATAGCGTTGAAAAAGTAGTGAAAAAAGCTAGATTTTGCATGTAAATCGCTATGTAATTAAAAGTTGTGTAAAACATAAAATTTAAATATAACTTTGTCAAAACTTCTGAAACTAGTTAAAATCAATAAGTTTTGATTGATTTCATATCGATTTTCAATAATTTCATTGCTTTTCTAATCTTTTCAAACAGTTATTGATATTTACAAACTAGCGTTAAAAAGTAGTGAAAACAGCTAGATTTTGCATATAAATCGCTATGTAATTAAAAGTTGTGTAAAACATAAAATCTTAAATAAAACTTCGTCAAAACTTCTGAAACTAGTTAAAATCAATATGTTTTGATTGATTTCATATCGATTTTGAATAATTTCATTGTTTTTCTAATGTTTTCAAACAGTTATTGATATTTACAAAATAGCGTTAAAAAGTAGTCAAAATAGCTAGATTTTGCATGTAAATTGCTCTGTAATTAATAGTTGTGTAAAACATAAAATCTTAAATAAAACTTAGTCAAAACTTCTGAAACTAGTTAAAATCAATAAGTTTTAATTGATTTCATATCGATTTTCAATAATTTCATTGTTTTTCTAATGTTTTCAAACAGTTATTGTTATTTACAAACTAGCGTTAAAAAGTAGTGAAAACAGCTAGATTTTGCATATAAATCGCTATGTAATTAAAAGGTGTGTAAAACAGAAAATCTTAAATATAACATTGATAAACTTCTGAAACTAGTTAAAATCAATAAGTTTTGATTGATTTCATATCGATTTTCAATAATTTCATTGTTTTTCTAATGTTTTCAAACAGTTATTGATATTTAGAAACTAGCGTTGAAAAAGTAGTGAAAAAAGCTAGATTTTGCATGTAAATCGCTATGTAATTAAAAGTTGTGTAAAACATAAAATTTTAAATATAGCTTTGTCAAAACTTCTGAAACTAGTTAAAATCAATAAGTTTTGATTGATTTCATATCGATTTTGAATAATTTCATTGTTTTTCTAATGTTTTCAAACAGTTATTGATATTTACAAAATAGCGTTAAAAAGTAGTCAAAATAGCTAGATTGTGCATGTAAATCGCTCTGTAATTAATAGTTGTGTAAAACATAAAATCTTAAATAAAACTTTGTCAAAACTTCTGAAACTAGTTAAAATCAATAAGTTTTAATTGATTTCATATCGATTTTCAATAATTTCATTGTTTTTCTAATGTTTTCAAACAGTTATTTTTATTTACAAACTAGCGTTAAAAAGTAGTGAAAACAGCTAGATTTTGCATATAAATCGCTATGTAATTAAAAGTTGTGTAAAACAGAAAATCTTAAATATAACGTTGATAAACTTCTGAAACTAGTTAAAATCAATAAGTTTTGATTGATTTCATATCGATTTTCAATAATTTCATTGCTTTTCTAATGTTTTCAAACAGTTATTGATATTTACAAACTAGCGTTAAAAAGTAGTGAAAACAGCTAGATTTTGCATATAAATCGCTATGTAATTAAAAGTTGTGTAAAACATAAAATCTTAAATAAAACTTTGTCAAAACTTCTGAAACTAGTTAAAATCAATATGTTTTGATTGATTTCATATCGATTTTGAATAATTTCATTGTTTTTCTAATGTTTTCAAACAGTTATTTATATTTACAAAATAGCGTTAAAAAGTAGTCAAAATAGCTAGATTTTGCATGTAAATTGCTCTGTAATTAATAGTTGTGTAAAACATAAAATCTTAAATAAAACTTTGTCAAAACTTCTGAAACTAGTTAAAATCAATAAGTTTTAATTGATTTCATATCGATTTTCAATAATTTCATTGTTTTTCTAATGTTTTCAAACAGTTATTGTTATTTACAAACTAGCGTTAAAAAGTAGTGAAAACAGCTAGATTTTGCATATAAATCGCTATGTAATTAAAAGTTGTGTAAAACAGAAAATCTTAAATATAACATTGATAAACTTCTGAAACTAGTTAAAATCAATAAGTTTTGATTGATTTCATATCGATTTTCAATAATTTCATTGTTTTTCTAATGTTTTCAAACAGTTATTGATATTTACAAACTAGCGTTGAAAAAGTAGTGAAAAAAGCTAGATTTTGCATGTAAATCGCTATGTAATTAAAAGTTGTGTAAAACAAAATTTTAAATATAACTTTATCAAAACTTCTGAAACTAGTTAAAATCAATAAGTTTTGATTGATTTCATATCGATTTTCAATAATTTCATTGTTTTTCTAATGTTTTCAAACAGTTATAGTTATTTACAAACTAGCGTTAAAAAGTAGTGAAAACTGCTATATTTTGCATGTAAATCGCTATGTAATTAAAAGTTGTGTAAAACATAAAATCTTAAATATAACATTGTTAAACTTCTGAAACTAGTTAAAATCAATAAGTTTTGATTGATTTCATATCGATTTTGAATAATTTCATTGTTTTTCTAATGTTTTCAAACAGTTATTGATATTTACAAACTAGCGTTGAAAAAGTAGTGAAAAAAGCTAGATTTTGCATGTAAATCGCTATGTAATTAAAAGTTGTGTAAAACATAAAATTTTAAATATAGCTTTGTCAAAACTTCTGAAACTAGTTAAAATCAATAAGTTTTGATTGATTTCATATCGATTTTGAATAATTTCATTGTTTTTCTAATGTTTTCAAACAGTTATTGATATTTACAAAATAGCGTTAAAAAGTAGTCAAAATAGCTAGATTGTGCATGTAAATCGCTCTGTAATTAATAGTTGTGTAAAACATAAAATCTTAAATAAAACTTTGTCAAAACTTCTGAAACTAGTTAAAATCAATAAGTTTTAATTGATTTCATATCGATTTTCAATAATTTCATTGTTTTTCTAATGTTTTCAAACAGTTATTTTTATTTACAAACTAGCGTTAAAAAGTAGTGAAAACAGCTAGATTTTGCATATAAATCGCTATGTAATTAAAAGTTGTGTAAAACAGAAAATCTTAAATATAACGTTGATAAACTTCTGAAACTAGTTAAAATCAATAAGTTTTGATTGATTTCATATCGATTTTCAATAATTTCATTGCTTTTCTAATGTTTTCAAACAGTTATTGATATTTACAAACTAGCGTTAAAAAGTAGTGAAAACAGCTAGATTTTGCATATAAATCGCTATGTAATTAAAAGTTGTGTAAAACATAAAATCTTAAATAAAACTTTGTCAAAACTTCTGAAACTAGTTAAAATCAATATGTTTTGATTGATTTCATATCGATTTTGAATAATTTCATTGTTTTTCTAATGTTTTCAAACAGTTATTTATATTTACAAAATAGCGTTAAAAAGTAGTCAAAATAGCTAGATTTTGCATGTAAATTGCTCTCTAATTAATAGTTGTGTAAAACATAAAATCTTAAATAAAACTTTGTCAAAACTTCTGAAACTAGTTAAAATCAATAAGTTTTAATTGATTTCATATCGATTTTCAATAATTTCATTGTTTTTCTAATGTTTTCAAACAGTTATTGTTATTTACAAACTAGCGTTAAAAAGTAGTGAAAACAGCTAGATTTTGCATATAAATCGCTATGTAATTAAAAGTTGTGTAAAACAGAAAATCTTAAATATAACATTGATAAACTTCTGAAACTAGTTAAAATCAATAAGTTTTGATTGATTTCATATCGATTTTCAATAATTTCATTGTTTTTCTAATGTTTTCAAACAGTTATTGATATTTACAAACTAGCGTTGAAAAAGTAGTGAAAAAAGCTAGATTTTGCATGTAAATCGCTATGTAATTAAAAGTTGTGTAAAACAAAATTTTAAATATAACTTTATCAAAACTTCTGAAACTAGTTAAAATCAATAAGTTTTGATTGATTTCATATCGATTTTCAATAATTTCATTGTTTTTCTAATGTTTTCAAACAGTTATTGATATTTAGAAACTAGCGTTGAAAAAGTAGTGAAAAAAGCTAGATTTTGCATGTAAATCGCTATGTAATTAAAAGTTGTGTAAAACATAAAATCTTAAATAAAACTTTGTCAAAACTTCTGAAACTAGTTAAAATCAATATGTTTTGATTGATTTCATATCGATTTTGAATAATTTCATTGTTTTTCTAATGTTTTAAAACAGTTATTGATATTTACAAAATAGCGTTAAAAAGTAGTCAAAATAGCTAGATTTTGCATGTAAATCGCTCTGTAATTAATAGTTGTGTAAAACATAAAATCTTAAATAAAACTTTGTCAAAACTTCTGAAACTAGTTAAAATCAATAAGGTCTAATTGATTTCATATCGATTTTCAATAATTTCATTGTTTTTCTAATGTTTTCAAACAGTTATAGTTATTTACAAACTAGCGTTAAAAAGTAGTGAAAACTGCTAGATTTTGCATATAAATCGCTATGTAATTAAAAGTTGTGTAAAACATAAAATCTTAAATATAACATTGTTAAACTTCTGAAACTAGTTAAAATCAATAAGTTTTGATTGATTTCATATCGATTTTCAATAATTTCATTGTTTTTCTAATGTTTTCAAACAGTTATTGATATTTACAAACTAGCGTTGAAAAAGTAGTGAAAAAAGCTAGATTTTGCATGTAAATCGCTATGTAATTAAAAGTTGTGTAAAACATAAAATTTTAAATATAGCTTTGTCAAAACTTCTGAAACTAGTTAAAATCAATAAGTTTTGATTGATTTCATATCGATTTTGAATAATTTCATTGTTTTTCTAATGTTTTCAAACAGTTATTGATATTTACAAAATAGCGTTAAAAAGTAGTCAAAATAGCTAGATTGTGCATGTAAATCGCTCTGTAATTAATAGTTGTGTAAAACATAAAATCTTAAATAAAACTTTGTCAAAACTTCTGAAACTAGTTAAAATCAATAAGTTTTAATTGATTTCATATCGATTTTCAATAATTTCATTGTTTTTCTAATGTTTTCAAACAGTTATTTTTATTTACAAACTAGCGTTAAAAAGTAGTGAAAACAGCTAGATTTTGCATATAAATCGCTATGTAATTAAAAGTTGTGTAAAACAGAAAATCTTAAATATAACATTGATAAACTTCTGAAACTAGTTAAAATCAATAAGTTTTGATTGATTTCATATCGATTTTCAATAATTTCATTGTTTTTCTAATGTTTTCAAACAGTTATTGATATTTACAAACTAGCGTTGAAAAAGTAGTGAAAAAAGCTAGATTTTGCATGTAAATCGCTATGTAATTAAAAGTTGTGTAAAACAAAATTTTAAATATAACTTTATCAAAACTTCTGAAACTAGTTAAAATCAATAAGTTTTGATTGATTTCATATCGATTTTCAATAATTTCATTGTTTTTCTAATGTTTTCAAACAGTTATTGATATTTAGAAACTAGCGTTGAAAAAGTAGTGAAAAAAGCTAGATTTTGCATGTAAATCGCTATGTAATTAAAAGTTGTGTAAAACATAAAATCTTAAATAAAACTTTGTCAAAACTTCTGAAACTAGTTAAAATCAATATGTTTTGATTGATTTCATATCGATTTTGAATAATTTCATTGTTTTTCTAATGTTTTAAAACAGTTATTGATATTTACAAAATAGCGTTAAAAAGTAGTCAAAATAGCTAGATTTTGCATGTAAATCGCTCTGTAATTAATAGTTGTGTAAAACATAAAATCTTAAATAAAACTTTGTCAAAACTTCTGAAACTAGTTAAAATCAATAAGGTCTAATTGATTTCATATCGATTTTCAATAATTTCATTGTTTTTCTAATGTTTTCAAACAGTTATAGTTATTTACAAACTAGCGTTAAAAAGTAGTGAAAACTGCTAGATTTTGCATATAAATCGCTATGTAATTAAAAGTTGTGTAAAACATAAAATCTTAAATATAACATTGTTAAACTTCTGAAACTAGTTAAAATCAATAAGTTTTGATTGATTTCATATCGATTTTCAATAATTTCATTGTTTTTCTAATGTTTTCAAACAGTTATTGATATTTACAAACTAGCGTTGAAAAAGTAGTAAAAAAAGCTAGAATTTGCATGTAAATCGCTATGTAATTAAAAGTTGTGTAAAACATAAAATTTTAAATATAGCTTTGTCAAAACTTCTGAAACTAGTTAAAATCAATAAGTTTTGATTGATTTCATATCGATTTTGAATAATTTCATTGTTTTTCTAATGTTTTCAAACAGTTATTGATATTTACAAAATAGCGTTAAAAAGTAGTCAAAATAGCTAGATTGTGCATGTAAATCGCTCTGTAATTAATAGTTGTGTAAAACATAAAATCTTAAATAAAACTTTGTCAAAACTTCTGAAACTAGTTAAAATCAATAAGTTTTAATTGATTTCATATCGATTTTCAATAATTTCATTGTTTTTCTAATGTTTTCAAACAGTTATTTTTATTTACAAACTAGCGTTAAAAAGTAGTGAAAACAGCTAGATTTTGCATATAAATCGCTATGTAATTAAAAGTTGTGTAAAACAGAAAATCTTAAATATAACGTTGATAAACTTCTGAAACTAGTTAAAATCAATAAGTTTTGATTGATTTCATATCGATTTTCAATAATTTCATTGCTTTTCTAATGTTTTCAAACAGTTATTGATATTTACAAACTAGCGTTAAAAAGTAGTGAAAACAGCTAGATTTTGCATATCAATCGCTATGTAATTAAAAGTTGTGTAAAACATAAAATCTTAAATAAAACTTTGTCAAAACTTCTGAAACTAGTTAAAATCAATATGTTTTGATTGATTTCATATCGATTTTGAATAATTTCATTGTTTTTCTAATGTTTTCAAACAGTTATTTATATTTACAAAATAGCGTTAAAAAGTAGTCAAAATAGCTAGATTTTGCATGTAAATTGCTCTGTAATTAATAGTTGTGTAAAACATAAAATCTTAAATAAAACTTTGTCAAAACTTCTGAAACTAGTTAAAATCAATAAGTTTTAATTGATTTCATATCGATTTTCAATAATTTCATTGTTTTTCTAATGTTTTCAAACAGTTATTGTTATTTACAAACTAGCGTTAAAAAGTAGTGAAAACAGCTAGATTTTGCATATAAATCGCTATGTAATTAAAAGTTGTGTAAAACAGAAAATCTTAAATATAACATTGATAAACTTCTGAAACTAGTTAAAATCAATAAGTTTTGATTGATTTCATATCGATTTTCAATAATTTCATTGTTTTTCTAATGTTTTCAAACAGTTATTGATATTTACAAACTAGCGTTGAAAAAGTAGTGAAAAAAGCTAGATTTTGCATGTAAATCGCTATGTAATTAAAAGTTGTGTAAAACAAAATTTTAAATATAACTTTATCAAAACTTCTGAAACTAGTTAAAATCAATAAGTTTTGATTGATTTCATATCGATTTTCAATAATTTCATTGTTTTTCTAATGTTTTCAAACAGTTATTGATATTTAGAAACTAGCGTTGAAAAAGTAGTGAAAAAAGCTAGATTTTGCATGTAAATCGCTATGTAATTAAAAGTTGTGTAAAACATAAAATCTTAAATAAAACTTTGTCAAAACTTCTGAAACTAGTTAAAATCAATATGTTTTGATTGATTTCATATCGATTTTGAATAATTTCATTGTTTTTCTAATGTTTTAAAACAGTTATTGATATTTACAAAATAGCGTTAAAAAGTAGTCAAAATAGCTAGATTTTGCATGTAAATCGCTCTGTAATTAATAGTTGTGTAAAACATAAAATCTTAAATAAAACTTTGTCAAAACTTCTGAAACTAGTTAAAATCAATAAGGTCTAATTGATTTCATATCGATTTTCAATAATTTCATTGTTTTTCTAATGTTTTCAAACAGTTATAGTTATTTACAAACTAGCGTTAAAAAGTAGTGAAAACTGCTAGATTTTGCATATAAATCGCTATGTAATTAAAAGTTGTGTAAAACATAAAATCTTAAATATAACATTGTTAAAACTTCTGAAACTAGTTAAAATCAATAAGTTTTGATTGATTTCATATCGATTTTCAATAATTTCATTGTTTTTCTAATGTTTTCAAAAAGTTATTGATATTTACAAACTAGCGTTGAAAAAGTAGTGAAAAAAGCTAGATTTTGCATGTAAATCGCTATGTAATTAAAAGTTGTGTAAAACATAAAATCTTTAATATAACTTTATCAAAACTTCTGAAACTAGTTAAAATCAATAAGTTTTGATTGATTTCATATCGATTTTCAATAATTTCATTGTTTTTCTAATGTTTTCAAACAGTTATTGATATTTACAAACTAGCGTTGAAAAAGTAGTGAAAAAAGCTAGATTTTGCATGTAAATCGCTATGTAATTAAAAGTTGTGTAAAACATAAAATTTTAAATATAGCTTTGTCAAAACTTCTGAAACTAGTTAAAATCAATAAGTTTTGATTGATTTCATATCGATTTTGAATAATTTCATTGTTTTTCTAATGTTTTCAAACAGTTATTGATATTTACAAAATAGCGTTAAAAAGTAGTCAAAATAGCTAGATTTTGCATGTAAATCGCTATGTAATTAAAAGTTGTGTAAAACATAAAATCTTAAATATAACTTTGTCAAAACTTCTGAAACTAGTTAAAATCAATAAGTTTTGATTGATATCATATCGATTTTCAATGATTTCATTGTTTTTCTAATGTTTTCAAACAGTTATTTATATTTACAAACTAGCGTTGAAAAAGTAGTGAGAAAAGCTAGATTTTGCATGTAAATCGCTATGTAATTAAAAGTTGTGTAAAAGATAAAATCTTAAATAAAAATTTGTCAAAACTTCTGAAACTAGTTAAAATCAATAAGTTTTGATTGATTTCATATCGATTTTGAATAATTTCATTGTTTTACTAATGTTTTCAAACAGTTATTGATATTTACAAAATAGCGTTAAAAAGTAGTCAAAATAGCTAGATTTTGCATGTAAATCGCTATGTAATTAAAAGTTGTGTAAAACACAAAATCTTAAATAAAACTTTGTCAAAACTTCTGAAACTAGTTAAAATCAATAAGTTTTGATTGATTTCATATCGATTTTCAATAATTTCATTGTTTTTCTAATGTTTTCAAACAGTTATTGATATTTACAAAATAGCGTTAAAAAGTAGTCAAAATAGCTAGATTTTGCATGTAAATCGCTATGTAATTAAAAACTGTGTAATACATAAATTCTTTAATATAACTTTGTCAAAACTTCTGAAACTAGTTAAAATCAATAAGTTTTGATTGATTTCATATCGATTTTCAATAATTTCATTGTTTTTCTAATGTTTTCAAACAGTTATTGATATTTACAAACTAGCGTTGAAAAAGTAGTGAAAAAAGCTAGATTTTGCATGTAAATCGCTATGTAATTAAAAGTTGTGTAAAACATAAAATCTTTAATATAACTTTATCAAAACTTCTGAAACTAGTTAAAATCAAAAAGTTTTGATGGATTTCATATCGATTTTCAATAATTTCATTGTTTTTCTAAAGTTATCAAACAGTTATTGATATTTACAAACTAGCGTTGAAAAAGTAGTGAAAAAAGCTAGATTTTGCATGTAAATCGCTATGTAATTAAAAGTTGTGTAAAACATAAAATCTTAAATATAGCTTTGTCAAAACTTCTGAAACTAGTTAAAATCAATAAGTTTTGATTGATTTCATATCGATTTTCAATACTTTCATTGCTTTTCTAATGTTTTCAAACAGTTATTGATATTTACAAACTAGCGTTAAAAAGTAGTGAAAACAGCTAGATTTTGCATGTAAATCGCTATGTAATTAAAAGTAGTGTAAAACATAAAATCTTAAATATAACTTTGTCAAAACTTCTGAAACTAGTTAAAATCAATAAGTTTTGATTGATTTCATATCCATTTTCAATAATTTCATTGTTTTTGTAATGTTTTCAAAAAGATATTGATATTTACAAACTAGCGTTGAAAAGTAGTGAAAAAAGCTAGATTTTGCATGTAAATCGCTATGTAATTAAAAGTTGTGTAAAACATAAAATTTTAAATATAACTTTGTCAAAACTTCTGAAACTAGTTAAAATCAATAAGTTTTGATTGATTTCATATCGATTTTCAATAATTTCATTGTTTTTCTAATGTTTTCAAACAGTTATTGATATTTACAAACTAGCGTTGAAAAAGTAGTGAAAAAAGCTAGATTTTGCATGTAAATCGCTATGTAATTAAAAACTGTGTAATACATAAAATCTTTAATATAACTTTGTCAAAACTTCTGAAACTAGTTAAAATCAATAAGTTTTGATTGATTTCATATCGATTTTCAATAATTTCATTGTTTTTCTAATGTTTTCAAACAGTTATTGATATTTACAAACTAGCGTTGAAAAAGTAGTGAAAAAAGCTATATTTTGTATATAAATCGCTATGTAATTAATAGTTGTGTAAAACATAAAATCTGAAATAAAACTTTGTCAAAACTTCTGAAACTAGTTAAAATCAATATGTTTTGATTGATTTCATATCGATTTTCAAAAATTTCATTGTTTTCTAATGTTTTCAAACAGTTATTGTTATTTACAAACTAGCGTTAAAAAGTAGTGAAAACAGCTAGATTTTGCATGTAAATCGCTATGTAATTAAAAACTGTGTATTACATAAATTCTTTAATATAACTTTGTCAAAACTTCTGAAACTAGTTAAAATCAATAAGTTTTGATTGATTTCATATCGATTTTCAATAATTTCATTGCTTTTCTAATGTTTTCAAACAGTTATTGATATTTACAAACTAGCGTTGAAAAAGTAGTGAAAAAAGCTAGATTTTGCATGTAAATAGCTATGTAATTAAAAACTGTGTAATACATAAAATCTTTAATATAACTTTGTCAAAACTTCTGAAACTAGTTAAAATCAATAAGTTTTGATTGATTTCATATCGATTTTCAATACTTTCATTGCTTTTCTAATGTTTTCAAACAGTTATTGATATTTACAAACTAGCGTTAAAAAGTAGTGAAAACAGCTAGATTTTGCATGTAAATCGCTATGTAATTAAAAGTTGTGTAAAACATAAAATCTTAAATATAACTTTGTCAAAACTTCTGAAACTAGTTAAAATCAATAAGTTTTGATTGATTTCATATCGATTTTCAATAATTTCATAGTTTTTCTAATGTTTTCAAACAGTTATTGATATTTAGAAACTAGCGTTGAAAAAGTAGTGAAAAAAGCTAGATTTTGCATATAAATCGCTATGTAATTAAAAGTTCTGTAAAACATAAAATCTTTAATATAACTTTGTCAAAACTTCTGAAACTAGTTAAAATCAATAAGTTTTCATTGATTTCATATCGATTTTCAATAATTTTATTGCTTTTCTAATGTTTTCAAACAGTTATTGATATTTACAAACTAGCGTTGAAAAAGTAGTGAAAAAAGCTAGATTTTGCATGTAAATCGCTATGTAATTAAAAACTGTGTAATACATAAAATCTTTAATATAACTTTGTCAAAACTTCTGAAACTAGTTAAAATCAATAAGTTTTGATTGATTTCATATCGATTTTCAATAATTTCATTGTTTCTAATGTTTTCAAACAGTTATTGTTATTTACAAACTAGCGTTAAAAAGTAGTGAAAACAGCTAGATTTTGCATGTAAATCGCTATGTAATTAAAAGTTGTGTAAAACATAAAATCTTAAATATAACTTTGTCAAAACATCTGAAACTAGTTAAAATCAATAAGTTTTGATTGATTTCATATCGATTTTCAATAATTTCATTGTTTTTCTAATGTTTTCAAACAGTTATTTATATTTACAAACTAGCGTTGAAAAAGTAGTGAGAAAAGCTAGATTTTGCATGTAAATCGCTATGTAATTAAAAGTTCTGTAAAACATAAAATCTTTAATGTAACTTTGTCAAAACTTCTGAAACTAGTTAAAATCAATAAGTTTTGATTGATTTCATATCGATTTTCAATAATTTCATTGTTTTTCTAATGTTTTCAAACAGTTATTGATATTTACAAACTAGCGTTGAAAAAGTAGTGAAAAAAGCTAGATTTTGCATGTAAATCGCTATGTAATTAAAAGTTGTGTAAAACATAAAATTTTAAATATATCTTTGTCAAAACTTCTGAAACTAGTTAAAATCAATAAGTTTTGATTGATTTCATATCGATTTTCAATAATTTCATTGTTTTTCTAATGTTTTCAAACAGTTATTGATATTTACAAACTAGCGTTGAAAAAGTAGTGAAAAAAGCTAGATTTTGCATGTAAATCGCTATGTAATTAAAAACTGTGTAATACATAAAATCTTTAATATAACTTTGTCAAAACTTCTGAAACTAGTTAAAATCAATAAGTTTTGATTGATTTCATATCGATTTTCAATAATTTCATTGTTTTTCTAATGTTTTCACACAGTTATTGATATTTACAAACTAGCGTTGAAAAAGTAGTGAAAAAAGCTAGATTTTGTATGTAAATCGCTATGTAATTAATAGGTGTGTAAAACATAAAATCTGAAATAAAACTTTGTCAAAACTTCTGCAACTAGTTAAAATCAATATGTTTTGATTGATTTCATATCGATTTTCAAAAATTTCATTGTTTTCTAATGTTTTCAAACAGTTATTGTTATTTACAAACTAGCGTTAAAAAGTAGTGAAAACAGCTAGATTTTGCATGTAAATCGCTATGTAATTAAAAGTTGTGTAAAACATAAAATCTTAAATATAACATTGTCAAAACTTCTGAAACTAGTTAAAATCAATAAGTTTTGATGGATTTCATATCGATTTTCAATAATTTCATTGTTTTTCTAAAGTTATCAAACAGTTATTGATATTTACAAACTAGCGTTGAAAAAGTAGTGAAAAAAGCTAGATTTTGCATGTAAATCGCTATGTAATTAAAAGTTGTGTAAAACATAAAATCTTAAATATAGCTTTGTCAAAACTTCTGAAACTAGTTAAAATCAATAAGTTTTGATTGATTTCATATCGATTTTCAATACTTTCATTGCTTTTCTAATGTTTTCAAACAGTTATTGATATTTACAAACTAGCGTTAAAAAGTAGTGAAAACAGCTAGATTTTGCATGTAAATCGCTATGTAATTAAAAGTAGTGTAAAACATAAAATCTTAAATATAACTTTGTCAAAACTTCTGAAACTAGTTAAAATCAATAAGTTTTGATTGATTTCATATCCATTTTCAATAATTTCATTGTTTTTGTAATGTTTTCAAAAAGATATTGATATTTACAAACTAGCGTTGAAAAGTAGTGAAAAAAGCTAGATTTTGCATGTAAATCGCTATGTAATTAAAAGTTGTGTAAAACATAAAATTTTAAATATAACTTTGTCAAAACTTCTGAAACTAGTTAAAATCAATAAGTTTTGATTGATTTCATATCGATTTTCAATAATTTCATTGTTTTTCTAATGTTTTCAAACAGTTATTGATATTTACAAACTAGCGTTGAAAAAGTAGTGAAAAAAGCTAGATTTTGCATGTAAATCGCTATGTAATTAAAAACTGTGTAATACATAAAATCTTTAATATAACTTTGTCAAAACTTCTGAAACTAGTTAAAATCAATAAGTTTTGATTGATTTCATATCGATTTTCAATAATTTCATTGTTTTTCTAATGTTTTCAAACAGTTATTGATATTTACAAACTAGCGTTGAAAAAGTAGTGAAAAAAGCTATATTTTGTATATAAATCGCTATGTAATTAATAGTTGTGTAAAACATAAAATCTGAAATAAAACTTTGTCAAAACTTCTGAAACTAGTTAAAATCAATATGTTTTGATTGATTTCATATCGATTTTCAAAAATTTCATTGTTTTCTAATGTTTTCAAACAGTTATTGTTATTTACAAACTAGCGTTAAAAAGTAGTGAAAACAGCTAGATTTTGCATGTAAATCGCTATGTAATTAAAAACTGTGTATTACATAAATTCTTTAATATAACTTTGTCAAAACTTCTGAAACTAGTTAAAATCAATAAGTTTTGATTGATTTCATATCGATTTTCAATAATTTCATTGCTTTTCTAATGTTTTCAAACAGTTATTGATATTTACAAACTAGCGTTGAAAAAGTAGTGAAAAAAGCTAGATTTTGCATGTAAATAGCTATGTAATTAAAAACTGTGTAATACATAAAATCTTTAATATAACTTTGTCAAAACTTCTGAAACTAGTTAAAATCAATAAGTTTTGATTGATTTCATATCGATTTTCAATACTTTCATTGCTTTTCTAATGTTTTCAAACAGTTATTGATATTTACAAACTAGCGTTAAAAAGTAGTGAAAACAGCTAGATTTTGCATGTAAATCGCTATGTAATTAAAAGTTGTGTAAAACATAAAATCTTAAATATAACTTTGTCAAAACTTCTGAAACTAGTTAAAATCAATAAGTTTTGATTGATTTCATATCGATTTTCAATAATTTCATAGTTTTTCTAATGTTTTCAAACAGTTATTGATATTTAGAAACTAGCGTTGAAAAAGTAGTGAAAAAAGCTAGATTTTGCATATAAATCGCTATGTAATTAAAAGTTCTGTAAAACATAAAATCTTTAATATAACTTTGTCAAAACTTCTGAAACTAGTTAAAATCAATAAGTTTTCATTGATTTCATATCGATTTTCAATAATTTTATTGCTTTTCTAATGTTTTCAAACAGTTATTGATATTTACAAACTAGCGTTGAAAAAGTAGTGAAAAAAGCTAGATTTTGCATGTAAATCGCTATGTAATTAAAAACTGTGTAATACATAAAATCTTTAATATAACTTTGTCAAAACTTCTGAAACTAGTTAAAATCAATAAGTTTTGATTGATTTCATATCGATTTTCAATAATTTCATTGTTTCTAATGTTTTCAAACAGTTATTGTTATTTACAAACTAGCGTTAAAAAGTAGTGAAAACAGCTAGATTTTGCATGTAAATCGCTATGTAATTAAAAGTTGTGTAAAACATAAAATCTTAAATATAACTTTGTCAAAACATCTGAAACTAGTTAAAATCAATAAGTTTTGATTGATTTCATATCGATTTTCAATAATTTCATTGTTTTTCTAATGTTTTCAAACAGTTATTTATATTTACAAACTAGCGTTGAAAAAGTAGTGAGAAAAGCTAGATTTTGCATGTAAATCGCTATGTAATTAAAAGTTCTGTAAAACATAAAATCTTTAATGTAACTTTGTCAGAACTTCTGAAACTAGTTAAAATCAATAAGTTTTGATTGATTTCATATCGATTTTCAATAATTTCATTGTTTTTCTAATGTTTTCAAACAGTTATTGATATTTACAAACTAGCGTTGAAAAAGTAGTGAAAAAAGCTAGATTTTGCATGTAAATCGCTATGTAATTAAAAGTTGTGTAAAACATAAAATTTTAAATATATCTTTGTCAAAACTTCTGAAACTAGTTAAAATCAATAAGTTTTGATTGATTTCATATCGATTTTCAATAATTTCATTGTTTTTCTAATGTTTTCAAACAGTTATTGATATTTACAAACTAGCGTTGAAAAAGTAGTGAAAAAAGCTAGATTTTGCATGTAAATCGCTATGTAATTAAAAACTGTGTAATACATAAAATCTTTAATATAACTTTGTCAAAACTTCTGAAACTAGTTAAAATCAATAAGTTTTGATTGATTTCATATCGATTTTCAATAATTTCATTGTTTTTCTAATGTTTTCACACAGTTATTGATATTTACAAACTAGCGTTGAAAAAGTAGTGAAAAAAGCTAGATTTTGTATGTAAATCGCTATGTAATTAATAGGTGTGTAAAACATAAAATCTGAAATAAAACTTTGTCAAAACTTCTGCAACTAGTTAAAATCAATATGTTTTGATTGATTTCATATCGATTTTCAAAAATTTCATTGTTTTCTAATGTTTTCAAACAGTTATTGTTATTTACAAACTAGCGTTAAAAAGTAGTGAAAACAGCTAGATTTTGCATGTAAATCGCTATGTAATTAAAAGTTGTGTAAAACATAAAATCTTAAATATAACATTGTCAAAACTTCTGAAACTAGTTAAAATCAATAAGTTTTGATTGATTTCATATCGATTTTCAATAATTTCATTGTTTTTCTAATGTTTTCAAACAGTTATTGATATTTACAAACTAGCGTTGAAAAAGTAGTGAAAAAAGCTAGATTTTGCATGTAAATCGCTATGTAATTAAAAGTTGTGTAAAACATAAAATTTTAAATATATCTTTGTCAAAACTTCTGAAACTAGTTAAAATCAATAAGTTTTGATTGATTTCATATCGATTTTCAATAATTTCATTGTTTTTCTAATGTTTTCAAACAGTTATTGATATTTACAAACTAGCGTTGAAAAAGTAGTGAAAAAAGCTAGATATTGCATGTAAATCGCTATGTAATTAAAAACTGTGTAATACATAAAATCTTTAATATAACTTTGTCAAAACTTCTGAAACTAGTTAAAATCAATAAGTTTTGATTGATTTCATATCGATTTTCAATAATTTCATTGTTTTTCTAATGTTTTCAAACAGTTATTGATATTTACAAACTAGCGTTGAAAAAGTAGTGAAAAAAGCTATATTTTGTATATAAATCGCTATGTAATTAATAGTTGTGTAAAACATAAAATCTGAAATAAAACTTTGTCAAAACTTCTGAAACTAGTCAAAATCAATATGTTTTGATTGATTTCATATCGATTTTCAAAAATTTCATTGTTTTCTAATGTTTTCAAACAGTTATTGTTATTTACAAACTAGCGTTAAAAAGTAGTGAAAACAGCTAGATTTTGCATGTAAATCGCTATGTAATTAAAAACTGTGTAATACATAAATTCTTTAATATAACTTTGTCAAAACTTCTGAAACTAGTTAAAATCAATAAGTTTTGATTGATTTCATATCGATTTTCAATAATTTCATTGCTTTTCTAATGTTTTCAAACAGTTATTGATATTTACAAACTAGCGTTGAAAAAGTAGTGAAAAAAGCTAGATTTTGCATGTAAATAGCTATGTAATTAAAAACTGTGTAATACATAAAATATTTAATATAACTTTGTCAAAACTTCTGAAACTAGTTAAAATCAATAAGTTTTGATTGATTTCATATCGATTTTCAATACTTTCATTGCTTTTCTAATGTTTTCAAACAGTTATTGATATTTACAAACTAGCGTTAAAAAGTAGTGAAAACAGCTAGATTTTGCATGTAAATCGCTATGTAATTAAAAGTTGTGTAAAACATAAAATCTTAAATATAACTTTGTCAAAACTTCTGAAACTAGTTAAAATCAATAAGTTTTGATTGATTTCATATCGATTTTCAATAATTTCATAGTTTTTCTAATGTTTTCAAACAGTTATTGATATTTAGAAACTAGCGTTGAAAAAGTAGTGAAAAAAGCTAGATTTTGCATATAAATCGCTATGTAATTAAAAGTTCTGTAAAACATAAAATCTTTAATATAACTTTGTCAAAACTTCTGAAACTAGTTAAAATCAATAAGTTTTCATTGATTTCATATCGATTTTCAATAATTTCATTGTTTTTCTAATGTTTTCAAACAGTTATTGATATTTACAAACTAGCGTTGAAAAAGTAGTGAAAAAAGCTAGATTTTGCATGTAAATCGCTATGTAATTAAAAACTGTGTAATACATAAAATCTTTAATATAACTTTGTCAAAACTTCTGAAACTAGTTAAAATCAATAAGTTTTGATTGATTTCATATCGATTTTCAATAATTTCATTGTTTTTCTAATGTTTTCACACAGTTATTGATATTTACAAACTAGCGTTGAAAAAGTAGTGAAAAAAGCTAGATTTTGTATGTAAATCGCTATGTAATTAATAGGTGTGTAAAACATAAAATCTGAAATAAAACTTTGTCAAAACTTCTGCAACTAGTTAAAATCAATATGTTTTGATTGATTTCATATCGATTTTCAAAAATTTCATTGTTTTCTAATGTTTTCAAACAGTTATTGTTATTTACAAACTAGCGTTAAAAAGTAGTGAAAACAGCTAGATTTTGCATGTAAATCGCTATGTAATTAAAATTAGTGTAAAACATAAAATCTTAAATATAACATTGTCAAAACTTCTGAAACTAGTTAAAATCAATAAGTTTTGATTGATTTCATATCGATTTTCAATAATTTCATTGTTTTTCTAATGTTTTCAAACAGTTATTGATATTTACAAACTAGCGTTGAAAAAGTAGTGAAAAAAGCTAGATTTTGCATGTAAATCGCTATGTAATTAAAAACTGTGTAATACATAAAATCTTTAATATAACTTTGTCAAAACTTCTGAAACTAGTTAAAATCAATAAGTTTTGATTGATTTCATATCGATTTTCAATAATTTCATTGTTTTCTAATGTTTTCAAACAGTTATTGTTATTTACAAACTAGCGTTAAAAAGTAGTGAAAACAGCTAGATTTTGCATGTAAATCGCTATGTAATTAAAAGTTGTGTAAAACATAAAATCTTAAATATAACTTTGTCAAAACTTCTGAAACTAGTTAAAATCAATAAGTTTTGATTGATTTCATATCGATTTTCAATAATTTCATTGTTTTTCTAATGTTTTCAAACAGTTATTGATATTTACAAACTAGCGTTGAAAAAGTAGTGAAAAAAGCTAGATTTTGCATGTAAATCGCTATGTAATTAAAAACTGTGTAATACATAAAATCTTTAATATAACTTTGTCAAAACTTCTGAAACTAGTTAAAATCAATAAGTTTTGATTGATTTCATATCGATTTTCAATAATTTCATTGTTTTTCTAATGTTTTCACAGAGTTATTGATATTTACAAACTAGCGTTGAAAAAGTAGTGAAAAAAGCTAGATTTGTATGTAAATCGCTATGTAATTAATAGGTGTGTAAAACATAAAATCTTAAATAAAACTTTGTCAAAACTTCTGAAACTAGTTAAAATCAATAAGTTTTGATTGATTTCATATCGATTTTCAATAATTTCATTGTTTTTCTAATGTTTTCAAAAAGTTGTTGATATTTACAAACTAGCGTTGAAAAGTAGTGAAAAAAGCTAGATTTTGCATGTAAATCGCTATGTAATTAATAGTTGTGTAAAACATAAAATCTGAAATAAAACTTTGTCAAAACTTCTGAAACTAGTTAAAATCAATAAGTTTTGATTGATTTCATATCGATTTTCAATAATTTCATTGATTTTGTAATGTTTTCAAAAAGTTGTTGATATTTACAAACTAGCGTTGAAAAGTTGTGAAAAAAGCTAGTTTTTGCATGTAAATCGCTATGTAATTAATAGTTGTGTAAAACATAAAATCTGAAATAAAACTTTGTCAAAACTTCTGAAACTAGTTAAAATCAATAAGTTTTGATTGATTTCATATCGATTTTCAATAATTTCATTGTTTTTCTAATGTTTTCAAACAGTTATTGATATTTACAAATTAGCGTTAAAAAGTAGTGAAAAAAGCTAGATTTTATATGTAAATCGCTATGTAATTAATAGTTGTGTAAAACATAAAATCTGAAATAAAACTTTGTCAAAACTTCTGAAACTAGTTAAAATCAATAAGTTTTGATTGATTTCATATCGATTTTCAATAATTTCATTGCTTTTCTAATGTTTTCAAGCAGTTATTGATATTTAG
Organism: Acanthosepion lycidas; assembly: GCA_963932145.1. Lineage (NCBI taxonomy): Eukaryota > Metazoa > Mollusca > Cephalopoda > Sepiida > Sepiidae > Acanthosepion > Acanthosepion lycidas. The sequence goes on along the minus strand of CAWVQA010000286.1, from coordinate 301,192 downwards.
AAACTAGTGTTGAAAAAGTAGTGAAAAAAGCTAGATTTTGCATGTAAATCGCTCTGTAATTAAAAGTTGTGTAAAACATAAAATCTTAAATATATCTTTGTCAAAACTTCTGAAACTAGTTAAAATCAATAAGTTTTGATTGATTTCATATCGATTTTCAATAATTTCATTGTTTTTCTAATGTTTTCAAACAGTTATTGATATTTACAAACTAGCGTTAAAAAGTAGTGAAAACAGCTAGATTTTGCATGTAAATCGCTATGTAATTAAAAGTAGTGTAAAACATAAAATCTTAAATATAACTTTGTCAAAACTTCTGAAACTAGTTAAAATCAATAAGTTTTGATTGATTTCATATCGATTTTCAATAATTTCATTGTTTTTCTAATGTTTTCAAACAGTTATTGATATTTACAAACTAGCGTTGAAAAAGTAGTGAAAAAAGCTAGATTTTATATGTAAATCGCTATGTAATTAATAGTTGTGTAAAACATAAAATATGAAATAAAACTTTGTCAAAACTTCTGAAACTAGTTAAAATCAATAAGTTTTGATTGATTTCATATCGATTTTCAATAATTTCATTGCTTTTCTAATGTTTTCAATCAGTTATTGATATTTACAAACTAGCGTTAAAAAGTAGTGAAAACTGCTAGATTTTGCATGTAAATCGCTATGTAATTAAAAGTAGTGTAAAACATAAAATCTTAAATTTAACTTTGTTAAAACTTCTGAAACTAGTTAAAATCAATAAGTTTTGATTGATTTCATATCGATTTTCAATAATTTCATTGTTTTTCTAATGTTTTCAAACAGTTATTGATATTTACAAACTAGCGTTGAAAAAGTAGTGAAAAAAGCTAGATTTTGTATGTAAATCACTATAAAATTAATAGTTGTGTAAAACATAAAATCTGAAATAAAACTTTGTCAAAACATCTGAAACTAGTTAAAATCAATAAGTTTTGATTGATTTCATATCGATTTTCAATAATTTCATTGCTTTTCTAATGTTTTCAAACAGTTATTGATATTTACACACTAGTGTTAAAAAGTAGTGAAAACAGCTAGATTTTGCATGTAAATCGCTATGTAATTAAAAGTAGTGTAAAACATAAAATCTTAAATAAAACTTTGTCAAAACTTCTGAAACTAGTTAAAATCAATAAGTTTTGATTGATTTCATATCGATTTTCAATAATTTCATTGTTTTTCTAATGTTTTCAAACAGTTATTTTTATTTACACACTAGCGGTAAAAAGTAGTGAAAACAGCTAGATTTTGCATATAAATCGCTATGTAATTAAAAGTTGTGTAAAACATAAAATCTTAAATATAACATTGTCAAAACTTCTGAAACTAGTTAAAATCAATAAGTTTTGATTGATTTCATATCGATTTTGAATAATTTCATTGTTTTTCTAATGTTTTCAAAGAGTTATTTATATTTACAAACTAGCGTTTAAAAGTAGTGAAAAAAGCTTGATTTTGCATGTAAATCGCTATGTAATTAAAAGTTGTGTAAAACATAAAATTTTAAATATAACTTTGTCAAAACATCTGAAACTAGTTAAAATCAATATGTTTTGATTGATTTCATATCGATTTTCAATAATTTCATTGTTTTTCTAATGTTTTCAAACAGTTATTGATATTTACAAACTAGCGTTGAAAAAGTAGTGAAAAAAGCTAGATTTTGCATGTAAATCGCTATGTAATTAAAAGTTCGGTAAAACATAAAATCTTTAATATAACTTTGTCAAAACTTCTGAAACTAGTTAAAATCAATAAGTTTTGATTGATTTCATATCGATTTTCAATAATTTCATTGTTTTTCTAATGTTTTCAAACAGTTATTGATATTTACAAACTAGCGTTGAAAAAGTAGTGAAAAAAGCTAGATTTTGCATGTAAATCGCTTTGTAATTAAAAGTTGTGTAAAACATAAAATCTTAAATATAACATTGTCAAAACTTCTGAAACTAGTTAAAATCAATAAGTTTTGATTGATTTCATATCGATTTTCAATAATTTCATAGTTTTTCTAATGTTTTCCAACAGTTATTGATATTTAGAAACTAGCGTTGTAAAAGTAGTGAAAAAAGCTAGATTTTGCATGTAAATCGCTATGTAATTAAAAGTTCTGTAAAACATAAAATCTTTAATATAACTTTGTCAAAACTTCTGAAACTAGTTAAAATCAATAAGTTTTGATTGATTTCATATCGATTTTCAATAATTTCATTGTTTTTGTAATGTTTTCAAAAAGTTATTGATATTTACAAACTAGCGTTGAAAATGTAGTGAAAAAAGCTAGATTTTGCATATAAATCGCTATGTAATTAAAAGATGTGTAAAACATAAAATTTTAAATATAACTTTGTCAAAACTTCTGAAACTAGTTAAAATCAATAAGTTTGGATTGATTTCATATCGATTTTCAATAATTTCATTGTTTTTCTACTGTTTTCAAACAGTTATTGATATTTACAAAATAGCGTTAAAAAGTAGTCAAAATAGCTAGATTTTGCATGTAAATCGCTATGTTATTAAAAGTTGTGTAAAACATAAAATCTTAAATATAACTTTGTCAAAACTTCTGAAACTAGTTAAAATCAATAAGTTTTGATTGATTTCATATCGATTTTCAATAATTTCATTGTTTTTCTAATGTTTTCAATCAGTTATTTATATTTACAAACTGGCGTTGAAAAAGTAGCGAGAAAAGCTAGATTTTGCATGTAAATCGCTATGTAATTAAAAACTGTGTAATACATAAAATCTTTAATATAACATTGTCAAACCTTCTGAAACTAGTTAAAATCAATAAGTTTTGATTGATTTCATATCGATTTTCAATAATTTCATTGTTTTTCTACTGTTTTCAAACAGTTATTGATATTTACAAAATAGCGTTAAAAAGTAGTCAAAATAGCTAGATTTTGCATGTAAATCGCTATATAATTAAAAGTTGTGTAAAACATAAAATATTAAATATAACTTTGTCAAAACTACTGAAACTAGTTAAAATCAATAAGTTTTGATTCATTTCATATCGATTTTCAATAATTTCATTGTTTTTCTAATGTTTTCAAACATTTATTGATATTTACACACTAGCGTTGAAAAAGTAGTGAAAAAAGCTAGATTTTGTATGTAAATCGCTCTGTAATTAATAGTTGTGTAAAACATAAAATCTTAAATAAAACTTTGTCAAAACTTCTGAAACTAGTTAAAATCAATAAGTTTTGATTGATTTCATATCGATTTTCAATAATTTCATTGTTTTTCTAATGTTTTCAAACAGTTATTTTTATTTACAAACTAGCGGTAAAAAGTAGTGAAAACAGCTAGATTTTGCATATAAATCGCTATGTAATTAAAAGTTGTGTAAAACATAAAATCTTAAATATAACATTGTCAAAACTTCTGAAACTAGTTAAAATCAATAAGTTTTGATTGATTTCATATCGATTTTCAATAATATCATTGCTTTTCTAATGTTTTCAAACAGTTATTGATATTTACAAACGAGCGTTAAAAAGTAGTGAAAACACCTAGATTTTGCATGTAAATCGCTATGTAATTAAAAGTTGTGTAAAACATGTAATCTTAAATATATCTTTGTCAAAACTTCTGAAACTAGTTAAAATCAGTAAGTTTTGATTGATTTCATATCGATTTTCAATAATTTCATTGCTTTTCTAATGTTTTCAAACAGTTATTTATATTTACAAACTAGCGTTGAAAAAGTAGTGAATAAAGCTAGATTTTGCATGTAAATCGCTATGTAATTAAAAGTTGTGTAAAACATAAAATCTTAAATATAACTTTGTCAAAACTTCTGAAACTAGTTAAAATCAATAAGTTTTGATTGATTTCATATCGATTTTCAATAATTTCATTGTTTTTCTAATGTTTTCAAACAGTTATTGATATTTACAAACTAGCGTTGAAAAAGTAGTGAAAAAAGCTAGATTTTATATGTAAATCGCTATATAATTAATAGTTGTGTAAAACATAAAATCTCAAATAAAACTTTGTCAAAACTTCTGAAACTAGTTAAAATCAATAAGTTTTGATTGATTTCATATCGATTTTCAATAATTTCATTGCTTTTCTAATGTTTTCAATCAGTTATTGATATTTACAAACTAGCGTTAAAAAGTAGTGAAAACTGCTATATTTTGCATGTAAATCGCTTTGTAATTAAAATTAGTGTAAAACATAAAATCTTAAATATAACTTTGTCAAAACTTCTGAAACTAGTTAAAATCAATAAGTTTTGATTGATTTCATATCGATTTTGAATAATTTCATTGTTTTTCTAATGTTTTCAAACAGTTATTTATATTTACAAACTAGCGTTTAAAAGTAGTGAAAAAAGCTTGATTTTGCATGTAAATCGCTATGTAATTAAAAGTTGTATAAAACATAAAATTTTAAATATAACTTTGTCAAAACATCTGAAACTAGTTAAAATCAATAAGTTTTGATTGATTTCATATCGATTTTCAATAATTTCATTGTTTTTCTACTGTTTTCAAACAGTTATTGATATTTACAAAATAGCGTTAAAAAGTAGTCAAAATAGCTAGATTTTGCATGTAAATCGCTATATAATTAAAAGTTGTGTAAAACATAAAATATTAAATATAACTTTGTCAAAACTACTGAAACTAGTTAAAATCAATAAGTTTTGATTCATTTCATATCGATTTTCAATAATTTCATTGTTTTTCTAATGTTTTCAAACATTTATTGATATTTACACACTAGCGTTGAAAAAGTAGTGAAAAAAGCTAGATTTTGTATGTAAATCGCTCTGTAATTAATAGTTGTGTAAAACATAAAATCTTAAATAAAACTTTGTCAAAACTTCTGAAACTAGTTAAAATCAATAAGTTTTGATTGATTTCATATCGATTTTCAATAATTTCATTGTTTTTCTAATGTTTTCAAACAGTTATTTTTATTTACAAACTAGCGGTAAAAAGTAGTGAAAACAGCTAGATTTTGCATATAAATCGCTATGTAATTAAAAGTTGTGTAAAACATAAAATCTTAAATATAACATTGTCAAAACTTCTGAAACTAGTTAAAATCAATAAGTTTTGATTGATTTCATATCGATTTTCAATAATATCATTGCTTTTCTAATGTTTTCAAACAGTTATTGATATTTACAAACGAGCGTTAAAAAGTAGTGAAAACACCTAGATTTTGCATGTAAATCGCTATGTAATTAAAAGTTGTGTAAAACATGTAATCTTAAATATATCTTTGTCAAAACTTCTGAAACTAGTTAAAATCAGTAAGTTTTGATTGATTTCATATCGATTTTCAATAATTTCATTGCTTTTCTAATGTTTTCAAACAGTTATTTATATTTACAAACTAGCGTTGAAAAAGTAGTGAATAAAGCTAGATTTTGCATGTAAATCGCTATGTAATTAAAAGTTGTGTAAAACATAAAATCTTAAATATAACTTTGTCAAAACTTCTGAAACTAGTTAAAATCAATAAGTTTTGATTGATTTCATATCGATTTTCAATAATTTCATTGTTTTTCTAATGTTTTCAAACAGTTATTGATATTTACAAACTAGCGTTGAAAAAGTAGTGAAAAAAGCTAGATTTTATATGTAAATCGCTATATAATTAATAGTTGTGTAAAACATAAAATCTCAAATAAAACTTTGTCAAAACTTCTGAAACTAGTTAAAATCAATAAGTTTTGATTGATTTCATATCGATTTTCAATAATTTCATTGTTTTTCTAATGTTTTCAAACAGTTATTGATATTTACAAACTAGCGTTGAAAAAGTAGTGAAAACTGCTAGATTTTGTATGTAAATCACTATAAAATTAATAGTTGTGTAAAACATAAAATCTGAAATAAAACTTTGTCAAAACTTCTGAAACTAGTTAAAATCAATAAGTTTTGATTGATTTCATATCGATTTTCAATAATTTCATTGCTTTTCTAATGTTTTCAATCAGTTATTGATATTTACAAACTAGCGTTAAAAAGTAGTGAAAACTGCTAGATTTTGCATGTAAATCGCTATGTAATTAAAAGTAGTGTAAAACATAAAATCTTAAATATAACTTTGTTAAAACTTCTGAAACTAGTTAAAATCAATAAGTTTTGATTGATTTCATATCGATTTTCAATAATTTCATTGTTTTTCTAATGTTTTCAAACAGTTATTGATATTTACAAACTAGCGTTGAAAAAGTAGTGAAAAAAGCTAGATTTTGTATGTAAATCACTATAAAATTAATAGTTGTGTAAAACATAAAATCTGAAATAAAACTTTGTCAAAACATCTGAAACTAGTTAAAATCAATAAGTTTTGATTGATTTCATATCGATTTTCAATAATTTCATTGCTTTTCTAATGTTTTCAAACAGTTATTGATATTTACACACTAGTGTTAAAAAGTAGTGAAAACAGCTAGATTTTGCATGTAAATCGCTATGTAATTAAAAGTAGTGTAAAACATAAAATCTTAAATATAACTTTGTCAAAACTTCTGAAACTGGTTAAAATCAATAAGTTTTGATTGATTTCATATCGATTTTCAATAATTTCATAGTTTTTCTAATGTTTTCAAACAGTTATTTATATTTAGAAACTAGCGTTGAAAAAGTAGTGAAAAAAGCTAGATTTTCCATGTAAATCGCTATGTAATTAAAAGTTGTGTAAAACATAAAATCTTAAATAAAACTTTGTCAAAACTTCTGAAACTAGTTAAAATCAATAAGTTTTGATTGATTTCATATCGATTTTGAATAATTTCATTGTTTTTCTAATGTTTTCAAACAGTTATTTATATTTACAAACTAGCGTTTAAAAGTAGTGAAAAAAGCTTGATTTTGCATGTAAATCGCTATGTAATTAAAAGTTGTGTAAAACATAAAATTTTAAATATAACTTTGTCAAAACATCTGAAACTAGTTAAAATCAATAAGTTTTGATTGATTTCATATCGATTTTCAATAATTTCATTGTTTTTCTAATGTTTTCAAACAGTTATTGATATTTACAAACTAGCGTTGAAAAAGTAGTGAAAAAAGCTAGATTTTGCATGTAAATCGCTATGTAATTAAAAACTGTGTAATACATAAAATCTTTAATATAACTTTGTCAAAACTTCTGAAACTAGTTAAAATCAATAAGTTTTGATTGATTTCATATCGATTTTCAATAATTTCATTGTTTTTCTAATGTTTTCAAACAGTTATTGATATTTACAAACTAGCGTTGAAAAAGTAGTGAAAAAAGCTAGATTTTGCATGTAAATCGCTTTGTAATTAAAAGTTGTGTAAAACATAAAATCTTAAATATAACATTGTCAAAACTTCTGAAACTAGTTAAAATCAATAAGTTTTGATTGATTTCATATCGATTTTCAATAATTTCATAGTTTTTCTAATGTTTTCCAACAGTTATTGATATTTAGAAACTAGCGTTGAAAAAGTAGTGAAAAAAGCTAGATTTTGCATGTAAATCGCTATGTAATTAAAAGTTCTGTAAAACATAAAATCTTTAATATAACTTTGTCAAAACTTCTGAAACTAGTTAAAATCAATAAGTTTTGATTGATTTCATATCGATTTTCAATAATTTCATTGTTTTTGTAATGTTTTCAAAAAGTTATTGATATTTACAAACTAGCGTTGAAAATGTAGTGAAAAAAGCAAATTTTACATGTAAATCGCTATGTAATTAAAAGATGTGTAAAACATAAAATTTTAAATATAACTTTGTCAAAACTTCTGAAACTAGTTAAAATCAATAAGTTTTGATTGATTTCATATCGATTTTCAATAATTTCATTGTTTTTCTACTGTTTTCAAACAGTTATTGATATTTACAAAATAGCGTTAAAAAGTAGTCAAAATAGCTAGATTTTGCATGTAAATCGCTATGTAATTAAAAGTTGTGTAAAACATAAAATCTTAAATATAACTTTGTCAAAACTTCTGAAACTAGTTAAAATCAATAAGTTTTGATTGATTTCATATCGATTTTCAATAATTTCATTGTTTTTCTAATGTTTTCAATCAGTTATTTATATTTACAAACTGGCGTTGAAAAAGTAGCGAGAAAAGCTAGATTTTGCATGTAAATCGCTATGTAATTAAAAACTGTGTAATACATAAAATCTTTAATATAACATTGTCAAACCTTCTGAAACTAGTTAAAATCAATAAGTTTTGATTGATTTCATATCGATTTTCAATAATTTCATTGTTTTTCTACTGTTTTCAAACAGTTATTGATATTTACAAAATAGCGTTAAAAAGTAGTCAAAATAGCTAGATTTTGCATGTAAATCGCTATATAATTAAAAGTTGTGTAAAACATAAAATATTAAATATAACTTTGTCAAAACTACTGAAACTAGTTAAAATCAATAAGTTTTGATTCATTTCATATCGATTTTCAATAATTTCATTGTTTTTCTAATGTTTTCAAACATTTATTGATATTTACACACTAGCGTTGAAAAAGTAGTGAAAAAAGCTAGATTTTGTATGTAAATCGCTCTGTAATTAATAGTTGTGTAAAACATAAAATCTTAAATAAAACTTTGTCAAAACTTCTGAAACTAGTTAAAATCAATAAGTTTTGATTGATTTCATATCGATTTTCAATAATTTCATTGTTTTTCTAATGTTTTCAAACAGTTATTTTTATTTACAAACTAGCGGTAAAAAGTAGTGAAAACAGCTAGATTTTGCATATAAATCGCTATGTAATTAAAAGTTGTGTAAAACATAAAATCTTAAATATAACATTGTCAAAACTTCTGAAACTAGTTAAAATCAATAAGTTTTGATTGATTTCATATCGATTTTCAATAATTTCATTGTTTTTCTAATGTTTTCAAACAGTTATTGATATTTACAAAATAGCGTTAATATGTAGTCAAAATAGCTAGATTTTGCATGTAAATCGCTACGTAATTAAAAGTTGTGTAAAACATAAAATCTTAAATATAACTTTGTCAAAACTTCTGAAACTTGTTAAAATCAATAAGTTTTGATTGATTTCATATCGATTTTCAATAATTTCATTGTTTTTGTAATGTTTTCAAAGAGTTATTTATATTTACAAACTAGCGTTGAAAAAGTAGTGAAAAAAGCTAGATTTTGCATGTAAATCGCTATGTAATTAAAAACTGTGTAATACATAAATTCTTTAATATAACTTTGTCAAAAGTTCTGAAACTAGTTAAAATCAATAAGTTTTGATTGATTTCATATCGATTTTCAATAATTTCATTGTTTTTCTAATGTTTTCAAACAGTTATTGTTATTTACAATCTAGCGTTAAAAAGTAGTGAAAACAGCTAGATTTTGCATATAAATCGCTATGTAATTAAAAGTTGTGTAAAACATAAAATATTAAATATATCTTTGTCAAACCTTCTGAAACTAGATAAAATCAATAAGTTTTGATTGATTTCAAATCGATTTTCAATAATTTCATTGTTTTTCTAATGTTTTCAAACAGTTATTGATATTTACAAACTAGCGTTGAAAAAGTAGTGAAAAAAGCTAGATTTGGCATGTAAATCGCTATGTAATTAAAAGTTGTGTAAAACATAAAATCTGAAATAAAACTTTGTCAAAACATCTGAAACTAGATAAAATCAATAAGTTTTGATTGATTTCATATCGATTTTCAATAATTTCATTGTTTTTCTAATGTTTTCAAACACTTATTGATATTTACAAAATAGCGTTAAAAAGTAGTCAAAATAGCTAGATTTTGCATGTAAATCGCTATGTAATTAAAAGTTGTGTAAAACATAAAATCTTAAATATAACTTTGTCAACACATCTGAAACTAGTTAAAATCAATAAGTTTTGATTGATTTCATATCGATTTTCAATAATTTCATTGTTTTTCTAATGTTTTCAATCAGTTATTCATATTTAAAAACTAGCGTTGAAAAAGTAGCGGGAAAAGCTAGATTTTGCATGTAAATCGCTATGTAATTAAAAACTGCGTAATACATAAAATCTTTAATATAACATTGTCAAAACTTCTGAAACTAGTTAAAATCAATAAGTTTTGATTGATTTCATATCGATTTTCAATAATTTCATTGCTTTTCTAATGTTTTCGAACAGTTATTGATATTTACACAATAGCGTTAAAAAGTAGTCAAAATAGCTAGATTTTGCATGTAAATCGCTATGTAATTAAAAGTTGTGTAAAACATAAAATATTAAATATAACTTTGTCAAAACTACTGAAACTAGTTAAAATCAATAAGTTTTGATTCATTTCATATCGATTTTACATAATTTCATTGTTTTTCTAATGTTTTCAAGCATTTATTGATATTTACACACTAGCGTTGAAAAAGTAGTGAAAAAAGCTAGATTTTGTATGTAAATCGCTCTGTAATTAATAGTTGTGTAAAACATAAAATCTTAAATAAAACTTTGTCAAAACTTCTGAAACTAGTTAAAATCAATAAGTTTTGATTGATTTCATATCGATTTTGAATAATTTCATTGTTTTTCTAATGTTTTCAAACAGTTATTGATATTTACAAAATAGCGTTAAAAAGTAGTCAAAATAGCTAGATTTTGCATGTAAATCGCTATGTAATTAAAAGTTGTGTAAAACATAAAATCTTAAATATAACTTTGTCAAAACTTCTGAAACTTGTTAAAATCAATAAGTTTTGATTGATTTCATATCGATTTTCAATAATTTCATTGTTTTTTAATGTTTTCAAAGAGTTATTTATATTTACAAACTAGCGTTGAAAAAGTAGTGAAAAAAGCTAGATTTTGCATGTAAATCGCTATGTAATTAAAAACTGTGTAATACATAAATTCTTTAATATAACTTTGTCAAAAGTTCTGAAACTAGTTAAAATCAATAAGTTTTGATTGATTTCATATCGATTTTCAATAATTTCATTGTTTTTCTAATGTTTTCAAACAGTTATTGTTATTTACAATCTAGCGTTAAAAAGTAGTGAAAACAGCTAGATTTTGCATATAAATCGCTATGTAATTAAAAGTTGTGTAAAGCATAAAATCTTAAATATATGTTTGTCAAACCTTCTGAAACTAGATAAAATCAATAAGTTTTGATTGATTTCAAATCGATTTTCAATAATTTCATTGTTTTTCTAATGTTTTCAAACAGTTATTGATATTTACAAACTAGCGTTGAAAAAGTAGTGAAAAAAGCTAGATTTGGCATGTAAATCGCTATGTAATTAAAAGTTGTGTAAAACATAAAATCTGAAATAAAACTTTGTCAAAATATCTGAAACTAGATAAAATCAATAAGTTTTGATTGATTTCATATCGATTTTCAATAATTTCATTGTTTTTCTAATGTTTTCAAACAGTTATTGATATTTACATAATAGCGTTAAAAAGTAGTCAAAATAGCTAGATTTTGCATGTAAATCGCTATGTAATTAAAAGTTGTGTAAAACATAAAATCTTAAATATAACTTTGTCAAAACTTCTGAAACTAGTTAAAATCAATAAGTTTTGATTGATTTCATATCGATTTTTAATAATTTCATAGTTTTTCTAATGTTTTCAATCAGTTATTTATATTTACAAACTAGCGTTGAAAAAGTAGCCAGAGAAGCTAGATTTTGCATGTAAATCGCTATTTAATTAAAAACTGCGTAATACATAAAATCTTTAATATAACATTGTCAAACCTTCTGAAACTAGTTAAAATCGATAAGTTTTGATTTATTTCATATCGATTTTCAATAATTTCATTGGTTTTCTAATGTTTTCAAACAGTTATTGATATTTACAAACGATTGTTAAAAAGTAGTGAGAAAAGCTAGATTTTGCATGTAAATCGCTATGTAATTAAAAACTGTGTAATACATAAATTCTTTAATATAAGTTTGTCAAATGTTCTGAAACTAGTTAAAATCAATAAGTTTTGATTGATTTCATATCGATTTTCAATAATTTCATTGTTTTTCTAATGTTTTCAAACAGTTATTGATATTTACAATCTAGCGTTGAAAAAGTAGTGAAAAAAGCTAGATTTTGTATGTAAATCGCTCTGTAATTAAAAGTTGTGTAAAACATAAAATCTTAAATATATCTTTGTCAAAACTTCTGAAACTAGATAAAATCAATAAGTTTTAATTGATTTCATATCGATTTTCAATAATTTCATTGTTTTTCTAATGTTTTCAAACAGTTATTGATATTTACAAACTAGCGTTGAAAAAGTAGTGAAAAAAGCTAGATTTTGCATGTAAATCGCTATGTAATTAAAAGTTGTGTAAAACATAAAATTTTAAATATAACTTTGTCAAAACTTCTGAAACTAGTTTAAATCAATAAGTTTTGATTGATTTCATATCGATTTTGAATAATTTCATTGTTTTTCTAATGTTTTCAATCAGATATTGATATTTACAAAATAGCGTTAAAAAGTAGTCAAAATAGCTAGATTTTGCATGTAAATCGCTATGTAATTAAAAGTTGTGTAAAACATAAAATCTTAAATATAACTTTGTCAAAACTTCTGAAACTTGTTAAAATCAATAAGTTTTGATTGATTTCATATCGATTTTCAATAATTTCATTGTTTTTGTAATGTTTTCAAAGAGTTATTTATATTTACAAACTAGCGTTGAAAAAGTAGTGAAAAAAGCTAGATTTTGCATGTAAATCGCTATGTAATTAAAAACTGTGTAATACATAAATTCTTTAATATAACTTTGACAAAAGTTCTGAAACTAGTTAAAATCAATAAGTTTTGATTGATTTCATATCGATTTTCAATAATTTCATTGTTTTTCTAATGTTTTCAAACAGTTATTGATATTTACAATCTAGCGTTGAAAAAGTAGTGAAAAAAGCTAGATTTTGTATGTAAATCGCTCTGTAATTAATAATTGTGTAAAACATAAAATCTTAAATAAAACTTTGTCAAAACTTCTGAAACTAGTTAAAATCAATAAGTTTTGATTGATTTCATATCGATTTTCAATAATTTCATTGTTTTTCTAATGTTTTCAAACAGTTATTGTTATTTACAATCTAGCGTTAAAAAGTAGTGAAAACAGCTAGATTTTGCATATAAATCGCTATGTAATTAAAAGTTGTGTAAAACATAAAATCTTAAATATGTCTTTGTCAAAACATCTGAAACTAGATAAAATCAATTAGTTTTGATTGATTTCATGTCGATTGTCAATAATTTCATTGTTTTTCTACTGTTTTCAAACAGTTATTGATATTTACAAAATAGCGTTAAAAAGTAGTCAAAATAGCTAGATTTTGCATGTAAATCGCTATGTAATTAAAAGTTGTGTAAAACATAAAATCTTAAATATAACTGTCAAAACTTCTGAAACTAGTTAAAATCAATAAGTTTTGATTGATTTCATATCGATTTTCAATAATTTCATTGTTTTTCTAATGTTTTCAATCAGTTATTTATATTTACAAACTAGCGTTGAAAAAGTACCGAGAAAAGCTAGATTTTGCATGTAAATCGCTATGTAATTAAAAACTGCGTAATACATAAAATCTTTAATATAACATTGTAAAAACTTCTGAAACTAGTTAAAATCAATAAGTTTTGATTGATTTCATATCGATTTTCAATAATTTCATTGTTTTTCTAATGTTTTCAAACAGTTATTTTTATTTACAAACTAGCGTTATAAAGTAGTGAAAACAGCTAGATTTTGCATATAAATCGCTATGTAATTAAAAGTTGTGTAAAACATAAAATCTTAAATATAACATTGTCAAAACTTCTGAAACTAGTTAAAATCAATAAGTTTGGATTGATTTCATATCGATTTTCAATAATTTCATTGCTTTTCTAATGTTTTCAAACAGTTATTGATATTTACTAAATAGCGTTAAAAAGTAGTGAAAAAAGCTAGATTTTGCATGTAAATCGCTATGCAATTAAAAACTGTGTAATACATAAATTCTTTAATATAACTTTGTCAAAAGTTCTGAAACTAGTTAAAATCAATAAGTTTTGATTGATTTCATATCGATTTTCGATAATTTCATTGTTTTTCTTATGTTTTCAAACAGTTATTGATATTTACAATCTAGCGTTGAAAAAGTAGTGAAAAAAGCTAGATTTTGTATGTAAATCGCTCTGTAATTAATAATTGTGTAAAACATAAAATCTTAAATAAAACTTTGTCAAAACTTCTGAAACTAGTTAAAATCAATAAGTTTTGATTGATTTCATATCGATTTTCAATAATTTCATTGTTTTTCTAATGTTTTCAAACAGTTATTGTTATTTACAATCTAGCGTTAAAAAGTAGTGAAAACAGCTAGATTTTGCATATAAATCGCTATGTAATTAAAAGTTGTGTAAAACATAAAATCTTAAATATGTCTTTGTCAAAACATCTGAAACTAGATAAAATCAATTAGTTTTGATTGATTTCATGTCGATTGTCAATAATTTCATTGTTTTTCTACTGTTTTCAAACAGTTATTGATATTTACAAAATAGCGTTAAAAAGTAGTCAAAATAGCTAGATTTTGCATGTAAATCGCTATGTAATTAAAAGTTGTGTAAAACATAAAATCTTAAATATAACTGTCAAAACTTCTGAAACTAGTTAAAATCAATAAGTTTTGATTGATTTCATATCGATTTTCAATAATTTCATTGTTTTTCTAATGTTTTCAATCAGTTATTTATATTTACAAACTAGCGTTGAAAAAGTACCGAGAAAAGCTAGATTTTGCATGTAAATCGCTATGTAATTAAAAACTGCGTAATACATAAAATCTTTAATATAACATTGTCAAAACTTGTGAAACTAGTTAAAATCAATAAGTTTTGATTGATTTCATATCGATTTTCAATAATTTCATTGTTTTTCTAATGTTTTCAAACAGTTATTTTTATTTACAAACTAGCGTTAAAAAGTAGTGAAAACAGCTAGATTTTGCATATAAATCGCTATGTAATTAAAAGTTGTGTAAAACATAAAATCTTAAATATAACATTGTCAAAACTTCTGAAACTAGTTAAAATCAATAAGTTTTGATTGATTTCATATCGATTTTCAATAATTTCATTGCTTTTCTAATGTTTTCAAACAGTTATTGATATTTACTAAATAGCGTTAAAAAGTAGTGAAAAAAGCTAGATTTTGCATGTAAATCGCTATGCAATTAAAAACTGTGTAATACATAAATTCTTTAATATAACTTTGTCAAAAGTTCTGAAACTAGTTAAAATCAATAAGTTTTGATTGATTTCATATCGATTTTCGATAATTTCATTGTTTTTCTTATGTTTTCAAACAGTTATTGATATTTACAATCTAGCGTTGAAAAAGTAGTGAAAAAAGCTAGATTTTGTATGTAAATCGCTCTGTAATTAATAATTGTGTAAAACATAAAATCTTAAATAAAACTTTGTCAAAACTTCTGAAACTAGTTAAAATCAATAAGTTTTGATTGATTTCATATCGATTTTCAATAATTTCATTGTTTTTCTAATGTTTTCAAACAGTTATTGTTATTTACAATCTAGCGTTAAAAAGTAGTGAAAACAGCTAGATTTTGCATATAAATCGCTATGTAATTAAAAGTTGTGTAAAACATAAAATCTTAAATATGTCTTTGTCAAAACATCTGAAACTAGATAAAATCAATTAGTTTTGATTGATTTCATGTCGATTGTCAATAATTTCATTGTTTTTCTACTGTTTTCAAACAGTTATTGATATTTACAAAATAGCGTTAAAAAGTAGTCAAAATAGCTAGATTTTGCATGCAAATCGCTATGTAATTAAAAGTTGTGTAAAACATAAAATCTTAAATATAACTGTCAAAACTTCTGAAACTAGTTAAAATCAATCAGTTTTGATTGATTTCATATCGATTTTCAATAATTTCATTGTTTTTCTAATGTTTTCAATCAGTTATTTATATTTACAAACTAGCGTTGAAAAAGTACCGAGAAAAGCTAGATTTTGCATGTAAATCGCTATGTAATTAAAAACTGCGTAATACATAAAATCTTTAATATAACATTGTCAAAACTTGTGAAACTAGTTAAAATCAATAAGTTTTGATTGATTTCATATCGATTTTCAATAATTTCATTGTTTTTCTAATGTTTTCAAACAGTTATTTTTATTTACAAACTAGCGTTAAAAAGTAGTGAAAACAGCTAGATTTTGCATATAAATCGCTATGTAATTAAAAGTTGTGTAAAACATAAAATCTTAAATATAACATTGTCAAAACTTCTGAAACTAGTTAAAATCAATAAGTTTTGATTGATTTCATATCGATTTTCAATAATTTCATTGCTTTTCTAATGTTTTCAAACAGTTATTGATATTTACTAAATAGCGTTAAAAAGTAGTGAAAAAAGCTAGATTTTGCATGTAAATCGCTATGTAATTAAAAACTGTGTAATACATAAATTCTTTAATATAACTTTGTCAAAAGTTCTGAAACTAGTTAAAATCAATAAGTTTTGATTGATTTCATATCGATTTTCGATAATTTCATTGTTTTTCTTATGTTTTCAAACAGTTATTGATATTTACAATCTAGCGTTGAAAAAGTAGTGAAAAAAGCTAGATTTTGTATGTAAATCGCTCTGTAATTAATAATTGTGTAAAACATAAAATCTTAAATAAAACTTTGTCAAAACTTCTGAAACTAGTTAAAATCAATAAGTTTTGATTGATTTCATATCGATTTTCAATAATTTCATTGTTTTTCTAATGTTTTCAAACAGTTATTGTTATTTACAATCTAGCGTTAAAAAGTAGTGAAAACAGCTAGATTTTGCGTATAAATCGCTATGTAATTAAAAGTTGTGTAAAACATAAAATCTTAAATATATCTTTGTCAAAACTTCTGAAACTAGATAAAATCAATAAGTTTTGATTGATTTCATATCGATTTTCAATAATTTCATTGTTTTTCTAATGTTTTCAAACAGTTATTGATATTTACAAACTAGCGTTGAAAAAGTAGTGAAAAAAGCTAGATTTTGCATGTAAATCGCTATGTAATTAAAAGTTGTGTAAAACATAAAATCTTAAATATATCTTTGTCAAAACTTCTGAAACTAGTTAAAATCAATAAGTTTTGATTGATTTCATATCGATTTTCAATAATTTCATTGTTTTTCTAATGTTTTCAAACAGTTATTGATATTTACAAACTAGCGTTGAAAAAGTAGTGAAAAAAGCTAGATTTTGCATGTAAATCGCTATGTAATTAAAAGTTGTGTAAAACATAAAATCTTTAATATAACTTTGTCAAAACTTCTGAAACTAGTTAAAATCAATAAGTTTTGATTGATTTCATATCGATTTTCAATAATTTCAATGTTTTTCTAATGTTTTCAAACAGTTATTTATATTTAGAAACTAGCGTTGAAAAAGTAGTGAAAACAGCTAGATTTTGCATATAAATCGCTATGTAATTAAAAGTTAGGTAAAACATGAAATCTTAAATATAACATTGTTAAAACTTCTGAAACTAGTTAAAATCAATAACTTTTGATTGATTTCATATCGATTTTCAATAATTTCATTGCTTTTCTAATGTTTTCAAACAGTTATTGATATTTACAAACTAGCGTATAAAAGTAGTGAAAACAGCTAGATTTTGCATGTAAATCGCTATGTAATTAAAAGTAGTGTAAAACATAAAATCTTAAATATAACTTTGTCAAAACTTCTGAAACTAGTTAAAATCAATAAGTTTTGATTGATTTCATATCGATTTTCAATAATTTCATAGTTTTTCTAATGTTTTCAAACAGATATTTATATTTAGAGACTAGCGTTGAAAAAGTAGTGAAAAAAGCTAAATTTTGCATGTAAATCGCTATGTAATTAAAAGTTCTGTAAAACATAAAATCTTTAATATAACTTTGTCAAAACTTCTGAAACTAGTTAAAATCAATAAGTTTTGATTGATTTCATATCGATTTTCAATAATTTCATTGTTTTTCTAATGTTTTCAAACAGTTATTGATATTTACAAACTAGCGTTGAAAAAGTAGTGAAAAAATCTAGATTTTGCATGTAAATCGCTATGTAATTAAAAGTTGTGTAAAACATAAAATCTTAAATATAACATTGTCAAAACTTCTGAAACGAGTTAAAATAAATAAGTTTTGATTGATTTCATATCGATTTTCAATAATTTCATTGCCTTTTTCATGATTTCAAACAGTTATTGTTATTTACAATCTAGCGTTAAAAAGTAGTGAAAACAGCTAGATTTTGCGTATAAATCGCTATGTAATTAAAAGTTGTGTAAAACATAAAATCTTAAATATAACTTTGTCAAAACTTCTGAAACTAGTTAAAATCAATAAGTTTTGATTGATTTGATATCGATTTTCAATAATTTCATAGTTTTTCTAATGTTTACAAACAGTTATTGATATTTAGAAACTAGCGTTGAAAAAGTAGTGAAAAAAGCTAGATTTTGCATGTAAATCGCTATGTAATTAAAAGTTGTGTAAAACATAAAATGATAAATAAAACTTTGTCAAAACTTCTGAAACTAGTTAAAATCAATAAGTTTTGATTGATTTCATATCGATTTTCAATAATTTCATTGTTTTTGTAATGTTTTCAAAAAGTTATTGATATTTACAAACTAGCGTTGAAAAGTAGTGAAAAAAGCTAGATTTTGCATGTAAATCGCTATGTAATTAAAAGTAGTGTAAAACATAAAATCTTAAATATAAATTTATCAAAACTTCTGAAACTAGTTAAAATCAATAAGTTTTGATTGATTTCATATCGATTTTCAATAATTTCATTGTTTTTCTAATGTTTTCAAACAGTTATTGATATTTACAAACTAGCGTTGAAAAAGTAGTGAAAAAAACTAGATTTTGCATGTAAATCGCTATGTAATTAAAAGTTGTGTAAAACAAAATTTTAAATATAACTTTATCAAAACTTCTGAAACTAGTTAAATCAATAAGTTTTGATTGATTTCATATCGATTTTCAATAATTTCATTGTTTTTCTAATGTTTTCAAACAGTTATTGATATTTAGAAACTAGCGTTGAAAAAGTAGTGAAAAATGCTCGATTTTGCATGTAAATCGCTATGTAATTAAAAGTTGTGTAAAACATAAAATCTTAAATAAAACTTTGTCAAAACTTCTGAAACTAGTTAAAATCAATATGTTTTGATTGATTTCATATCGATTTTGAATAATTTCATTGTTTTTCTAATGTTTTCAAACAGTTATTGATATTTACAAAATAGCGTTAAAAAGTAGTCAAAATAGCTAGATTTTGCATGTAAATCGCTCTGTAATTAATAGTTGTGTAAAACATAAAATCTTAAATAAAACTTTGTCAAAACTTCTGAAACTAGTTAAAATCAATAAGTTTTAATTGATTTCATATCGATTTTCAATAATTTCATTGTTTTTCTAATGTTTTCAAACAGTTATTGTTATTTACAAACTAGCGTTAAAAAGTAGTGAAAACAGCTTGATTTTGCATATAAATCGCTATGTAATTAGAAGTTGTGTAAAACAGAAAATCTTAAATATAACATTGATAAACTTCTGAAACTAGTTAAAATCAATAAGTTTTGATTGATTTCATATCGATTTTCAATAATTTCATTGTTTTTCTAATGTTTTCAAACAGTTATTGATATTTAGAAACTAGCGTTGAAAAAGTAGTGAAAAAAGCTAGATTTTGCATGTAAATCGCTATGTAATTAAAAGTTGTGTAAAACATAAAATCTTAAATAAAACTTTGTCAAAACTTCTGAAACTAGTTAAAATCAATATGTTTTGATTGATTTCATATCGATTTTGAATAATTTCATTGTTTTTCTAATGTTTTCAAACAGTTATTGATATTTACAAAATAGCGTTAAAAAGTAGTCAAAATAGCTAGATTTTGCATGTAAATCGCTCTGTAATTAATAGTTGTGTAAAACATAAAATCTTAAATAAAACTTTGTCAAAACTTCTGAAACTAGTTAAAATCAATAAGGTCTAATTGATTTCATATCGATTTTCAATAATTTCATTGTTTTTCTAATGTTTTCAAACAGTTATAGTTATTTACAAACTAGCGTTAAAAAGTAGTGAAAACTGCTAGATTTTGCATATAAATCGCTATGTAATTAAAAGTTGTGTAAAACATAAAATCTTAAATATAACATTGTTAAACTTCTGAAACTAGTTAAAATCAATAAGTTTTGATTGATTTCATATCGATTTTGAATAATTTCATTGTTTTTCTAATGTTTTCAAACAGTTATTGATATTTACAAACTAGCGTTAAAAAGTAGTGAAAACAGCTAGATTTTGCATATAAATCGCTAGGTAATTAAAAGTTGTGTAAAACATAAAATCTTAAATAAAACTTTGTCAAAACTTCTGAAACTAGTTAAAATCAATAAGTTTTAATTGATTTCATATCGATTTTCAATAATTTCATTGTTTTTCTAAAGTTATCAAACAGTTATTGATATTTACAAACTAGCGTTGAAAAAGTAGTGAAAAAAGCTAGATTTTGCATGTAAATCGCTATGTAATTAAAAGTTGTGTAAAACAAAATTTTAAATATAACTTTATCAAAACTTCTGAAACTAGTTAAATCAATAAGTTTTGATTGATTTCATATCGATTTTCAATAATTTCATAGTTTTTCTAATGTTTTCAAACAGTTATTGATATTTAGAAACTAGCGTTGAAAAAGTAGTGAAAAAAGCTCGATTTTGCATGTAAATCGCTATGTAATTAAAAGTTGTGTAAAACATAAAATCTTAAATAAAACTTTGTCAAAACTTCTGAAACTAGTTAAAATCAATATGTTTTGATTGATTTCATATCGATTTTGAATAATTTCATTGTTTTTCTAATGTTTTCAAACAGTTATTGATATTTACAAAATAGCGTTAAAAAGTAGTCAAAATAGCTAGATTTTGCATGTAAATCGCTCTGTAATTAATAGTTGTGTAAAACATAAAATCTTAAATAAAACTTTGTCAAAACTTCTGAAACTAGTTAAAATCAATAAGTTTTAATTGATTTCATATCGATTTTCAATAATTTCATTGTTTTTCTAATGTTTTCAAACAGTTATTGTTATTTACAAACTAGCGTTAAAAAGTAGTGAAAACAGCTTGATTTTGCATATAAATCGCTATGTAATTAGAAGTTGTGTAAAACAGAAAATCTTAAATATAACATTGATAAACTTCTGAAACTAGTTAAAATCAATAAGTTTTGATTGATTTCATATCGATTTTCAATAATTTCATTGTATTTCTAATGTTTTCAAACAGTTATTGATATTTAGAAACTAGCGTTGAAAAAGTAGTGAAAAAAGCTAGATTTTGCATGTAAATCGCTATGTAATTAAAAGTTGTGTAAAACATAAAATCTTAAATAAAACTTTGTCAAAACTTCTGAAACTAGTTAAAATCAATATGTTTTGATTGATTTCATATCGATTTTGAATAATTTCATTGTTTTTCTAATGTTTTCAAACAGTTATTGATATTTACAAAATAGCGTTAAAAAGTAGTCAAAATAGCTAGATTTTGCATGTAAATCGCTCTGTAATTAATAGTTGTGTAAAACATAAAATCTTAAATAAAACTTTGTCAAAACTTCTGAAACTAGTTAAAATCAATAAGGTCTAATTGATTTCATATCGATTTTCAATAATTTCATTGTTTTTCTAATGTTTTCAAACAGTTATAGTTATTTACAAACTAGCGTTAAAAAGTAGTGAAAACTGCTAGATTTTGCATATAAATCGTTATGTAATTAAAAGTTGTGTAAAACATAAAATCTTAAATATAACATTGTTAAACTTCTGAAACTAGTTAAAATCAATAAGTTTTGATTGATTTCATATCGATTTTCAATAATTTCATTGTTTTTCTAATGTTTTCAAACAGTTATTGATATTTACAAACTAGCGTTGAAAAAGTAGTGAAAAAAGCTAGATTTTGCATGTAAATCGCTATGTAATTAAAAGTTGTGTAAAACATAAAATTTTAAATATAGCTTTGTCAAAACTTCTGAAACTAGTTAAAATCAATAAGTTTTGATTGATTTCATATCGATTTTGAATAATTTCATTGTTTTTCTAATGTTTTCAAACAGTTATTGATATTTACAAAATAGCGTTAAAAAGTAGTCAAAATAGCTAGATTGTGCATGTAAATCGCTCTGTAATTAATAGTTGTGTAAAACATAAAATCTTAAATAAAACTTTGTCAAAACTTCTGAAACTAGTTAAAATCAATAAGTTTTAATTGATTTCATATCGATTTTCAATAATTTCATTGTTTTTCTAATGTTTTCAAACAGTTATTTTTATTTACAAACTAGCGTTAAAAAGTAGTGAAAACAGCTAGATTTTGCATATAAATCGCTATGTAATTAAAAGTTGTGTAAAACAGAAAATCTTAAATATAACGTTGATAAACTTCTGAAACTAGTTAAATCAATAAGTTTTGATTGATTTCATATCGATTTTCAATAATTTCATTGCTTTTCTAATGTTTTCAAACAGTTATTGATATTTACAAACTAGCGTTAAAAAGTAGTGAAAACAGCTAGATTTTGCATATAAATCGCTATGTAATTAAAAGTTGTGTAAAACATAAAATCTTAAATAAAACTTTGTCAAAACTTCTGAAACTAGTTAAAATCAATATGTTTTGATTGATTTCATATCGATTTTGAATAATTTCATTGTTTTTCTAATGTTTTCAAACAGTTATTTATATTTACAAAATAGCGTTAAAAAGTAGTCAAAATAGCTAGATTTTGCATGTAAATTGCTCTGTAATTAATAGTTGTGTAAAACATAAAATCTTAAATAAAACTTTGTCAAAACTTCTGAAACTAGTTAAAATCAATAAGTTTTAATTGATTTCATATCGATTTTCAATAATTTCATTGTTTTTCTAATGTTTTCAAACAGTTATTGTTATTTACAAACTAGCGTTAAAAAGTAGTGAAAACAGCTAGATTTTGCATATAAATCGCTATGTAATTAAAAGTTGTGTAAAACAGAAAATCTTAAATATAACATTGATAAACTTCTGAAACTAGTTAAAATCAATAAGTTTTGATTGATTTCATATCGATTTTCAATAATTTCATTGTTTTTCTAATGTTTTCAAACAGTTATTGATATTTACAAACTAGCGTTGAAAAAGTAGTGAAAAAAGCTAGATTTTGCATGTAAATCGCTATGTAATTAAAAGTTGTGTAAAACAAAATTTTAAATATAACTTTATCAAAACTTCTGAAACTAGTTAAAATCAATAAGTTTTGATTGATTTCATATCGATTTTCAATAATTTCATTGTTTTTCTAATGTTTTCAAACAGTTATTGATATTTAGAAACTAGCGTTGAAAAAGTAGTGAAAAAAGCTAGATTTTGCATGTAAATCGCTATGTAATTAAAAGTTGTGTAAAACATAAAATCTTAAATAAAACTTTGTCAAAACTTCTGAAACTAGTTAAAATCAATATGTTTTGATTGATTTCATATCGATTTTGAATAATTTCATTGTTTTTCTAATGTTTTCAAACAGTTATTGATATTTACAAAATAGCGTTAAAAAGTAGTCAAAATAGCTAGATTTTGCATGTAAATCGCTCTGTAATTAATAGTTGTGTAAAACATAAAATCTTAAATAAAACTTTGTCAAAACTTCTGAAACTAGTTAAAATCAATAAGGTCTAATTGATTTCATATCGATTTTCAATAATTTCATTGTTTTTCTAATGTTTTCAAACAGTTATTGATATTTACAAAATAGCGTTAAAAAGTAGTCAAAATAGCTAGATTTTGCATGTAAATCGCTATGTAATTAAAAGTTGTGTAAAACATAAAATCTTAAATATAACTTTGTCAAAACTTCTGAAACTAGTTAAAATCAATAAGTTTTGATTGATTTCATATCGATTTTCAATAATTTCATTGTTTTTGTAATGTTTTCAAAGAGTTATTTATATTTACAATGTAGCGTTTAAAAAGTAGTGAAAAAAGCTAGATTTTGCATGTAAATCGCTATGTAATTAAAAACTGTGTAATACATAAATTCTTTAATATAACTTTGTCAAAACTTCTGAAACTAGTTAAAATCAATAAGTTTTGATTGATTTCATATCGATTTTCAATAATTTCATTGTTTTTCTAATGTTTTCAAACAGTTATTGATATTTACAAACTAGCGTTGAAAAAGTAGTGAAAAAAGCTAGATTTTGCATGTAAATCGCTATGTAATTAAAAGTTGTGTAAAACATAAAATCTTTAATATAACTTTATCAAAACTTCTGAAACTAGTTAAAATCAATAAGTTTTGATTGATTTCATATCGATTTTCAATAATTTCATTGTTTTTCTAAAGTTATCAAACAGTTATTGATATTTACAAACTAGCGTTGAAAAAGTAGTGAAAAAAGCTAGATTTTGCATGTAAATCGCTATGTAATTAAAAGTTGTGTAAAACATAAAATCTTAAATATAGCTTTGTCAAAACTTCTGAAACTAGTTAAAATCAATAAGTTTTGATTGATTTCATATCGATTTTCAATACTTTCATTGCTTTTCTAATGTTTTCAAACAGTTATTGATATTTACAAACTAGCGTTAAAAAGTAGTGAAAACAGCTAGATTTTGCATGTAAATCGCTATGTAATTAAAAGTAGTGTAAAACATAAAATCTTTAATGTAACTTTGTCAAAACTTCTGAAACTAGTTAAAATCAATAAGTTTTGATTGATTTCATATCCATTTTCAATAATTTCATTGTTTTTCTAATGTTTTCAAACAGTTATTGATATTTACAAACTAGCGTTGAAAAAGTAGTGAAAAAAGCTAGATTTTGCATGTAAATCGCTATGTAATTAAAAGTTGTGTAAAACATAAAATTTTAAATATATCTTTGTCAAAACTTCTGAAACTAGTTAAAATCAATAAGTTTTGATTGATTTCATATCGATTTTCAATAATTTCATTGTTTTTCTAATGTTTTCAAACAGTTATTGATATTTACAAACTAGCGTTGAAAAAGTAGTGAAAAAAGCTAGATTTTGCATGTAAATCGCTATGTAATTAAAAACTGTGTAATACATAAAATCTTTAATATAACTTTGTCAAAACTTCTGAAACTAGTTAAAATCAATAAGTTTTGATTGATTTCATATCGATTTTCAATAATTTCATTGTTTTTCTAATGTTTTCACACAGTTATTGATATTTACAAACTAGCGTTGAAAAAGTAGTGAAAAAAGCTAGATTTTGTATGTAAATCGCTATGTAATTAATAGGTGTGTAAAACATAAAATCTTAAATAAAACTTTGTCAAAACTTCTGAAACTAGTTAAAATCAATAAGTTTTGATTGATTTCATATCGATTTTCAAAAATTTCATTGTTTTCTAATGTTTTCAAACAGTTATTGTTATTTACAAACTAGCGTTAAAAAGTAGTGAAAACAGCTAGATTTTGCATGTAAATCGCTATGTAATTAAAAGTTGTGTAAAACATAAAATCTTAAATATAACATTGTCAAAACTTCTGAAACTAGTTAAAATCAATAAGTTTTGATTGATTTCATATCGATTTTCAATAATTTCATTGTTTTTCTAATGTTTTCAAACAGTTATTGATATTTACAAACTAGCGTTGAAAAAGTAGTGAAAAAAGCTAGATTTTATATGTAAATCGCTATGTAATTAATAGTTGTGTAAAACATAAAATCTGAAATAAAACTTTGTCAAAACTTCTGAAACTAGTTAAAATCAATAAGTTTTGATTGATTTCATATCGATTTTCAATAATTTCATTGTTTTTCTAATGTTTTCAAACAGTTATTGATATTTACAAACTAGCGTTAAAAAGTAGTGAAAACAGCTAGATTTTGCATGTAAATCGCTATGTAATTAAAAGTAGTGTAAAACATAAAATCTTAAATATAACTTTGTCAAAACTTCTGAAACTAGTTAAAATCAATAAGTTTTGATTGATTTCATATCGATTTTCAATAATTTCATTGTTTTTCTAATGTTTTCAAACAGTTATTGATATTTACAAACTAGCGTTGAAAAAGTAGTGAAAAAAGCTAGATTTTGCATGTAAATCACTATAAAATTAATAGTTGTGTAAAACATAAAATCTGAAATAAAACTTTGTCAAAACATCTGAAACTAGTTAAAATCAATAAGTTTTGATTGATTTCATATCGATTTTCAATAATTTCATTGCTTTTCTAATGTTTTCAAACAGTTATTGATATTTACAAACTAGTGTTAAAAAGTAGTGAAAACAGCTAGATTTTGCATGTAAATCGCTATGTAATTAAAAGTAGTGTAAAACATAAAATCTTAAATATAACTTTGTCAAAACTTCTGAAACTGGTTAAAATCAATAAGTTTTGATTGATTTCATATCGATTTTCAATAATTTCATAGTTTTTCTAATGTTTTCAAACAGTTATTGATATTTAGAAACTAGCGTTGAAAAAGTTGTGAAAAAAGCTAGATTTTGCATGTAAATCGCTATGTAATTAAAAGTTCTGTAAAACATAAAATCTTTAATATAACTTTGTCAAAACTTCTGAAACTAGTTAAAATCAATAAGTTTTGATTGATTTCATATCGATTTTCAATAATTTCATTGTTTTTGTAATGTTTTCAAAAAGTTATTGATATTTACAAACTAGCGTTTAAAAGTAGTGAAAAAAGCTTGATTTTGCATGTAAATCGCTATGTAATTAAAAGTTGTGTAAAACATAAAATTTTAAATATAACTTTGTCAAAACATCTGAAACTAGTTAAAATCAATAAGTTTTGATTGATTTCATATCGATTTTCAATAATTTCATTGTTTTTCTAATGTTTTCAAACAGTTATTGATATTTACAAACTAGCGTTGAAAAAGTAGTGAAAAAAGCTAGATTTTGTATGTAAATCGCTATGTAATTAATAGTTGTGTAAAACATAAAATCTGAAATAAAACTTTGTCAAAACTTCTGAAACTAGTTAAAATCAATAAGTTTTGATTGATTTCATATCGATTCTCAATGATTTCATTGCTTTTCTAATGTTTTTAAACAGTTATTGATATTTACAAACTAGCGTTAAAAAGTAGTGAAAACAGCTAGATTTTGCATGTAAATCGCTATGTAATTAAAAGTAGTGTAAAACATAAAATCTTAAATAAAACTTTGTCAAAACTTCTGAAACTAGTTAAAATCAATAAGTTTTGATTGATTTCATATCGATTTTCAATAATTTCATTGTTTTTCTAATGTTTTCAAACAGTTATTGATATTTACAAACTAGCGTTGAAAAAGTAGTGAAAAAAGCTAGATTTTGCATGTAAATCGCTATGTAATTAAAAGTTGTGTAAAACATATAATCTTAAATAAAACTTTGTCAAAACTTCTGAAACTAGTTAAAATCAATTAGTTTTGATTGATTTCATATCGATTTTCAATAATTTCATTGTTTTTGTAATGTTTTCAAAAAGTTGTTGATATTTACAAACTAGCGTTGAAAAGTAGTGAAAAAAGCTAGTTTTTGCATGTAAATCGCTATGTAATTAATAGTTGTGTAAAACATAAAATCTGAAATAAAACTTTGACAAAACTTCTGAAACTAGTTAAAATCAATAAGTTTTGATTGATTTCATATCGATTTTCAATAATTTCATTGTTTTTGTAATGTTTTCAAAAAGTTGTTGATATTTACAAACTAGCGCTGAAAAGTAGTGAAAAAAGCTAGTTTTTGCATGTAAATCGCTATGTAATTAATAGTTGTGTAAAACATAAAATCTGAAATAAAACTTTGTCAAAACTTCTGAAACTAGTTAAAATCAATAAGTTTTGATTGATTTCATATCGATTTTCAATAATTTCATTGTTTTTCTAATGTTTTCAAACAGTTATTGATATTTACACACTAGCGTTAAAAAGTAGTGAAAAAAGCTAGATTTTATATGTAAATCGCTATGTAATTAATAGTTGTGTAAAACATAAAATCTGAAATAAAACTTTGTCAAAACTTCTGAAACTAGTTAAAATCAATAAGTTTTGATTGATTTCATATCGATTTTCAATAATTTCATTGCTTTTCTAATGTTTTCAAACAGTTATTGATATTTACAAAATAGCGTTAAAAAGTAGAGAAAACAGCTAGATTTTGCATGTAAATCGCTATGTAATTAAAAGTTGTGTAAAACATAAAATCTTAAATATATCTTTGTCAAAACTTCTGAAACTAGTTAAAATCAATAAGTTTTGATTGATTTCATATCGATTTTCAATAATTTCATTGTTTTTCTAATGTTTTCAAACAGTTATTAATATTTACAAACTAGCGTTGAAAAAGTAGTGAAAAAAGCTAGATTTTGCATGTAAATCGCTATGTAATTAAAAGTTGTGTAAAACATAAAATCTTTAATATAACTTTGTCAAAACTTCTGAAACTAGTTAAAATCAATAAGTTTTGATTGATTTCATATCGATTTTCAATAATTTCATTGTTTTTCTAATGTTTTCAAACAGTTATTGATATTTACAAACTAGCGTTGAAAAAGTAGTGAAAAAAGCTAGATTTTGCATGTAAATCGCTATGTAATTAAAAGTTGTGTAAAACATATAATCTTAAATAAAACTTTGTCAAAACTTCTGAAACTAGTTAAAATCAATAAGTTTTGATTGATTTCATATCGATTTTCAATAATTTCATTGCTTTTCTAATGTTTTCAAAGAGTTATTGATATTTACAAACTAGCGTTGAAAAAGTAGTGAAAAAAGCTAGATTTTGCATGTAAATCGCTATGTAATTAAAAGTAGTGTAAAACATAAAATCTTAAATATAACTTTGTCAAAACTTTTGAAACTAGTTAAAATCAATAAGTTTTGATTGATTTCATATCGATTTTCAATAATTTCATAGTTTTTCTAATGTTTTCAAACAGTTATTGATATTTAGAAACTAGCGTTGAAAAAGTAGTGAAAAAAGCTAGATTTTGCATGTAAATCGCTATGTAATTAAAAGTTCTGTAAAACATAAAATCTTTAATATAACTTTGTCAAAACTTCTGAAACTAGTTAAAATCAATAAGTTTTGATTGATTTCATATCGATTTTCAATAATTTCATTGTTTTTCTAATGTTTTCAAACAGTTATTGATATTTACAAACTAGCGTTGAAAAAGTAGTGAAAAAAGCTAGATTTTGCATGTAAATCGCTATGTAATTAAAACTTGTGTAAAACATAAAATGATTAATATAACTTTGTCAAAACTTCTGAAACTAGTTAAAATCAATAAGTTTTGATTGATTTCATATCGATTTTCAATAATTTCATTGCTTTTCTAATGTTTTCAAACAGTTATTGATATTTACAAAATAGCGTTAAAAAGTAGAGAAAACAGCTAGATTTTGCATATAAATCTCTATGTAATTAAAAGTTGTGTAAAACATAAAATCTTAAATATAACTTTGTCAAAACTTCTGAAACTAGTTAAAATCAATAAGTTTTGATTGATTTCATATCGATTTTCAATAATTTCATTGTTTTTCTAATGTTTTCAAACAGTTATTGATATTTACAAACTAGCGTTGAAAAAGTAGTGAAAAAAGCTAGATTTTGCATGTAAATGGCTATGTAATTAAAAGTTGTGTAAAACATAAAATCTTTAATATAACTTTGTCAAAACTTCTGAAACTAGTTAAAATCAATAAGTTTTGATTGATTTCATATCGATTTTCAATAATTTCATTGTTTTTCTAATGTTTTCAAACAGTTATTGATATTTACAAACTAGCGTTGAAAAAGTAGTGAAAAAAGCTAGATTTTGCATGTAAATCGCTATGTAATTAAAAGTTGTGTAAAACATATAATCTTAAATAAAACTTTGTCAAAACTTCTGAAACTAGTTAAAATCAATAAGTTTTGATTGATTTCATATCGATTTTCAATAATTTCATTGTTTTTGTAATGTTTTCAAAAAGTTATTGATATTTACAAACTAGCGTTGAAAAGTAGTGAAAAAAGCTTGATTTTGCATGTAAATCGCTATGTAATTAAAAGTTGTGTAATACATAAAATCTTAAATATAACTTTGTCAAAACTTCTGAAACTAGTTAAAATCAGTAAGTTTTGATTGATTTCATATCGATTTTCAATAATTTCATTGTTTTTCTACTGTTTTCAAACAGTTATTTATATTTGCAAAATAGCGTTAAAAAGTAGTCAAAATAGCTAGATTTTGCATGTAAATCGCTATGTAATTAAAAGTTGTGTAAATCATAAAAACTTAAATATAACTTTGTCAAAACTTCTGAAACTAGTTAAAATCAATAAGTTTTGATTGATTTCATATCGATTTTCAATAATTTCATTGTTTTTCTAATGTTTTCAAAGAGTTATTGATATTTACAAACTAGCGTTGAAAAAGTAGTGAAAAAAGCTAGATTTTGCATGTAAATCGCTATGTAATTAAAAACTGTTTAATACATAAAATCTTTAATATAACTTTGTCAAAACTTCTGAAACTAGTTAAAATCAATAAGTTTTGATTGATTTCATATCGATTTTCAATAATTTCATTGTTTTTCTAATGTTTTCAAACAGTTATTGTTATTTACAAACTAGCGTTAAAAAGTAGTGAAAACAGCTAGATTTTGCATGTAAATCGCTACGTAATTAAAAGTTGTGTAAAACATAAAATCTTTAATATAACTTTGTCAAAACTTCTGAAACTAGTTAAAATCAATAAGTTTTGATTGATTTCATATCGATTTTCAATAATTTCATTGTTTTTCTAATGTTTTCAAACAGTTATTGATATTTACAAAATAGCGTTAAAAAGTAGTCAAAAAAGCTAGATTTTGCATGTAAATCGCTATGTAATTAAAAGTTGTGTAAAACATATAATCTTAAATAAAACTTTGTCAAAACTTCTGAAACTAGATAAAATCAATAAGTTTTGATTGATTTCATATCGATTTTCAATAATTTCATTGTTTTTCTACTGTTTTCAAACAGTTATTGATATTTACAAACTAGCGTTGAAAAAGTAGTGAAAAAAGCTAGATTTTGCATGTAAATCGCTATGTAATTAAAAGTTGTGTAAAACATATAATCTTAAATAAAACTTTGTCAAAACTTCTGAAACTAGTTAAAATCAATAAGTTTTGATTGATTTCATATCGATTTTCAATAATTTCATTGTTTTTGTAATGTTTTCAAAAAGTTATTGATATTTACAAACTAGCGTTGAAAAGTAGTGAAAAAAGCTAGATTTTGCATGTAAATCGCTATGTAATTAAAAACTGTTTAATACATAAAATCTTTAATATAACTTTGTCAAAACTTCTGAAACTAGTTAAAATCAATAAGTTTTGATTGATTTCATATCGATTTTCAATAATTTCATTGTTTTTCTACTGTTTTCAAACAGTTATTTATATTTGCAAAATAGCGTTAAAAAGTAGTCAAAATAGCTAGATTTTGCATGTAAATCGCTATGTAATTAAAAGTTGTGTAAATCATAAAAACTTAAATATAACTTTGTCAAAACTTCTGAAACTAGTTAAAATCAATAAGTTTTGATTGATTTCATATCGATTTTCAATAATTTCATTGTTTTTCTAATGTTTTCAAACAGTTATTGATATTTACAAACTAGCGTTAAAAAGTAGTGAAAACAGCTAGATTTTGCATGTAAATCGCTATGTAATTAAAAGTTGTGTAAAACATAAAATTTTAAATATAACTTTGTCAAAACTTCTTAAACTAGTTAAAATCAATAAGTTTTGATTGATTTAATATCGATTTTCAATAATTTCATTGTTTTTCTAATGTTTTCAAACAGTTATTTATATTTACAAACTAGCGTTGAAAAAGTAGTGAAAAAAGCTAGATTTTGTATGTAAATCGCGATGTAATTAAAAGTTGTGTAAAACATAACATCTTAAAAAAAACTTTGTCAAAACTTCTGAAACTAGATAAAATCAATAAGTTTTGATTGATTTCATATCGATTTTCAATAATTTCATTGTTTTTCTACTGTTTTCAAACAGTTATTGATATTTACAAAATAGCGTTAAAAAGTAGTCAAAAAAGCTAGATTTTGCATGTAAATCGCTATGTAATTAAAAGTTGTGTAAAACATAAAATCTTAAATATAACATTGTCAAAACTTCTGAAACTAGTTAAAATCAATAAGTTTTGATTGATTTCATATCGATTTTGAATAATTTCATTGTTTTTCTAATGTTTTCAAAGAGTTATTGATATTTACAAACTAGCGTTCAAAAAGTAGTGAAAAAAGCTTGATTTCGCTATGTAATTAAAAGTTCTGTAAAACATAAAATCTTTAATATAACTTTGTCAAAACTTCTGAAACTAGTTAAAATCAATAAGTTTTGATTGATTTCATATCGATTTTCAATAATTTCATTGTTTTTCTACTGTTTTCAAACAGTTATTTATATTTACATTATAGCGTTAAAAAGTAGTCAAAATAGCTAGATTTTGCATGTAAATCGCTATGTAATTAAAAGTTGTGTAAAACATAAAATATTAAATATAACTTTGTCAAAACTACTGAAACTAGTTAAAATCAATAAGTTTTGATTGATTTCATATCGATTTTCAATAATTTCATTGTTTTTCTAATGTTTTCAAACAGTTATTGATATTTACAAAATAGCGTTAAAATAGTCAAAATAGCTAGATTTTGCATGTAAATCGCTATGTAATTAAAAGTTGTGTAAAACATAAAATCTTAAATATAACTTTGTCAAAACTTCTGAAACTAGTTAAAATCAATAAGTTTTGATTGATTTCATATCGATTTTCAATAATTTCATTGTTTTTGTAATGTTTTCAAACAGTTATTGATATTTACAAACTAGCGTTCAAAAAGTAGTGAAAAAAGCTAGATTTTGCATGTAAATCGCTATGTAATTAAAAACTGTGTAATACATAAATTCTTTAATATAACTTTGTCAAAACTTCTGAAACTAGTTAAAATCAATAAGTTTTGATTGATTTCATATCGATTTTCAATAATTTCATTGTTTTTCTAATGTTTTCAAACAGTTATTGATATTTACAAACTAGCGTTCAAAAGTAGTGAAAACAGAAAATTTTGCATGTAAATCGCTATGTAATTAAAAGTTGTGTAAAACATAATATCTTAAATATATCTTTGTCAAAACTTCTGAAACTAGTTAAAATCAATAAGTTTTGATTGATTTCACATCGATTTTCAATAATTTCATTGTTTTTCTAATGTTTTCAAACAGTTATTGATATTTACAAACTAGACTTGAAAAAGTAGTGAAAAAAGCTAAATTTTGCATGTAAATCGCTATGTAATTAAAAGTTGTGTAAAACATAAAATCGTTAATAGAACTTTATCAAAACTTCTGAAACTAGTTAAAATCAATAAGTTTTGATTGATTTCATATCGATTTTCAATAATTTCATTGTTGTTCTAATGTTTTCAAACAGTTATTGATATTTAGAAACTAGCGTTGAAAAAGTAGTGAAAAAAGCTAGATTTTGCATGTAAATCGCTATGTAATTAAAAGTTGTGTAAAACATAAAATCTTAAATGAATCTTTGTCAAAACTTCTGAAACTAGTTAAAATCAATAAGTTTTGATTGATTTCATATCGATTTTGAATAATTTCATTGTTTTTCAAATGTTTTCAAACAGTTATTGATATTTACAAAATAGCGTTAAAAAGTAGTCAAAATAGCTAGATTTTGTATGTAAATCGATATGTAATTAAAAGTTGTGTAGAACATAAAATATTAAATATAACTTTGTCAAAACTACTGAAACTAGTTAAAATCAATAAGTTTTGATTGATTTCATATCGATTTTCAATAATTTCATTGTTTTTCTAATGTTTTCAAACAGTTATTGATATTTACACACTAGCGTTGAAAAAGTAGTGAAAAAAGCTAGATTTTGTATGTAAATCGCTCTGTAATTAATAGTTGTGTAAAACATAAAATCTTAAATAAAACTGTCTAAATTCTGAAACTAGTTAAAATCAATAAGTTTTGATTGATTTCATATCGATTTTCAATAATTTCATTGTTTTTCTAATGTTTTCAAACAGTTATTGTTATTTACAATCTAGTGTCAAAAAGTAGTGAAAACAGCTAGATTTTGCATATAAATCGCTATGTAATTAAAAGTTGTGTAAAACATAAAATCTTAAATATAACATTGACAAAACTTCTGAAACTAGATAAAATCAATAAGGTTTGATTGATTTCATATCGATTTTCAATAATTTCATTGCTTTTCTAATGTTTTCAAACAGTTATATATATTTACAAACTCCGTTGAAAAGTAGTGAAAAAAGCTAGATTTTCCATGTAAATCGCTATGTAATTAAAAGTTGTGTAAAACATAAAATTTTAAATATAACTTTGTCAAAACTTCTGAAACTAGTTAAAATCAATAAGTTTTGATTGATTTTATATCGATTTTCAATAATTTCATTGTTTTTGTAATGTTTTCAAAGAGTTATTGATATTTACAAACTACCGTTCAAAAAGTAGTGAAAACAGCTAGATTTTGCATATAAATCGCTATGTAATTAAAAGTTGTGTAAAACATAAAATCTTAAATATAACATTGTCAAAACTTCTGAAACTAGTTAAAATCAATAAGTTTTGATTGATTTCATATCGATTTTCAATAATTTCATTGCTTTTCTAATGTTTTCAAACAGTTATTGATATTTACAAAATAGCGTTGAAAAGTAGAGAAAACAGCTAGATTTTGCATATAAATCTCTATGTAATTAAAAGTTGTGTAAAACATAAAATGTTAAATATAACTTTGTCAAAACTTCTGAAACTAGTTAAAATCAATAAGTTTTGATTGATTTCATATCGATTTTCAATAATTTCATTGTTTTTCTAATGTTTTCAAACAGTTATTGATATTTACAAACTAGCGTTGAAAAAGTAGTGAAAAAAGCTAGATTTTGCATGTAAATGGCTATGTAATTAAAAGTTGTGTAAAACATAAAATCTTTAATATAACTTTGTCAAAACTTCTGAAACTAGTTAAAATCAATAAGTTTTGATTGATTTCATATCGATTTTCAATAATTTCATTGTTTTTCTAATGTTTTCAAACAGTTATTGATATTTACAAACTAGCGTTGAAAAAGTAGTGAAAAAAGCTAGATTTTGCATGTAAATCGCTATGTAATTAAAAGTTGTGTAAAACATATAATCTTAAATAAAACTTTGTCAAAACTTCTGAAACTAGTTAAAATCAATAAGTTTTGATTGATTTCATATCGATTTTCAATAATTTCATTGTTTTTGTAATGTTTTCAAAAAGTTATTGATATTTACAAACTAGCGTTGAAAAGTAGTGAAAAAAGCTTGATTTTGCATGTAAATCGCTATGTAATTAAAAGTTGTGTAATACATAA
This sequence comes from Acanthosepion lycidas, assembly GCA_963932145.1. Classification (NCBI taxonomy): domain Eukaryota; kingdom Metazoa; phylum Mollusca; class Cephalopoda; order Sepiida; family Sepiidae; genus Acanthosepion; species Acanthosepion lycidas. The sequence continues at coordinate 265,673 of CAWVQA010000286.1, read as the reverse complement.
AATCTTAAATATAACTTTGTCAAAACTTCTGAAACTAGTTAAAATCAGTAAGTTTTGATTGATTTCATATCGATTTTCAATAATTTCATTGTTTTTCTACTGTTTTCAAACAGTTATTTATATTTGCAAAATAGCGTTAAAAAGTAGTCAAAATAGCTAGATTTTGCATGTAAATCGCTATGTAATTAAAAGTTGTGTAAATCATAAAAACTTAAATATAACTTTGTCAAAACTTCTGAAACTAGTTAAAATCAATATGTTTTGATTGATTTCATATCGATTTTCAATAATTTCATTATTTTTCTAATGTTTTCAAACAGTTATTGATATTTAGAAACTAGCGTTGAAAAAGTAGTGAAAAAGCTAGATTTTGCATGTAAATAGCTATGTAATTAAAAGTTGTGTAAAACATAAAATCTTAAATAAAACTTTGTCAAAACTTCTGAAACTAGTTAAAATCAATAAGTTTTGATTGATTTCATATCGATTTTGAATAATTTCATTGTTTTTCTATTGTTTTCAAACAGTTATTTATATTTACAAAATAGCGTTAAAAAGTAGTCAAAATAGCTAGATTTTGTATGTAAATCGCTATGTAATTAAAAGTTGTGTAAAACATAAAATCTTAAATATAACTTTGTCAAAACTTCTGAAACTAGTTAAAATCAATAAGTTTTGATTGATTTCATATCGATTTTCAATAATTTCATTGTTTTTCTAATGTTTTCAAACAGTTATTGATATTTACAAACTAGCTTTGAAAAAGTAGTGAAAAAAGCTAGATTTTGCATGTAAATCGCTATGTAATTAAAAACTGTGTAATACATAAAATCTTTAATATAAATTGTCAAAACTTCTGAAACTAGTTAAAATCAATAAGTTTTGATTGATTTCATATCGATTTTCAATAATTTCATTGTTTTTCTAATGTTTTCAAACAGTTATTGTTATTTACAAACTAGCGTTAAAAAGTAGTGAAAAACCTAGATTTTGCATGTAAATCGCTATGTAATTAAAAGTTGTGTAATACATAAAATCTTTAATATTACTTTGTCAAAACTTCTGAAACTAGTTAAAATCAATAAGTTTTGATTGATTTCATATCGATTTTCAATAATTTCATTGTTTTTCTAATGTTTTCAAACAGTTATTGATATTTACAAACTAGCGTTGAAAAAGTAGTGAAAAAAGCTAGATTTTGTATGTAAATCGCAATGTAATTAAAAGTTGGGTAAAAACATATAATCTTAAATAAAACTTTGTCAAAACTTCTGAAACTAGTTAAAATCAATAAGTTTTGATTGATTTCATATCGATTTTCAATAATTTCATTGTTTTTGTAATGTTTTCAAAAAGATATTGATATTTACAAACTAGCGTTGAAAAGTAGTGAAAAAAGCTAGATTTTGCATGTAAATCGCTATGTAATTAAAAGTTGTGTAAAACATAAAATTTTAAATATAACTTTGTCAAAACTTCTGAAACTAGTTAAAATCAATAAGTTTTGATTGATTTCATATCGATTTTCAATAATTTCATTGTTTTTCTAATGTTTTCAAACAGTTATTGATATTTACAAACTAGCGTTGAAAAAGTAGTGAAAAAAGCTAGATTTTGCATGTAAATCGCTATGTAATTAAAAGTTGTGTAGAACATAAAATCTTAAATAAAACTTTGTGAAAACTTCTGAAACTAGTTAAAATCAATAAGTTTTGATTGATTTCATATCGATTTTGAATAATTTCATTGTTTTTCTAATGTTTTCAAACAGTTATTGATATTTACAAAATAGCGTTAAAAAGTAGTCAAAATAGCTAGATTTTGCATGTAAATCGCTATGTAATTAAAAACTGTGTAATACATAAAATCTTTAATATAACTTTGTCAAAACTTCTGAAACTAGTTAAAATCAATAAGATTTGATTGATTTCATATCGATTTTCAATAATTTCATTGTTTTTCTACTGTTTTCAAACAGTTATTGATATATACAAAATAGCGTTAAAAAGTAGTCAAAATAGCTAGATTTTGCATGTAAATCGCTATGTAATTAAAAACTGTTTAATACATAAAATCTTTAATATAACTTTGTCAAAACTTCTGAAACTAGTTAAAATCAATAAGTTTTGATTGATTTCATATCGATTTTCAATAATTTCATTGTTTTTCTAATGTTTTCAAACAGTTATTTATATTTGCAAAATAGCGTTAAAAAGTAGTCAAAATAGCTAGATTTTTCATGTAAATCGCTATGTAATTAAAAGTTGTGTAAATTATAAAAACTTAAATATAACTTTGTCAAAACTTCAGAAACTAGTTAAAATCAATAAGTTTTGATTGATTTTATATCGATTTTCAATAATTTCATTGTTTTTCTAATGTTTTCAAAGAGTTATTGATATTTACAAACTAGCGTTGAAAAAGTAGTGAAAAAAGCTAGATTTTGCATGTAAATCGCTATGTAATTAAAAACTGTTTAATACATAAAATCTTTAATATAACTTTGTCAAAACTTCTGAAACTAGTTAAAATCAATAAGTTTTGATTGATTTCATATCGATTTTCAATAATTTCATTGTTTTTCTAATGTTTTCAAACAGTTATTGTTATTTACAAACTAGCGTTAAAAAGTAGTGAAAACAGCTAGATTTTGCATGTAAATCGCTACGTAATTAAAAGTTGTGTAAAACATAAAATCTTTAATATAACTTTGTCAAAACTTCTGAAACTAGTTAAAATCAATAAGTTTTGATTGATTTCATATCGATTTTCAATAATTTCATTGTTTTTCTAATGTTTTCAAACAGTTATTGATATTTACAAAATAGCGTTAAAAAGTAGACAAAAAAGCTAGATTTTGCATGTAAATCGCTATGTAATTAAAAGTTGTGTAAAACATATAATCTTAAATAAAACTTTGTCAAAACTTCTGAAACTAGATAAAATCAATAAGTTTTGATTGATTTCATATCGATTTTCAATAATTTCATTGTTTTTCTACTGTTTTCAAACAGTTATTGATATTTACAAAATAGCGTTAAAAAGTAGTCAAAAAAGCTAGATTTTGCATGTAAATCGCTATGTAATTAAAAGTTGTGTAAAACATATAATCTTAAATAAAACTTTGTCAAAACTTCTGAAACTAGTTAAAATCAATAAGTTTTGATTGATTTCATATCGATTTTCAATAATTTCATTGTTTTTGTAATGTTTTCAAAAAGTTATTGATATTTACAAACTAGCGTTGAAAAGTAGTGAAAAAAGCTAGATTTTGCATGTAAATCGCTATGTAATTAAAAACTGTTTAATACATAAAATCTTTAATATAACTTTGTCAAAACTTCTGAAACTAGTTAAAATCAATAAGTTTTGATTGATTTCATATCGATTTTCAATAATTCCATTGTTTTTCTAATGTTTTCAAACAGTTATTGTTATTTACAAACTAGCGTTAAAAAGTAGTGAAAACAGCTAGATTTTGCATGTAAATCGCTACGTAATTAAAAGTTGTGTAAAACATAAAATCTTAAATATAACATTGTCAAAACTTCGGAAACTTGTTAAAATCAATAAGTTTTGATTGATTTCATATCGATTTTCAATAATTTCATTGCTTTTCTAATGTTTTCAAACAGTTATTGATATTTACAAACTAGCGTTAAAAAGTAGTGAAAACAGCTAGATTTTGCATGTAAATCGCTATGTAATTAAAAGTTCTGTAAAACATAAAATCTTTAATATAATTTTGTCAAAACTTCTGAAACTAGTTAAAATCAATAAGTTTTGATTGATTTCATATCGATTTTCAATAATTTCATTGTTTTTCTAATGTTTTCAAACAGTTATTTATATTTACAAACTAGCGTTGAAAAAGTAGTGAAAAAAGCTAGATTTTGTATGTAAATCGCGATGTAATTAAAAGTTGTGTAAAACATAACATCTTAAAAAAAACTTTGTCAAAACTTCTGAAACTAGATAAAATCAATAAGTTTTGATTGATTTCATATCGATTTTCAATAATTTCATTGTTTTTCTACTGTTTTCAAACAGTTATTGATATTTACAAAATAGCGTTAAAAAGTAGTCAAAAAAGCTAGATTTTGCATGTAAATCGCTATGTAATTAAAAGTTGTGTAAAACATAAAATCTTAAATATAACATTGTCAAAACTTCTGAAACTAGTTAAAATCAATAAGTTTTGATTGATTTCATATCGATTTTGAATAATTTCATTGTTTTTCTAATGTTTTCAAAGAGTTATTGATATTTACAAACTAGCGTTCAAAAAGTAGTGAAAAAAGCTTGATTTCGCTATGTAATTAAAAGTTCTGTAAAACATAAAATCTTTAATATAACTTTGTCAAAACTTCTGAAACTAGTTAAAATCAATAAGTTTTGATTGATTTCATATCGATTTTCAATAATTTCATTGTTTTTCTACTGTTTTCAAACAGTTATTTATATTTACAAAATAGCGTTAAAAAGTAGTCAAAATAGCTAGATTTTGCATGTAAATCGCTATGTAATTAAAAGTTGTGTAAAACATAAAATATTAAATATAACTTTGTCAAAACTACTGAAACTAGTTAAAATCAATAAGTTTTGATTGATTTCATATCGATTTTCAATAATTTCATTGTTTTTCTAATGTTTTCAAACAGTTATTGATATTTACAAAATAGCGTTAAAATAGTCAAAATAGCTAGATTTTGCATGTAAATCGCTATGTAATTAAAAGTTGTGTAAAACATAAAATCTTAAATATAACTTTGTCAAAACTTCTGAAACTAGTTAAAATCAATAAGTTTTGATTGATTTCATATCGATTTTCAATAATTTCATTGTTTTTGTAATGTTTTCAAACAGTTATTGATATTTACAAACTAGCGTTCAAAAAGTAGTGAAAAAAGCTAGATTTTGCATGTAAATCGCTATGTAATTAAAAACTGTGTAATACATAAATTCTTTAATATAACTTTGTCAAAACTTCTGAAACTAGTTAAAATCAATAAGTTTTGATTGATTTCATATCGATTTTCAATAATTTCATTGTTTTTCTAATGTTTTCAAACAGTTATTGATATTTACAAACTAGCGTTAAAAAGTAGTGAAAACAGAAAATTTTGCATGTAAATCGCTATGTAATTAAAAGTTGTGTAAAACATAAAATCTTAAATATATCTTTGTCAAAACTTCTGAAACTAGTTAAAATCAATAAGTTTTGATTGATTTCATATCGATTTTCAATAATTTCATTGTTTTTCTAATGTTTTCAAACAGTTATTGATATTTACAAACTAGACTTGAAAAAGTAGTGAAAAAAGCTAAATTTTGCATGTAAATCGCTATGTAATTAAAAGTTGTGTAAAACATAAAATCGTTAATAGAACTTTATCAAAACTTCTGAAACTAGTTAAAATCAATAAGTTTTGATTGATTTCATATCGATTTTCAATAATTTCATTGTTGTTCTAATGTTTTCAAACAGTTATTGATATTTAGAAACTAGCGTTGAAAAAGTAGTGAAAAAAGCTAGATTTTGCATGTAAATCGCTATGTAATTAAAAGTTGTGTAAAACATAAAATCTTAAATGAATCTTTGTCAAAACTTCTGAAACTAGTTAAAATCAATAAGTTTTGATTGATTTCATATCGATTTTGAATAATTTCATTGTTTTTCTAATGTTTTCAAACAGTTATTGATATTTACAAAATAGCGTTAAAAAGTAGTCAAAATAGCTAGATTTTGTATGTAAATCGATATGTAATTAAAAGTTGTGTAGAACATAAAATATTAAATATAACTTTGTCAAAACTACTGAAACTAGTTAAAATCAATAAGTTTTGATTGATTTCATATCGATTTTCAATAATTTCATTGTTTTTCTAATGTTTTCAAACAGTTATTGATATTTACACACTAGCGTTGAAAAAGTAGTGAAAAAAGCTAGATTTTGTATGTAAATCGCTCTGTAATTAATAGTTGTGTAAAACATAAAATCTTAAATAAAACTGTCTAAATTCTGAAACTAGTTAAAATCAATAAGTTTTGATTGATTTCATATCGATTTTCAATAATTTCATTGTTTTTCTAATGTTTTCAAACAGTTATTGTTATTTACAATCTAGTGTCAAAAAGTAGTGAAAACAGCTAGATTTTGCATATAAATCGCTATGTAATTAAAAGTTGTGTAAAACATAAAATCTTAAATATAACATTGACAAAACTTCTGAAACTAGATAAAATCAATAAGGTTTGATTGATTTCATATCGATTTTCAATAATTTCATTGCTTTTCTAATGTTTTCAAACAGTTATATATATTTACAAACTCCGTTGAAAAGTAGTGAAAAAAGCTAGATTTTCCATGTAAATCGCTATGTAATTAAAAGTTGTGTAAAACATAAAATTTTAAATATAACTTTCTCAAAACTTCTGAAACTAGTTAAAATCAATAAGTTTTGATTGATTTTATATCGATTTTCAATAATTTCATTGTTTTTGTAATGTTTTCAAAGAGTTATTGATATTTACAAACTACCGTTCAAAAAGTAGTGAAAACAGCTAGATTTTGCATATAAATCGCTATGTAATTAAAAGTTGTGTAAAACATAAAATCTTAAATATAACATTGTCAAAACTTCTGAAACTAGTTAAAATCAATAAGTTTTGATTGATTTCATATCGATTTTCAATAATTTCATTGCTTTTCTAATGTTTTCAAACAGTTATTGATATTTACAAACTAGCGTTGAAAAGTAGTGAAAAAAGCTAGATTTTGCATGTAAAACGCTATGTAATTAAAAGTTGTGTAAAACATAAAATGTTAAATATAACTTTGTCAAAACTTCTGAAACTAGTGAAAATCAATAAGTTTTGATTGATTTCATATCGATTTTCAATAATTTCATTGTTTTTCTAATGTTTTCAAACAGTTATTTATATTTAGAAACTAGCGTTGAAAAAGTAGTGAAAAAAGCTAGATTTTCCATGTAAATAGCTATGTAATTAAAAGTTGTGTAAAACATAAAATCTTAAATAAAACTTTGTCAAAACTTCTGAAACTAGTTAAAATGTATAAGTTTTGATTGATTTCATATCGATTTTGAATAATTTCATTGTTTTTCTAATGTTTTCAAACAGTTATTGATATTTACAAACTAGCGTTAAAAAGTAGTCAAAATAGCTAGATTTTGCATGTAAATCGCTATGTAATTAAAAGTTGTGTAATACATAAATTCTTTAATATGACTTTGTCAAATTTTCTGAAACTAGTTAAAATCAATAAGTTTTGATTGATTTCATATCGATTTTCAATAATTTCATTGTTTTTCTAATGTTTTCAAACAGTGATTTTTATTTAAAATCTAGCGTTAAAAAGTAGTGAAAAAAGCTAGATTTTGCATATAAATCGCTATGTAATTAAAAGTTGTGTAAAACATAAAATCTTAAATATAACATTGTCAAAACTTCTGAAACTAGTTAAAATCAATAAGTTTTGATGGATTTCATATCGATTTTCAATAATTTCATTGTTTTTCTAATGTTTTCAAACAGTTATTGATATTTACAAACTAGCGTTGAAAAAGTAGTGAAAAAAGCTAGATTTTACATGTAAATCGCTATGTAATTAAAAGTTGTGTAATACATAAAATCTTTAATATAACTTTATCAAAACTTCTGAAACTAGTTAAAATCAATAAGTTTTGATTGATTTCATATCGATTTTGAATAATTTCATTGTTTTTCTAATGTTTTCAAACAGTTATTGATATTTAGAAACTAGCGTTGAAAAAGTAGTGAAAAAGCTAGATTTTGCATGTAAATAGCTATGTAATTAAAAGTTGTGTAAAACATAAAATCTTAAATAAAACTTTGTCAAAACTTCTGAAACTAGTTAAAATCAATAAGTTTTGATTGATTTCATATCGATTTTGAATAATTTCATTGTTTTTCTATTGTTTTCAAACAGTTATTGATATTTACAAAATAGCGTTAAAAAGTAGTCAAAATAGCTAGATTTTGTATGTAAATCGCTATGTAATTAAAAGTTGTGTAAAACATAAAATCTTAAATATAACTTTGTCAAAACTTCTGAAACTAGTTAAAATCAATAAGTTTTGATTGATTTCATATCGATTTTCAATAATTTCATTGTTTTTCTAATGTTTTCAAACAGTTATTGATATTTACAAACTAGCGTTAAAAAGTAGTGAAAAACCTAGATTTTGCATGTAAATCGCTATGTAATTAAAAACTGTGTAATACATAAAATCTTTAATATAACTTTGTCAAAACTTCTGAAACTAGTTAAAATCAATAAGTTTTGATTGATTTCATATCGATTTTCAATAACTTCATTGCTTTTCTAATGTTTTCAAACAGTTATTGATATTTACAAACTAGCGTTAAAAAGTAGTGAAAACAGCATGATTTTGCATGTAAATCGCTATGTAATTAAAAGTTGTGTAAAACATAAAATCTTAAATATATCTTTGTCAAAACTTCTGAAACTAGTTAAAATCAATAAGTTTTGATTGATTTCATATCGATTTTCAATAATTTCATTGTTTTTCTAATGTTTTCAAACAGTTATTGATATTTACAAACTAGCGTTGAAAAAGTAGTGAAAAAAGCTAGATTTTACATGTAAATCGCTATGTAATTAAAAGTTGTGTAATACATAAAATCTTTAATATAACTTTATCAAAACTTCTGAAACTAGTTAAAATCAATATGTTTTGATTGATTTCATATCGATTTTCAATAATTTCATTATTTTTCTAATGTTTTCAAACAGTTATTGATATTTAGAAACTAGCGTTGAAAAAGTAGTGAAAAAGCTAGATTTTGCATGTAAATAGCTATGTAATTAAAAGTTGTGTAAAACATAAAATCTTAAATAAAACTTTGTCAAAACTTCTGAAACTAGTTAAAATCAATAAGTTTTGATTGATTTCATATCGATTTTGAATAATTTCATTGTTTTTCTATTGTTTTCAAACAGTTATTTATATTTACAAAATAGCGTTAAAAAGTAGTCAAAATAGCTAGATTTTGTATGTAAATCGCTATGTAATTAAAAGTTGTGTAAAACATAAAATCTTAAATATAACTTTGTCAAAACTTCTGAAACTAGTTAAAATCAATAAGTTTTGATTGATTTCATATCGATTTTCAATAATTTCATTGTTTTTCTAATGTTTTCAAACAGTTATTGATATTTACAAACTAGCTTTGAAAAAGTAGTGAAAAAAGCTAGATTTTGCATGTAAATCGCTATGTAATTAAAAACTGTGTAATACATAAAATCTTTAATATAAATTGTCAAAACTTCTGAAACTAGTTAAAATCAATAAGTTTTGATTGATTTCATATCGATTTTCAATAATTTCATTGTTTTTCTAATGTTTTCAAACAGTTATTGTTATTTACAAACTAGCGTTAAAAAGTAGTGAAAAACCTAGATTTTGCATGTAAATCGCTATGTAATTAAAAGTTGTGTAATACATAAAATCTTTAATATTACTTTGTCAAAACTTCTGAAACTAGTTAAAATCAATAAGTTTTGATTGATTTCATATCGATTTTCAATAATTTCATTGTTTTTCTAATGTTTTCAAACAGTTATTGATATTTACAAACTAGCGTTGAAAAAGTAGTGAAAAAAGCTAGATTTTGTATGTAAATCGCAATGTAATTAAAAGTTGGGTAAAAACATATAATCTTAAATAAAACTTTGTCAAAACTTCTGAAACTAGTTAAAATCAATAAGTTTTGATTGATTTCATATCGATTTTCAATAATTTCATTGTTTTTGTAATGTTTTCAAAAAGATATTGATATTTACAAACTAGCGTTGAAAAGTAGTGAAAAAAGCTAGATTTTGCATGTAAATCGCTATGTAATTAAAAGTTGTGTAAAACATAAAATTTTAAATATAACTTTGTCAAAACTTCTGAAACTAGTTAAAATCAATAAGTTTTGATTGATTTCATATCGATTTTCAATAATTTCATTGTTTTTCTAATGTTTTCAAACAGTTATTGATATTTACAAACTAGCGTTGAAAAAGTAGTGAAAAAAGCTAGATTTTGCATGTAAATCGCTATGTAATTAAAAGTTGTGTAGAACATAAAATCTTAAATAAAACTTTGTGAAAACTTCTGAAACTAGTTAAAATCAATAAGTTTTGATTGATTTCATATCGATTTTGAATAATTTCATTGTTTTTCTAATGTTTTCAAACAGTTATTGATATTTACAAAATAGCGTTAAAAAGTAGTCAAAATAGCTAGATTTTGCATGTAAATCGCTATGTAATTAAAAACTGTGTAATACATAAAATCTTTAATATAACTTTGTCAAAACTTCTGAAACTAGTTAAAATCAATAAGATTTGATTGATTTCATATCGATTTTCAATAATTTCATTGTTTTTCTACTGTTTTCAAACAGTTATTGATATATACAAAATAGCGTTAAAAAGTAGTCAAAATAGCTAGATTTTGCATGTAAATCGCTATGTAATTAAAAGTTGTGTAAAACATAAAATATTAAATATAACTTTGTCAAAACTTCTGAAACTAGTGAAAATCAATAAGTTTTGATTGATTTCATATCGATTTTCAATAATTTCATAGTTTTTCTAATGTTTTCAAACAGTTATTGATATTTACAAACTAGCGTTGAAAAAGTAGTGAAAAAAGCTAGATTTTGTATGTAAATCACTCTGTAATTAATAGTTGTGTAAAACATAAAATCTTAAATAAAACTTTGTCAAAACTTCTGAAACTAGTGAAAATCAATAAGTTTTGATTGATTTCATATCGATTTTCAATAATTTCATTGTTTTTCTAATGTTTTCAAACAGTTATTGTTATTTACAATCTAGCCTTAAAAAGTAGTGAAAACAGCTAGATTTTGCATATAAATCGCTATGTAATTAAAAGTTGTGTAAAACATAAAATCTTAAATATAACATTGTCAAAACTTCTGAAACTAGTTAAAATCAATAAGTTTTGATTGATTTCATATCGATTTTCAATAATTTCATTGCTTTTCTAATGTTTTCAAACAGTTATTGATATTTAAAAACTAGCGTTTAAAAAGTGAAAAAAGCTAGATTTTGCATGTACATCGCTATGTAATTAAAAGTTGTGTAAAACATAAAATCTTTAATATATCTTTGTCAAAACTTCTGAAACTAGTTAAAATCAATAAGTTTTGATTGATTTCATATCGATTTTCAATAATTTCATTGTTTTTCTAATGTTTTCAAACAGTTATTGATATTTAGAATGTAAAGTTGAAAAAGTAGTGAAAAAAGCTAGATTTTGCATGTAAATCGCTATGTAATTAAAAGTTGTGTAAAACATAAAATCTTAAATGAAACTTTGTCAAAACTTTTGAAACTAGTTAAAATCAATAAGTTTTGATTGATTTCATATCGATTTTGAATAATTTCATTGTTTTTCTAATGTTTTCAAACAGTTATTGATATTTACAAAATAGCGTTAAAAAGTAGTCAAAATAGCTAGATTTTGTATGTAAATCGCTATGTAATTAAAAGTTGTGTAAAACATAAAATCTTAAATATAACTTTGTCAAAACTTCTGAAACTAGTTAAAATCAATAAGTTTTGATTGATTTCATATCGATTTTCTATAATTTCATTGTTTTTCTAATGTTTTCAAACAGTTATTGATATTTACAAACTAGCGTTGAAAAAGTAGCGAAAAAAGCTAGATTTTGCATGTAAATCGCTATGTAATTAAGAACTGTGTAATACATAAAATCTTTAATATAACTTTGCCAAAACATCTGAAACTAGTTAAAATCAATAAGTTTTGATTGATTTCATATCGATTTTCAATAATTTCATTGTTTTTCTAATGTTTTCTAACAGTTATTGTTATTCACAAACTAGCGTTAAAAAGTAGTGAAAAAAGCTAGATTTTGCATGTAAATCGCTATGTAATTAAAAGTTGTGTAATACATAAAATCTTTAATATTACTTTGTCAAAACTTCTGAAACTAGTTAAAATCAATAAGTTTTGATTGATTTCATATCGATTTTCAATAATTTCATTGTTTTTCTAATGTTTTCAAACAGTTATTGATATTAGAAACTAGCGTTGAAAAAGTAGTGAAAACAGCTAGATTTTGCATATAAATCGCTATGTAATTAAAAGTTGTGTAAAACATAAAATCTTAAATATAACATTGTCAAAACTTCTGAAACTAGTTAAAATCAATAAGTTTTGATTGATTTCATATCGATTTTCCATAATTTCATTGCTTTTCTAATGTTTTCAAACAGTTATTGATATTTACAAACTAGCGTTGAAAAGTAGTGAAAAAAGCTAGATTTTGCATGTAAAACGCTATGTAATTAAAAGTTGTGTAAAACATAAAATCTTAAATATAACTTTGTCAAAACTTCTGAAACTAGTGAAAATCAATAAGTTTTGATTGATTTCATATCGATTTTCAATAATTTCATTGTTTTTCTAATGTTTTCAAACATTTATTTATATTTAGATACTAGCGTTGAAAAAGTAGTGAAAAAAGCTAGATTTTCCATGTAAATCGCTATGTAATTAGAAGTTGTGTAAAACATAAAATCTTAAATAAAACTTTGTCAAAACTTCTGAAACTAGTTAAAATCAATAAGTTTTGATTGATTTCATATCGATTTTGAATAATTTCATTGTTTTTCTAATGTTTTCAAACAGTTATTTATATTTACAAACTAGCGTTGAAAATGTAGTCAAAATAGCTAGATTTTGCATGTAAATCGCTATGTAATTAAAAGTAGTGTAAAACAAAAAATCTTAAATATAACTTTGTCAAAACTTCTGAAACTAGTTAAAATCAATAAGCTTTGATTGATTTCATATCGATTTTCAATAATTTCATAGTTTTTCTAATGTTTTCAAACAGTTATTGATATTTAGAATCTAGCGTTGAAAAAGTAGTGAAAAAAGCTAGATTTTGCATGTAAATCGCTATGTAATTAAAAGTTCTGTAAAACATAAAATCTTTAATATAACTTTGTCAAAACTTCTGAAACTAGTTAAAATCAATAAGTTTTGATTGATTTCATATCGATTTTCAATAATTTCATTGTTTTTCTAATGTTTTCAAACAGTTAGTGATATTTACAAACTAGCGTTGAAAAAGTAGTGAAAAAAGCTAGATTTTGCATGTAAATCGCTATGTAATTAAAAGTTGTGTAAAACATAAAATCTTAAATATAACATTGTCAAAACTTCTGAAACTAGTTAAAATCAATAAGTTTTGATTGATTTCATATCGATTTTCAATAATTTCATAGTTTTTCTAATGTTTTCCAACAGTTATTGATATTTAGAAACTAGCGTTGAAAAAGTAGTGAAAAAAGCTAGATTTTGCATGTAAATCGCTATGTAATTAAAAGTTGTGTAAAACATAAAATCTTAAATGTAACTTTGTCAAAACTTCTGAAACTAGTTAAAATCAATAAGTTTTGATTGATTTCATATCGATTTTCAATAATTTCATTGTTTTTCTAATGTTTTCAATCAGTTATTTATATTTACAAACTGGCGTTGAAAAAGTAGCGAGAAAAGCTAGATTTTGCATGTAAATCGCTATGTAATTAAAAACGGTGTAATACATAAAATCTTTAATATAACATTGTCAAACCTTCTGAAACTAGTTAAAATCAATAAGTTTTGATTGATTTCATATCGATTTTCAATAATTTCATTGTTTTTCTACTGTTTTCAAACAGTTATTGATATTTACAAAATAGCGTTAAAAAGTAGTCAAAATAGCTAGATTTTGCATGTAAATCGCTATATAATTAAAAGTTGTGTAAAACATAAAATATTAAATATAACTTTGTCAAAACTACTGAAACTAGTTAAAATCAATAAGTTTTGATTGATTTCATATCGATTTTCAATAATTTCATTGTTTTTCTACTGTTTTCAAACAGTTATTGATATTTACAAAATAGCGTTAAAAAGTAGTCAAAATAGCTAGATTTTGCATGTAAATCGCTATATAATTAAAAGTTGTGTAAAACATAAAATATTAAATATAACTTTGTCAAAACTACTGAAACTAGTTAAAATCAATAAGTTTTGATTCATTTCATATCGATTTTCAATAATTTCATTGTTTTTCTAATGTTTTCAAACATTTATTGATATTTACAAACTAGCGGTAAAAAGTAGTGAAAACAGCTAGATTTTGCATATAAATCGCTATGTAATTAAAAGTTGTGTAAAACATAAAATCTTAAATATAACATTGTCAAAACTTCTGAAACTAGTTAAAATCAATAAGTTTTGATTGATTTCATATCGATTTTCAATAATATCATTGCTTTTCTAATGTTTTCAAACAGTTATTGATATTTACAAACGAGCGTTAAAAAGTAGTGAAAACACCTAGATTTTGCATGTAAATCGCTATGTAATTAAAAGTTGTGTAAAACATGTAATCTTAAATATATCTTTGTCAAAACTTCTGAAACTAGTTAAAATCAATAAGTTTTGATTGATTTCATATCGATTTTCAATAATTTCATTGCTTTTCTAATGTTTTCAAACAGTTATTTATATTTACAAACTAGCGTTGAAAAAGTAGTGAAAAAAGCTAGATTTTGCATGTAAATCGCTATGTAATTAAAAGTTGTGTAAAACATAAAATCTTAAATATAACTTTATCAAAACTTCTGAAACTAGTTAAAATCAATAAGTTTTGATTGATTTCATATCGATTTTCAATAATTTCATTGTTTTTCTAATGTTTTCAAACAGTTATTGATATTTACAAACTAGCGTTGAAAAAGTAGTGAAAAAAGCTAGATTTTGCATGTAAATCGCTATGTAATTAAAAGTTGTGTAAAACATAAAATTTTAAATATAACTTTGTCAAAACTTCTGAAACTAGTCAAAATCAATAAGTTTTGATTGATTTCATATCGATTTTCAATAATTTCATTGTTTTTCTAATGTTTTCAAAGAGTTATTGATATTTAGAAACTAGCGTTGAAAAAGTAGTGAAAAAAGCTAGATTTGGCATGTAAATCGCTATGTAATTAATAGTTGTGTAAAACATAAATTCTTTCATATAACTTTGTCAAAACTTCTGAAACTAGTTAAAATCAATAAGTTTTGATTGATTTCATATCGATTTTCAATAATTTCATTGTTTTTCTAATGTTTTCAAACAGTTATTGTTATTTACACACTAGCGTTAAAAAGTAGTGAAAACAGCTAGATTTTGCATGTAAATCGCTATGTAATTAAAAACTGTGTAATACATAAAATCTTAAATATAACATTGTCAAAACTTGTGAAACTAGTTAAAATCAATAAGTTTTGATTGATTTCATATCGATTTTCAATAATTTCATTGTTTTTCTAATGTTTTCAAACAGTTATTGATATTTACAAAATAGCGTTAATATGTAGTCAAAATAGCTAGATTTTGCATGTAAATCGCTACGTAATTAAAAGTTGTGTAAAACATAAAATCTTAAATATAACTTTGTCAAAACTTCTGAAACTTTTTAAAATCAATAAGTTTTGATTGATTTCATATCGATTTTCAATAATTTCATTGTTTTTGTAATGTTTTCAAAGAGTTATTTATATTTACAAACTAGCGTTGAAAAAGTAGTGAAAAAAGCTAGATTTTGCATGTAAATCGCTATGTAATTAAAAACTGTGTAATACATAAATTCTTTAATATAACTTTGTCAAAAGTTCTGAAACTAGTTAAAATCAATAAGTTTTGATTGATTTCATATCGATTTTCAATAATTTCATTGTTTTTCTAATGTTTTCAAACAGTTATTGTTATTTACAATCTAGCGTTAAAAAGTAGTGAAAACAGCTAGATTTTGCATATAAATCGCTATGTAATTAAAAGTTGTGTAAAACATAAAATATTAAATATATCTTTGTCAAACCTTCTGAAACTAGATAAAATCAATAAGTTTTGATTGATTTCAAATCGATTTTCAATAATTTCATTGTTTTTCTAATGTTTTCAAACAGTTATTGATATTTACAAACTAGCGTTGAAAAAGTAGTGAAAAAAGCTAGATTTGGCATGTAAATCGCTATGTAATTAAAAGTTGTGTAAAACATAAAATCTGAAATAAAACTTTGTCAAAACATCTGAAACTAGATAAAATCAATAAGTTTTGATTGATTTCATATCGATTTTCAATAATTTCATTGTTTTTCTAATGTTTTCAAACACTTATTGATATTTACAAAATAGCGTTAAAAAGTAGTCAAAATAGCTAGATTTTGCATGTAAATCGCTATGTAATTAAAAGTTGTGTAAAACATAAAATCTTAAATATAACTTTGTCAACACATCTGAAACTAGTTAAAATCAATAAGTTTTGATTGATTTCATATCGATTTTCAATAATTTCATTGTTTTTCTAATGTTTTCAATCAGTTATTCATATTTAAAAACTAGCGTTGAAAAAGTAGCGGGAAAAGCTAGATTTTGCATGTAAATCGCTATGTAATTAAAAACTGCGTAATACATAAAATCTTTAATATAACATTGTCAAAACTTCTGAAACTAGTTAAAATCAATAAGTTTTGATTGATTTCATATCGATTTTCAATAATTTCATTGCTTTTCTAATGTTTTCGAACAGTTATTGATATTTACACAATAGCGTTAAAAAGTAGTCAAAATAGCTAGATTTTGCATGTAAATCGCTATGTAATTAAAAGTTGTGTAAAACATAAAATATTAAATATAACTTTGTCAAAACTACTGAAACTAGTTAAAATCAATAAGTTTTGATTCATTTCATATCGATTTTACATAATTTCATTGTTTTTCTAATGTTTTCAAACATTTATTGATATTTACACACTAGCGTTGAAAAAGTAGTGAAAAAAGCTAGATTTTGTATGTAAATCGCTCTGTAATTAATAGTTGTGTAAAACATAAAATCTTAAATAAAACTTTGTCAAAACTTCTGAAACTAGTTAAAATCAATAAGTTTTGATTGATTTCATATCGATTTTGAATAATTTCATTGTTTTTCTAATGTTTTCAAACAGTTATTGATATTTACAAAATAGCGTTAAAAAGTAGTCAAAATAGCTAGATTTTGCATGTAAATCGCTATGTAATTAAAAGTTCTGTAAAACATAAAATCTTAAATATAACTTTGTCAAAACTTCTGAAACTTGTTAAAATCAATAAGTTTTGATTGATTTCATATCGATTTTCAATAATTTCATTGTTTTTTAATGTTTTCAAAGAGTTATTTTAATTTACAAACTAGCGTTGAAGAAGTAGTGAAAAAACCTAGATTTTGCATGTAAATCGCTATGTAATTAAAAACGGTGTAATACATAAATTCTTTAATATAACTTTGTCAAAAGTTCTGAAACTAGTTAAATTCAATAAGTTTTGATTGATTTCATATCGATTTTCAATAATTTCATTGTTTTTCTAATGTTTTCAAACAGTTATTGTTATTTACAATCTAGCGTTAAAAAGTAGTGAAAACAGCTAGATTTTGCATATAAATCGCTATGTAATTAAAAGTTGTGTAAAGCATAAAATCTTAAATATATCTTTGTCAAACCTTCTGAAACTAGATAAAATCAATAAGTTTTGATTGATTTCAAATCGATTTTCAATAATTTCATTGTTTTTCTAATGTTTTCAAACAGTTATTGATATTTACAAACTAGCGTTGAAAAAGTAGTGAAAAAAGCTAGATTTGGCATGTAAATCGCTATGTAATTAAAAGTTGTGTAAAACATAAAATCTGAAATAAAACTTTGTCAAAATATCTGAAACTAGATAAAATCAATAAGTTTTGATTGATTTCATATCGATTTTCAATAATTTCATTGTTTTTCTAATGTTTTCAAACAGTTATTGATATTTACATAATAGCGTTAAAAAGTAGTCAAAATAGCTAGATTTTGCATGTAAATCGCTATGTAATTAAAAGTTGTGTAAAACATAAAATCTTAAATATAACTTTGTCAAAACTTCTGAAACTAGTTAAAATCAATAAGTTTTGATTGATTTCATATCGATTTTTAATAATTTCATAGTTTTTCTAATGTTTTCAATCAGTTATTTATATTTACAAACTAGCGATGAAAAAGTAGCCAGAGAAGCTAGATTTTGCATGTAAATCGCTATGTAATTAAAAACTGCGTAATACATAAAATCTTTAATATAACATTGTCAAACCTTCTGAAACTAGTTAAAATCAATAAGTTTTGATTTATTTCATATCGATTTTCAATAATTTCATTGCTTTTCTAATGTTTTCAAACAGTTATTGATATTTACAAACGATCGTTAAAAAGTAGTGAGAAAAGCTAGATTTTGCATGTAAATCGCTATGTAATTAAAAACGGTGTAATACATAAATTCTTTAATATAAGTTTGTCAAAAGTTCTGAAACTAGTTAAAATCAATAAGTTTTGATTGATTTCATATCGATTTTCAATAATTTCATTGTTTTTCTAATGTTTTCAAACAGTTATTGATATTTACAATCTAGCGTTGAAAAAGTAGTGAAAAAAGCTAGATTTTGTATGAAAATCGCTCTGTAATTAAAAGTTGTGTAAAACATAAAATCTTAAATATATCTTTGTCAAAACTTCTGAAACTAGATAAAATCAATAAGTTTTAATTGATTTCATATCGATTTTCAATAATTTCATTGTTTTTCTAATGTTTTCAAACAGTTATTGATATTTACAAACTAGCGTTGAAAAAGTAGTGAAAAAAGCTAGATTTTGCATATAAATCGCTATGTAATTAAAAGTTGTGTAAAACATAAAATTTTAAATATAACTTTGTCAAAACTTCTGAAACTTGTTAAAATCAATAAGTTTTGATTGATTTCATATCGATTTTCAATAATTTCATTGTTTTTGTAATGTTTTCAAACAGTTATTGATATTTACAATCTAGCGTTGAAAAAGTAGTGAAAAAAGCTAGATTTTGTATGTAAATCGCTCTGTAATTAATAATTGTGTAAAACATAAAATCTTAAATAAAACTTTGTCAAAACTTCTGAAACTAGTTAAAATCAATAAGTTTTGATTGATTTCATATCGATTTTCAATAATTTCATTGTTTTTCTAATGTTTTCAAACAGTTATTGTTATTTACAATCTAGCGTTAAAAAGTAGTGAAAACAGCTAGATTTTGCATATAAATCGCTATGTAATTAAAAGTTGTGTAAAACATAAAATCTTAAATATGTTTTTGTCAAAACATCTGAAACTAGATAAAATCAATTAGTTTTGATTGATTTCATGTCGATTGTCAATAATTTCATTGTTTTTCTACTGTTTTCAAACAGTTATTGATATTTACAAAATAGCGTTAAAAAGTAGTCAAAATAGCTAGATTTTGCATGTAAATCGCTATGTAATTAAAAGTTGTGTAAAACATAAAATCTTAAATATAACTTTGTCAAAACTTCTGAAACTAGTTAAAATCAATAAGTTTTGATTGATTTCATATCGATTTTCAATAATTTCATTGTTTTTCTAATGTTTTCAAAGAGTTATTGATATTTAGAAACTAGCGTTGAAAAAGTAGTGAAAAAAGCTAGATTTGGCATGTAAATCGCTATGTAATTAATAGTTGTGTAAAACATAAATTCTTTCATATAACTTTGTCAAAACTTCTGAAACTAGTTAAAATCAATAAGTTTTGATTGATTTCATATCGATTTTCAATAATTTCATTGTTTTTCTAATGTTTTCAATCAGTTATTCATATTTAAAAACTAGCGTTGAAAAAGTAGCGGGAAAAGCTAGATTTTGCATGTAAATCGCTATGTAATTAAAAACTGTGTAATACATAAATTCTTTAATATAACTTTGTCAAAAGTTCTGAAACTAGTTAAAATCAATAAATTTTGATTGATTTCATATCGATTTTCAATAATTTCATTGTTTTTCTAATGTTTTCAAACAGTTATTGTTATTTACAATCTAGCGTTAAAAAGTAGTGAAAACAGCTAGATTTTGCATATAAATCGCTATGTAATTAAAAGTTGTGTAAAACATAAAATATTGAATATATCTTTGTCAAACCTTCTGAAACTAGATAAAATCAATAAGTTTTGATTGATTTCAAATCGATTTTCAATAATTTCATTGTTTTTCTAATGTTTTCAAACAGTTATTGATATTTACAATCTAGCGTTGAAAAAGTAGTGAAAAAAGCTAGATTTGGCATGTAAATCGCTATGTAATTAAAAGTTGTGTAAAACATAAAATCTGAAATAAAACTTTGTCAAAACATCTGAAACTAGATAAAATCAATAAGTTTTGATTGATTTCATATCGATTTTCAATAATTTCATTGTTTTTCTAATGTTTTCAAACACTTATTGATATTTACAAAATAGCGTTAAAAAGTAGTCAAAATAGCTAGATTTTGCATGTAAATCGCTATGTAATTAAAAGTTGTGTAAAACATAAAATCTTAAATATAACTTTGTCAACACATCTGAAACTAGTTAAAATCAATAAGTTTTGATTGATTTCATATCGATTTTCAATAATTTCATTGTTTTTCTAATGTTTTCAATCAGTTATTCATATTTAAAAACTAGCGTTGAAAAAGTAGCGGGAAAAGCTAGATTTTGCATGTAAATCGCTATGTAATTAAAAACTGCGTAATACATAAAATCTTTAATATAACATTGTCAAACCTTCTGAAACTAGTTAAAATCAATAAGTTTTGATTTATTTCATATCGATTTTCAATAATTTCATTGCTTTTCTAATGTTTTCAAACAGTTATTGATATTTACAAACGATCGTTAAAAAGTAGTGAGAAAAGCTAGATTTTGCATGTAAATCGCTATGTAATTAAAAACTGTGTAATACATAAATTCTTTAATATAAGTTTGTCAAATGTTCTGAAACTAGTTAAAATCAATAAGTTTTGATTGATTTCATATCGATTTTCAATAATTTCATTGTTTTTTTAATGTTTTCAAACAGTTATTGATATTTACAATCTAGCGTTGAAAAAGTAGTGAAAAAAGCTAGATTTTGTATGTAAATCGCTCTGTAATTAAAAGTTGTGTAAAACATAAAATCTTAAATATATCTTTGTCAAAACTTCTGAAACTAGATAAAATCAATAAGTTTTAATTGATTTCATATCGATTTTCAATAATTTCATTGTTTTTCTAATGTTTTCAAACAGTTATTGATATTTACAAACTAGCGTTGAAAAAGTAGTGAAAAAAGCTAGATTTTGCATGTAAATCGCTACGTAATTAAAAGTTGTGTAAAACATAAAATTTTAAATATAACTTTGTCAAAACTTCTGAAACTAGTTTAAATCAATAAGTTTTGATTGATTTCATATCGATTTTGAATAATTTCATTGTTTTTCTAATGTTTTCAAACAGATATTGATATTTACAATATAGCGTTAAAAAGTAGTCAAAATAGCTAGATTTTGCATGTAAATCGCTATGTAATTAAAAGTTGTGTAAAACATAAAATCTTAAATATAACTTTGTCAAAACTTCTGAAACTTGTTAAAATCAATAAGTTTTGATTGATTTCATATCGATTTTCAATAATTTCATTGTTTTTGTAATGTTTTCAAAGAGTTATTTATATTTACAAACTAGCGTTGAAAAAGTAGTGAAAAAAGCTAGATTTTGCATGTAAATCGCTATGTAATTAAAAACTGTGTAATACATAAATTCTTTAATATAACTTTGACAAAAGTTCTGAAACTAGTTAAAATCAATAAGTTTTGATTGATTTCATATCGATTTTCAATAATTTCATTGTTTTTCTAATGTGTTCAATCAGTTATTTATATTTACAAACTAGCGTTGAAAAAGTACCGAGAAAAGCTAGATTTTGCATGTAAATCGCTATGTAATTAAAAACTGCGTAATACATAAAATCTTTAATATAACATTGTCAAAACTTCTGAAACTAGTTAAAATCAATAAGTTTTGATTGATTTCATATCGATTTTCAATAATTTCATTGTTTTTCTAATGTTTTCAAACAGTTATTTTTATTTACAAACTAGCGTTAAAAAGTAGTGAAAACAGCTAGATTTTGCATATAAATCGCTATGTAATTAAAAGTTGTGTAAAACATAAAATCTTAAATATAACATTTTCAAAACTTCTGAAACTAGTTAAAATCAATAAGTTTTGATTGATTTCATATCGATTTTCAATAATTTCATTGCTTTTCTAATGTTTTCAAACAGTTATTGATATTTACTAAATAGCGTTAAAAAGTAGTGAAAAAAGCTAGATTTTGCATGTAAATCGCTATGTAATTAAAAACTGTGTAATACATAAATTCTTTAATATAACTTTGTCAAAAGTTCTGAAACTAGTTAAAATCAATAAGTTTTGATTGATTTCATATCGATTTTCGATAATTTCATTGTTTTTCTTATGTTTTCAAACAGTTATTGATATTTACAATCTAGCGTTGAAAAAGTAGTGAAAAAAGCTAGATTTTGTATGTAAATCGCTCTGTAATTAATAATTGTGTAAAACATAAAATCTTAAATAAAACTTTTTCAAAACTTCTGAAACTAGTTAAAATCAATAAGTTTTGATTGATTTCATATCGATTTTCAATAATTTCATTGTTTTTCTAATGTTTTCAAACAGTTATTGTTATTTACAATCTAGCGTTAAAAAGTAGTGAAAACAGCTAGATTTTGCGTATAAATCGCTATGTAATTAAAAGTTGTGTAAAACATAAAATCTTAAATATATCTTTGTCAAAACTTCTGAAACTAGATAAAATCAATAAGTTTTGATTGATTTCATATCGATTTTCAATAATTTCATTGTTTTTCTAATGTTTTCAAACAGTTATTGATATTTACAAACTAGCGTTGAAAAAGTAGTGAAAAAAGCTAGATTTTGCATGTAAATCGCTATGTAATTAAAAGTTGTGTAAAACGTAAAATCTTAAATATATCTTTGTCAAAACTTCTGAAACTAGTTAAAATCAATAAGTTTTGATTGATTTCATATCGATTTTCAATAATTTCATTGTTTTTCTAATGTTTTCAAACAGTTATTGATATTTACAAACTAGCGTTGAAAAAGTAGTGAAAAAAGCTAGATTTTGCATGTAAATCGCTATGTAATTAAAAGTTGTGTAAAACATAAAATCTTTAATATAACTTTGTCAAAACTTCTGAAACTAGTTAAAATCAATAAGTTTTGATTGATTTCATATCGATTTTCAATAATTTCATTGTTTTTCTAATGTTTTCAAACAGTTATTGATATTTAGAATCTAGCGTTGAAAAAGTAGTGAAAACAGCTAGATTTTGCATATAAATCGCTATGTAATTAAAAGTTAGGTAAAACATGAAATCTTAAATATAACATTGTTAAAACTTCTGAAACTAGTTAAAATCAATAACTTTTGATTGATTTCATATCGATTTTCAATAATTTCATTGCTTTTCTAATGTTTTCAAACAGTTATTGATATTTACAAACTAGCGTATAAAAGTAGTGAAAACAGCTAGATTTTGCATGTAAATCGCTATGTAATTAAAAGTTGTGTAAAACATATAATGATAAATAAAACATGGTCAAAACTTCTGAAACTAGGTAAAATCAATAAGTTTTGATTGATTTCATATCGATTTTCAATAATTTCATTGTTTTTGTAATGTTTTCAAAAAGTTATTGATATTTACAAACTAGCGTTGAAAAGTAGTGAAAAAAGCTAGATTTTGCATGTAAATCGCTATGTAATTAAAAGTTGTGTAAATCATAAAATCTTAAATATAACTTTGTCAAAACTTCTGAAACTAGTTAAAATCAATAAGTTTTGATTGATTTCATATAGATTTTAAATAATTTCATTGTTTTTCTAATGTTTTCAAACAGTTATTGATATTTACAAACTAGCGTTGAAAAAGTAGTGAAAAAAGCTATATTTTGTATGTAAATCGATATGTAATTAAAAGTTGTGTAAATCATAACAACTTAAATAAAAATTTGTCAAAACTTCTGAAACTAGATAAAATCAATAAGTTTTGATTGATTTCATATCGATTTTCAATAATTTCATTGTTTTTCTAATGTTTTCAAACAGTTATTGATATTTAAAAACTCGCGTTGAAAAAGTAGTGAAAAAAGCTAGATTTTGCATGCAAATCGCTATGTAATTAAAAACTGTGTAATACATAAAATCTTTAATATAACTTTGTCAAAACTTCTGAAACTAGTTAAAATCAATAAGTTTTGATTGATTTCATATCGATTTTCAATAATTTCATTGTTTTTGTAATGTTTTCAAAAAGTTATTGATATTTACAAACTAGCGTTTAAAAGTAGTGAAAAAAGCTAGATTTTGCATGTAAATCGCTATGTAATTAAAAGTTGTGTAAATCATAAAATCTTAAATATAACTTTGTCAAAACTTCTGAAACTAGTTAAAATCAATAAGTTTTGATTGATTTCATATCGATTTTCAATAATTTCATTGTTTTTCTAATGTTTTCAAACAGTTATTGATATTTACAAACTAGCGTTGAAAAACTAGTGAAAAAAGCTAGATTTTGCATGTAAATCGCTATGTAATTAAAAGTTGTGTAAAACATATAATGATAAATAAAACTTTGTCAAAACTTCTGAAACTAGTTAAAATCAATAAGTTTTGATTGATTTCATATCGATTTTCAATAATTTCATTGTTTTTGTAATGTTTTCAAAAAGTTATTGATGTTTACAAACTAGCGTTGAAAAGTAGTGAAAAAAGCTAGATTTTGCATGTAAATCGCTATGTAATTAAAAGTTGTGTAAAACATAAAATCTTCAATATAACATTGTCAAAACTTCTGAAACTAGTTAAAATCAATAAGTTTTGATTGATTTCATATCGATTTTCAATAATTTCATTGCTTTTCTAATGTTTTCAAACAGTTATTGATATTTACAAACTAGCGTTAAAAAGTAGTGAAAACAGCTAGATTTTGCATGTAAATCGCTATGTAATTAAAAGTAGTGTAAAACATAAAATCTTAAATATAACTTTGTCAAAACTTCTGAAACTAGTTAAAATCAATAAGTTTTGATTGATTTCATATCGATTTTCAATAATTTCATAGTTTTTCTAATGTTTTCAAACAGTTATTGATATTTACAAACTAGCGTTAAAAAGTAGTGAAAACAACTAGATTTTGCATGTAAATCTCTATGTAATTAAAAGTAGTGTTAAACATAAAATCTTAAATATAACTTTGTCAAAACTTCTGAAACTAGTTAAAATCAATAAGTTTTGATTGATTTCATATCGATTTTCAATAATTTCATAGTTTTTCTAATGTTTTCAAACAGTTATTGATATTTAGAAACTAGCGTTGAAAAAGTAGTGAAAAAAGCTAGATTTTGCATGTAAATCGCTATGTAATTAAAAGTTGTGTAAAACATATAATGATAAATAAAACTTTGTCAAAACTTCTGAAACTAGTTAAAATCAATAAGTTTTGATTGATTTCATATCGATTTTCAATAATTTCATTGTTTTTGTAATGTTTTCAAAAAGTTATTGATGTTTACAAACTAGCGTTGAAAAGTAGTGAAAAAAGCTAGATTTTGCATGTAAATCGCTATGTAATTAAAAGTTGTGTAAAACATAAAATCTTCAATATAACATTGTCAAAACTTCTGAAACTAGTTAAAATCAATAAGTTTTGATTGATTTCATATCGATTTTCAATAATTTCATTGCTTTTCTAATGTTTTCAAACAGTTATTGATATTTACAAACTAGCGTTAAAAAGTAGTGAAAACAGCTAGATTTTGCATGTAAATCGCTATGTAATTAAAAGTAGTGTAAAACATAAAATCTTAAATATAACTTTGTCAAAACTTCTGAAACTAGTTAAAATCAATAAGTTTTGATTGATTTCATATCGATTTTCAATAATTTCATAGTTTTTCTAATGTTTTCAAACAGTTATTGATATTTAGAAACTAGCGTTGAAAAAGTAGTGAAAAAAGCTAGATTTTGCATGTAAATCGCTATGTAATTAAAAGTTGTGTAAAACATAAAATCTTCAATATAACATTGTCAAAACTTCTGAAACTAGTTAAAATCAATAAGTTTTGATTGATTTCATATCGATTTTCAATAATTTCATAGTTTTTCTAATGTTTTCAAACAGTTATTGATATTTACAAACTAGCGTTAAAAAGTAGTGAAAACAACTAGATTTTGCATGTAAATCGCTATGTAATTAAAAGTAGTGTTAAACATAAAATCTTAAATATAACTTTGTCAAAACTTCTGAAACTAGTTAAAATCAATAAGTTTTGATTGATTTCATATCGATTTTCAATAATTTCATAGTTTTTCTAATGTTTTCAAACAGTTATTGATATTTAGAAACTAGCGTTGAAAAAGTAGTGAAAAAAGCTAGATTTTGCATGTAAATCGCTATGTAATTAAAAGTTGTGTAAAACATATAATGATAAATAAAACTTTGTCAACACTTCTGAAACTAGTTAAAATCAATAAGTTTTGATTGATTTCATATCGATTTTCAATAATTTCATTGTTTTTGTAATGTTTTCAAAAAGTTATTGATGTTTACAAACTAGCGTTGAAAAGTAGTGAAAAAAGCTAGATTTTGCATGTAAATCGCTATGTAATTAAAAGTTGTGTAAAACATAAAATCTTCAATATAACATTGTCAAAACTTCTGAAACTAGTTAAAATCAATAAGTTTTGATTGATTTCATATCGATTTTCAATAATTTCATTGCTTTTCTAATGTTTTCAAACAGTTATTGATATTTACAAACTAGCGTTAAAAAGTAGTGAAAACAGCTAGATTTTGCATGTAAATCGCTATGTAATTAAAAGTAGTGTAAAACATAAAATCTTAAATATAACTTTGTCAAAACTTCTGAAACTAGTTAAAATCAATAAGTTTTGATTGATTTCATATCGATTTTCAATAATTTCATAGTTTTTCTAATGTTTTCAAACAGTTATTGATATTTAGAAACTAGCGTTGAAAAAGTAGTGAAAAAAGCTAGATTTTGCATGTAAATCGCTATGTAATTAAAAGTTGTGTAAAACATATAATGATAAATAAAACTTTGTCAAAACTTCTGAAACTAGTTAAAATCAATAAGTTTTGATTGATTTCATATCGATTTTCAATAATTTCATTGTTTTTGTAATGTTTTCAAAAAGTTATTGATATTTACAAACTAGCGTTGAAAAGTAGTGAAAAAAGCTAGATTTTGCATGTAAATCGCTATGTAATTAAAAGTTGTGTAAATCATAAAATCTTAAATATAACTTTGTCAAAACTTCTGAAACTAGTTAAAATCAATAAGTTTTGATTGATTTCATATAGATTTTAAATAATTTAATTGTTTTTCTAATGTTTTCAAACAGTTATTGATATTTACAAACTAGCGTTGAAAAAGTAGTGAAAAAAGCTATATTTTGTATGTAAATCGATATGTAATTAAAAGTTGTGTAAATCATAACAACTTAAATAAAAATTTGTCAAAACTTCTGAAACTAGATAAAATCAATAAGTTTTGATTGATTTCATATCGATTTTCAATAATTTCATTGTTTTTCTAATGTTTTCAAACAGTTATTGATATTTAAAAACTAGCGTTGAAAAAGTAGTGAAAAAAGCTAGATTTTGCATGCAAATCGCTATGTAATTAAAAACTGTGTAATACATAAAATCTTTAATATAACTTTGTCAAAACTTCTGAAACTAGTTAAAATCAATAAGTTTTGATTGATTTCATATCGATTTTCAATAATTTCATTGTTTTTCTAATGTTTTCAAATAGTTATTGTTATTTACAAACTAGCGTTAAAAAGTAGTGAAAACAGCTAGATTTTGCATGTAAATCGCTATGTAATTAAAAGTAGTGTAAAACATAAAATCTTAAATATAACTTTGTCAAAACTTCTGAAACTAGTTAAAATCAATAAATTTTGATTGATTTCATATCGATTTTCAATAATTTCATAGTTTTTCTAATGTTTTCAAACAGTTATTTATATTTAGAAACTAGCGTTGAAAAAGTAGTGAAAAAAGCTAGATTTTGCATGTAAATCGCTATGTAATTAAATGTTCTGTAAAACATAAAATCTTTAATATAACTTTGTCAAAACTTCTGAAACTAGTTAAAATCAATAAGTTTTGATTGATTTCATATCGATTTTCAATAATTTCATTGTTTTTCTAATGTTTTCAAACAGTTATTGATATTTACAAACTAGCGTTGAAAAAGTAGTGAAAAAAGCTAGATTTTGCATGTAAATCGCTATGTAATTAAAAGTTGTGTAAAACAAAATCTTAAATATAACATTGTCAAAACTTCTGAAACTAGTTAAAATCAATAAGTTTTGATTGATTTCATATCGATTTTCAATAATTTCATTGCTTTTCTAATGTTTTCAAACAGTTATTGATATTTACAAACTAGCGTTAAAAAGTAGTGAAAACAACTAGATTTTGCATGTAAATCGCTATGTAATTAAAAGTAGTGTTAAACATAAAATCTTAAATATAACTTTGTCATAACTTCTGAAACTAGTTAAAATCAATAAGTTTTGATTGATTTCATATCGATTTTCAATAATTTCATAGTTTTTCTAATGTTTTCAAACAGTTATTGATATTTAGAAACTAGCGTTGAAAAAGTAGTGAAAAAAGCTAGATTTTGCATGTAAATCGCTATGTAATTAAAAGTTGTGTAAAACATATAATGATAAATAAAACTTTGTCAAAACTTCTGAAACTAGTTAAAATCAATAAGTTTTGATTGATTTCATATCGATTTTCAATAATTTCATTGTTTTTGTAATGTTTTCAAAAAGTTATTGATGTTTACAAACTAGCGTTGAAAAGTAGTGAAAAAAGCTAGATTTTGCATGTAAATCGCTATGTAATTAAAAGTTGTGTAAAACATAAAATCTTCAATATAACATTGTCAAAACTTCTGAAACTAGTTAAAATCAATAAGTTTTGATTGATTTCATATCGATTTTCAATAATTTCATTGCTTTTCTAATGTTTTCAAACAGTTATTGATATTTACAAACTAGCGTTAAAAAGTAGTGAAAACAGCTAGATTTTGCATGTAAATCGATATGTAATTAAAAGTTGTGTAAATCATAACAACTTAAATAAAAATTTGTCAAAACTTCTGAAACTAGATAAAATCAATAAGTTTTGATTTATTTCATATCGATTTTCAATAATTTCATTGTTTTTCTAATGTTTTCAAACAGTTATTGATATTTAAAAACTAGCGTTGAAAAAGTAGTGAAAAAAGCTAGATTTTGCATGGAAATCGCTATGTAATTAAAAACTGTGTAATACATAAAATCTTTAATATAACTTTGTCAAAACTTCTGAAACTAGTTAAAATCAATAAGTTTTGATTGATTTCATATCGATTTTCAATAATTTCATTGTTTTTCTAATGTTTTCAAACAGTTATTGATATTTACAAACTAGCGTTGAAAAAGGTAGTGAAAAAAGCTAGATTTTGTATGTAAATCGCTATGTAATTAATAGTTGTGTAAAACATAAAATCTTAAATAAAACTTTGTCAAAACTTCTGAAACTAGTTAAAATCATTAAGTTTTGATTGATTTCATATCGATTTTCAATAATTTCATTGCTTTTCTAATGTTTTCAAACAGTTATTGATATTTACAAACTAGCGTTAAAAAGTAGTGAAAACAGCTAGATTTTGCATGTAAATCGCTATGTAATTAAAAGTAGTGTAAAACATAAAATCTTAAATATAACTTTGTCAAAACTTCTGAAACTAGTTAAAATCAATAAGTTTTGATTGATTTCATATCGATTTTCAATAATTTCATAGTTTTTCTAATGTTTTCAAACAGTTATTGATATTTAGAAACTAGCGTTGAAAAAGTAGTGAAAAAGCTAGATTTTGCATGTAAATCGCTATGTAATTAAAAGTTCTGTAAAACATAAAATCTTTAATATAACTTTGTCAAAACTTCTGAAACTAGTTAAAATCAATAAGTTTTGATTGATTTCATATCGATTTTCAATAATTTCATTGTTTTTCTAATGTTTTCAAACAGTTATTGATATTTACAAACTAGCGTTGAAAAAGTAGTGAAAAAAGCTAGATTTTGCATGTAAATCGCTATGTAATTAAAAGTTGTGTAAAACATAAAATTTTAAATATAACTTTGTCAAAACATCTGAAACTAGTTAAAATCAATAAGTATTGATTGATTTCATATCGATTTTCAATAATTTCATTGTTTTTCTAATGTTTTCAAACAGTTATTGATATTTACAAACTAGCGTTGAAAAAGTAGTGAAAAAAGCTAGATTTTGCATGTAAATCGCTATGTAATTAAAAGTTGTGTAAAACATATAATCTTAAATAAAACATGGTCAAAACTTCTGAAACTAGTTAAAATCAATAAGTTTTGATTGATTTCATATCGATTTTCAATAATTTCTTTGTTTTTCTAATGTTTTCAAACAGTTATTGTTATTTACAAACTAGCGTTAAAAAGTAGTGAAAACAGCTAGATTTTGCATGTAAATCACTATGTAATTTAAAGTTGTGTAAAACATAAAATCTTAAATATAACATTGTCAAAACTTCTGAAACTAGTTAAAATCAATAAGTTTTGATTGATTTCATATCGATTTTCAATAATTTCATTGTTTTTCTACTGTTTTCAAACAGTTATTTATATTTACAAAATAGCGTTAAAAAGTAGTCAAAATAGCTAGATTTTGCATGTAAATCGCTATGTAATTAAAAGTTGTGTAAATCATAAAATCTTAAATATAACTTTGTCAAAACTTCTGAAACTAGTTAAATTCAATAAGTTTTGATTGATTTCATATCGATTTTCAATAATTTCATTGTTTTTCTAATGTTTTCAAACAGTTATTTATATTTACAAACTAGCGTTGAAAAAGTAGTGAGAAAAGCTAGATTTTGCATGTAAATCGCTATGTAATTAAAAGTTGTGGAAAACATAAAATCTTAAATATAATATTGTCAAAACTTCTGAAACTAGTTAAAATCAATAAGTTTTGATTGATTTCATATCGATTTTCAATAATTTTATTGCTTTTCTAATGTTTTCAAACAGCTATTGATATTTACACACTAGCGTTAAAAAGTAGTGAAAACGGCTAGATTTTGCATGTAAATCGCTATGTAATTAAAAGTAGTGTAATACATAAAATCTTAAATATAACTTTGTCAAAACTTCTTAAACTAGTTAAAATCAATAAGTTTTGATTGATTTCATATCGATTTTCAATAATTTCATAGTTTTTCTAATGTTTTCAAACAGTTATTGATATTTAGAAACTAGCGTTTAAAAAGTAGTGAAAAAAGCTAGATTTTGCATGTAAATCGCTATGTAATTAAAAGTTGTGTAAAACATATAATCTTAAATAAAACTTTGTCAAAACTTCTGAAACAAGTTAAAATCAATAAGTTTTGATTGATTTCATATCGATTTTCAATAATTTCATTGTTTTTCTAATGTTTTCAAACAGTTATTGTTATTTACAAACTAGCGTTAAAAAGTAGTGAAAACAGCTAGATTTTGCATATAAATCGCTATGTAATTAAAAGTTGTGTAAAACATGAAATCTTAAATATAACATTGTCAAAACTTCTGAAACTAGTTAAAATCAATAAGTTTTGATTGATTTCATATCGATTTTCAATAATTTCATTGCTTTTCTAATGTTTTCAAACAGTTATTGATATTTACAAACTAGCGTTAAAAAGTAGTGAAAACAGCTAGATTTTGCATGTAAATCGCTATGTAATTAAAAGTAGTGTAAAACATAAAATCTTAAATATAACTTTGTCAAAACTTCTGAAACTAGTTAAAATCAATAAATTTTGATTGATTTCATATCGATTTTCAATAATTTCATAGTTTTTCTAATGTTTTCAAACAGTTATTTATATTTAGAAACTAGCGTTGAAAAAGTAGTGAAAAAAGCTAGATTTTGCATGTAAATCGCTATGTAATTAAAAGTTCTTTAAAACATAAAATCTTCAATATAACTTTGTCAAAACTTCTGAAACTAGTTAAAATCAATAAGTTTTGATTGATTTCATATCGATTTTCAATAATTTCATTGTTTTTCTAATGTTTTCAAACAGTTATTGATATTTACAAACTAGCGTTGAAAAAGTAGTGAAAAAAGCTAGATTTTGCATGTAAATCGCTATGTAATTAAAAGTTGTGTAAAACATAAAATCTTAAATATAACATTGTCAAAACTTCTGAAACTAGTTAAAATCAATAAGTTTTGATTGATTTCATATCGATTTTCAATAATTTCATTGCTTTTCTAATGTTTTCAAACAGTTATTGATATTTACAAACTAGCGTTAAAAAGTAGTGAAAACAGCTAGATTTTGCATGTAAATCGCTATGTAATTAAAAGTAGTGTTAAACATAAAATCTTAAATATAACTTTGTCAAAACTTCTGAAACTAGTTAAAATCAATAAGTTTTGATTGATTTCATATCGATTTTCAATAATTTCATAGTTTTTCTAATGTTTTCAAACAGTTATTGATATTTAGAAACAAGCGTTGAAAAAGTAGTGAAAAAAGCTAGATTTTGCATGTAAATCGCTATGTAATTAAAAGTTGTGTAAAACATATAATGATAAATAAAACTTTGTCAAAACTTCTGAAACTAGTTAAAATCAATAAGTTTTGATTGATTTCATATCGATTTTCAATAATTTCATTGTTTTTGTATTGTTTTCAAAAAGTTATTGATGTTTACAAACTAGCGTTGAAAAGTAGTGAAAAAAGCTAGATTTTGCATGTAAATCGCTATGTAATTCAAAGTTGTGTAAAACATAAAATCTTCAATATAACATTGTCAAAACTTCTGAAACTAGTTAAAATCAATAAGTTTTGATTGATTTCATATCGATTTTCAATAATTTCATTGCTTTTCTAATGTTTTCAAACAGTTATTGATATTTACAAACTAGCGTTAAAAAGTAGTGAAAACAGCTAGATTTTGCATGTAAATCGCTATGTAATTAAAAGTAGTGTAAAACATAAAATCTTAAATATAACTTTGTCAAAACTTCTGAAACTAGTTAAAATCAATAAGTTTTGATTGATTTCATATCGATTTTCAATAATTTCATTGTTTTTGTAATGTTTTCAAAAAGTTATTGATATTTACAAACTAGCGTTGAAAAGTAGTGAAAAAAGCTAGATTTTGCATGTAAATCGCTATGTAATTAAAAGTTGTGTAAATCATAAAATCTTAAATATAACTTTGTCAAAACTTCTGAAACTAGTTAAAATCAATAAGTTTTGATTGATTTCATATCGATTTTCAATAATTTCATTGTTTTTCTAATGTTTTCAAACAGTTATTTATATTTACAAACTAGCGTTGAAAAAGTAGTGAGAAAAGCTAGATTTTGCATGTAAATCGCTATGTAATTAAAAGTTGTGTAAAACATAAAATCTTAAATAAAACTTTGTCAAAACTTCTGAAACTAGTTAAAATCAATAAGTTTTGATTGATTTCATATCGATTTTCAATAATTTCATTGTTTTTCTAATGTTTTCAAACAGTTATTGATATTTACAAACTAGCGTTGAAAAAGTAGTGAAAAAAGCTAGATTTTGCATGTAAATCGCTATGTAATTAAAAGTTCTGTAAAACATAAAATCTTTAATATAACTTTGTCAAAACTTCTGAAACTAGTTAAAATCAATAAATTTTGATTGATTTCATATCGATTTTCAATAATTTCATTGTTTTTCTAATGTTTTCAAACAGTTATTGATATTTACACACTAGCGTTGAAAAAGTAGTGAAAAAAGCTTGATTTTGCATGTAAATCGCTATGTAATTAAAAGTTGTGTAAAACATATAATCTTAAATAAAACTTTGTCAAAACTTCTGAAACTAGTTAAAATCAATAAGTTTTGATTGATTTCATATCGATTTTCAATAATTTCATTGTTTTTCTAAATTTTTCAAAGAGTTATTGATATTTACAAACTAGCGTCGAAAAAGTAGTGAAAAAAGCTAGATTTTGCATGTAAATCGCTATGTAATTAAAAACTGTGTAATACATAAAATCTTAAATATAACATTGTCAAAACTTCTGAAACTAGTTAAAATCAATAACTTTTGATTGATTTCATATCGATTTTCAATAATTTCATTGCTTTTCTAATGTTTTCAAACAGTTATTTATATTTACAAACTAGCGTTAAAAAGTAGTGAAAAAAGCTAGATTTTGCATGTAAATCGCTATGTAATTAAAAGTAGTGAAAAACATAAAAACTTAAACATAACTTTGTCAAAACTTATGAAACTAGTTAAAATCAATAAGTTTTGATTGATTTCATATCGATTTTCAATAATTTCATAGTTTTTCTAATGTTTTCAAACAGTTATTGATATTTAGAAACTAGCGTTGAGAAAGTAGTGAAAAAAGCTAGATTTTGCATGTAAATCGCTATGTAATTAAAAGTTCTGTAAAACATAAAATCTTTAATATGACTTTGTCAAAACTTCTGAAACTAGTTAAAATCAATAAATTTTGATTGATTTCATATCGATTTTCAATAATTTCATTGTTTTTCTAATGTTTTCAAACAGTTATTGATATTTACACACTAGCGTTGAAAAAGTAGTGAAAAAAGCTTGATTTTGCATGGAAATCGCTATGTAATTAAAACTTGTGTAAAACATATAATCTTAAATAAAACTTTGTCAAAACTTCTGAAACTAGTTAAAATCAATAAGTTTTGATTGATTTCATATCGATTTTCAATAATTTCATTGTTTTTCTACTGTTTTCAAACAGTTATTTATATTTACAAACTAGCGTTGAAAAAGTAGTGAAAAAAGCTAGATTTTGCATGTAAATCGCTATGTAATTAAAAACTGTGTAATACATAAAATCTTAAATATAACATTGTCAAAACTTCTGAAACTAGTTAAAATCAATAACTTTTGATTGATTTCATATCGATTTTCAATAATTTCATTGCTTTTCTAATGTTTTCAAACAGTTATTTATATTTACAAACTAGCGTTAAAAAGTAGTGAAAAAAGCTAGATTTTGCATGTAAATCGCTATGTAATTAAAAGTAGTGAAAAACATAAAAACTTAAATATAACTTTGTCAAAACTTCTGAAACTAGTTAAAATCAATAAGTTTTGATTGATTTCATATCGATTTTCAATAATTTCATTGTTTTTCTAATGTTTTCAAACAGTTATTTATATTTACAAACTAGCGTTGAAAAAGTAGTGAGAAAAGCTAGATTTTGCATGTAAATCGCTATGTAATTAAAAGTTGTGTAAAACATAAAATCTTAAATAAAACTTTGTCAAATCTTCTGAAACTAGTTAAAATCAATAAGTTTTGATTGATTTCATATCGATTTTCAATAATTTCATTGTTTTTCTAATGTTTTCAAACAGTTATTAATATTTACAATCTAGCGTTGAAAAAGTAGTGAAAAAAGCTAGATTTTGCATGTAAATCGCTATGTAATTAAGAACTGTGTAATACATAAAATCTTAAATATAACTTTGTCAAAACTTCTGAAACTAGTTAAAATCAATAAGTTTTGATTGATTTCATATCGATTTTCAATAATTTCATTGTTTTTCTAATGTTTTCAAACAGTTATTGATATTTACAAACTAGCGTTGAAAAAGGTAGTGAAAAAAGCTAGATTTTGTATGTAAATCGCTATGTAATTAATAGTTGTGTAAAACATAAAATCTTAAATAAAACTTTGTCAAAACTTCTGAAACTAGTTAAAATCATTAAGTTTTGATTGATTTCATATCGATTTTCAATAATTTCATTGCTTTTCTAATGTTTTCAAACAGTTATTGATATTTACAAACTAGCGTTAAAAAGTAGTGAAAACAGCTAGATTTTGCATGTAAATCGCTATGTAATTAAAAGTAGTGTAAAACATAAAATCTTAAATATAACTTTGTCAAAACTTCTGAAACTAGTTAAAATCAATAAGTTTTGATTGATTTCATATCGATTTTCAATAATTTCATAGTTTTTCTAATGTTTTCAAACAGTTATTGATATTTAGAAACTAGCGTTGAAAAAGTAGTGAAAAAGCTAGATTTTGCATGTAAATCGCTATGTAATTAAAAGTTCTGTAAAACATAAAATCTTTAATATAACTTTGTCAAAACTTCTGAAACTAGTTAAAATCAATAAGTTTTGATTGATTTCATATCGATTTTCAATAATTTCATTGTTTTTCTAATGTTTTCAAACAGTTATTGATATTTACAAACTAGCGTTGAAAAAGTAGTGAAAAAAGCTAGATTTTGCATGTAAATCGCTATGTAATTAAAAGTTGTGTAAAACATAAAATTTTAAATATAACTTTGTCAAAACATCTGAAACTAGTTAAAATCAATAAGTATTGATTGATTTCATATCGATTTTCAATAATTTCATTGTTTTTCTAATGTTTTCAAACAGTTATTGATATTTACAAACTAGCGTTGAAAAAGTAGTGAAAAAAGCTAGATTTTGCATGTAAATCGCTATGTAATTAAAAGTTGTGTAAAACATATAATCTTAAAAAAAACATGGTCAAAACTTCTGAAACTAGTTAAAATCAATAAGTTTTGATTGATTTCATATCGATTTTCAATAATTTCTTTGTTTTTCTAATGTTTTCAAACAGTTATTGTTATTTACAAACTAGCGTTAAAAAGTAGTGAAAACAGCTAGATTTTGCATGTAAATCACTATGTAATTTAAAGTTGTGTAAAACATAAAATCTTAAATATAACATTGTCAAAACTTCTGAAACTAGTTAAAATCAATAAGTTTTGATTGATTTCATATCGATTTTCAATAATTTCATTGTTTTTCTACTGTTTTCAAACAGTTATTTATATTTACAAAATAGCGTTAAAAAGTAGTCAAAATAGCTAGATTTTGCATGTAAATCGCTATGTAATTAAAAGTTGTGTAAATCATAAAATCTTAAATATAACTTTGTCAAAACTTCTGAAACTAGTTAAATTCAATAAGTTTTGATTGATTTCATATCGATTTTCAATAATTTCATTGTTTTTCTAATGTTTTCAAACAGTTATTTATATTTACAAACTAGCGTTGAAAAAGTAGTGAGAAAAGCTAGATTTTGCATGTAAATCGCTATGTAATTAAAAGTTGTGGAAAACATAAAATCTTAAATATAATATTGTCAAAACTTCTGAAACTAGTTAAAATCAATAAGTTTTGATTGATTTCATATCGATTTTCAATAATTTTATTGCTTTTCTAATGTTTTCAAACAGCTATTGATATTTACACACTAGCGTTAAAAAGTAGTGAAAACGGCTAGATTTTGCATGTAAATCGCTATGTAATTAAAAGTAGTGTAATACATAAAATCTTAAATATAACTTTGTCAAAACTTCTTAAACTAGTTAAAATCAATAAGTTTTGATTGATTTCATATCGATTTTCAATAATTTCATAGTTTTTCTAATGTTTTCAAACAGTTATTGATATTTAGAAACTAGCGTTTAAAAAGTAGTGAAAAAAGCTAGATTTTGCATGTAAATCGCTATGTAATTAAAAGTTGTGTAAAACATATAATCTTAAATAAAACTTTGTCAAAACTTCTGAAACAAGTTAAAATCAATAAGTTTTGATTGATTTCATATCGATTTTCAATAATTTCATTGTTTTTCTAATGTTTTCAAACAGTTATTGTTATTTACAAACTAGCGTTAAAAAGTAGTGAAAACAGCTAGATTTTGCATATAAATCGCTATGTAATTAAAAGTTGTGTAAAACATGAAATCTTAAATATAACATTGTCAAAACTTCTGAAACTAGTTAAAATCAATAAGTTTTGATTGATTTCATATCGATTTTCAATAATTTCATTGCTTTTCTAATGTTTTCAAACAGTTATTGATATTTACAAACTAGCGTTAAAAAGTAGTGAAAACAGCTAGATTTTGCATGTAAATCGCTATGTAATTAAAAGTAGTGTAAAACATAAAATCTTAAATATAACTTTGTCAAAACTTCTGAAACTAGTTAAAATCAATAAATTTTGATTGATTTCATATCGATTTTCAATAATTTCATAGTTTTTCTAATGTTTTCAAACAGTTATTTATATTTAGAAACTAGCGTTGAAAAAGTAGTGAAAAAAGCTAGATTTTGCATGTAAATCGCTATGTAATTAAAAGTTGTGTAAAACATATAATGATAAATAAAACTTTGTCAAAACTTCTGAAACTAGTTAAAATCAATAAGTTTTGATTGATTTCATATCGATTTTCAATAATTTCATTGTTTTTGTATTGTTTTCAAAAAGTTATTGATGTTTACAAACTAGCGTTGAAAAGTAGTGAAAAAAGCTAGATTTTGCATGTAAATCGCTATGTAATTCAAAGTTGTGTAAAACATAAAATCTTCAATATAACATTGTCAAAACTTCTGAAACTAGTTAAAATCAATAAGTTTTGATTGATTTCATATCGATTTTCAATAATTTCATTGCTTTTCTAATGTTTTCAAACAGTTATTGATATTTACAAACTAGCGTTAAAAAGTAGTGAAAACAGCTAGATTTTGCATGTAAATCGCTATGTAATTAAAAGTAGTGTAAAACATAAAATCTTAAATATAACTTTGTCAAAACTTCTGAAACTAGTTAAAATCAATAAGTTTTGATTGATTTCATATCGATTTTCAATAATTTCATTGTTTTTGTAATGTTTTCAAAAAGTTATTGATATTTACAAACTAGCGTTGAAAAGTAGTGAAAAAAGCTAGATTTTGCATGTAAATCGCTATGTAATTAAAAGTTGTGTAAATCATAAAATCTTAAATATAACTTTGTCAAAACTTCTGAAACTAGTTAAAATCAATAAGTTTTGATTGATTTCATATCGATTTTCAATAATTTCATTGTTTTTCTAATGT
The DNA here is from genome assembly GCA_963932145.1 of Acanthosepion lycidas. Taxonomy (NCBI): domain Eukaryota; kingdom Metazoa; phylum Mollusca; class Cephalopoda; order Sepiida; family Sepiidae; genus Acanthosepion; species Acanthosepion lycidas. The sequence goes on along the minus strand of CAWVQA010000286.1, from coordinate 226,591 downwards.
TTTCAAACAGTTATTTATATTTACAAACTAGCGTTGAAAAAGTATTGAGAAAAGCTAGATTTTGCATGTAAATCGCTATGTAATTAAAAGTTGTGTAAAACATAAAATCTTAAATAAAACTTTGTCAAAACTTCTGAAACTAGTTAAAATCAATAAGTTTTGATTGATTTCATATCGATTTTCAATAATTTCATTGTTTTTCTAATGTTTTCAAACAGTTATTGATATTTACAAACTAGCGTTGAAAAAGTAGTGAAAAAAGCTAGATTTTGCATGTAAATCGCTATGTAATTAAAAGTTCTGTAAAACATAAAATCTTTAATATAACTTTGTCAAAACTTCTGAAACTAGTTAAAATCAATAAATTTTGATTGATTTCATATCGATTTTCAATAATTTCATTGTTTTTCTAATGTTTTCAAACAGTTATTGATATTTACACACTAGCGTTGAAAAAGTAGTGAAAAAAGCTTGATTTTGCATGTAAATCGCTATGTAATTAAAAGTTGTGTAAAACATATAATCTTAAATAAAACTTTGTCAAAACTTCTGAAACTAGTTAAAATCAATAAGTTTTGATTGATTTCATATCGATTTTCAATAATTTCATTGTTTTTCTAAATTTTTCAAAGAGTTATTGATATTTACAAACTAGCGTTGAAAAAGTAGTGAAAAAAGCTAGATTTTGCATGTAAATCGCTATGTAATTAAAACCTGTGTAATACATAAAATCTTTAATATAACTTTGTCAAAACTTCTGAAACTAGTTAAAATCAATAAGTTTTGATTGATTTCATATCGATTTTCAATAATTTCATTGTTTTTGTAATGTTTTCAAACAGTTATTGATATTTACAAACTAGCGTTGAAAAAGTAGTGAAAAAAGCTAGATTTTGTATGTAAATCGCTATGTAATTAATAGTTGTGTAATACATAAAATCTGAAATAAAACTTTGTCAAAACTTCTGAAACTAGTTAAAATCAATAAGTTTTGATTGATTTCATATCGATTTTCAATAATTTCATTGTTTTTCTAATGTTTTCAAAGAGTTATTGTTATTTACAAACTAGCGTTAAAAAGTAGTGAAAACAGCTAGATTTTGCATGTAAATCGCTATGTAATTAAAAGTTGTGTAAAACATAAAATCTTAAATATAACATTGTCAAAACTTCTGAAACTAGTTAAAATTAATAAGTTTTGATTGATTTCATATCGATTTTCAATAATTTCATTGCTTTTCTAATGTTTTCAATCAGTTATTGATATTTACAAACTAGCGTTAAAAAGTAGTGAAAACAGCTAGATTTTGCATGTAAATCGCTATGTAATTAAAAGTAGTGTAAAACATAAAATCTTAAATATAAGTTTGTCAAAACTTCTGAAACTAGTTAAAATCAATAAGTTTTGATTGATTTCATATCGATTTTCAATAATTTCATAGTTTTTCTAATGTTTTCAAACAGTTATTGATATTTAGAAACTAGCGTTGAAAAAGTAGTGAAAAAAGCTAGATTTTGCATGTAAATCGCTATGTAATTAAATGTTCTGTAAAACATAAAATCTTTAATATAACTTTGTCAAAACTTCTGAAACTAGTTAAAATCAATAAGTTTTGATTGATTTCATATCGATTTTCAATAATTTCATTGTTTTTCTAATGTTTTCAAAGAGTTATTGATATTTACAAACTAGCGTTGAAAAAGTAGTGAAAAAAGCAAGATTTTGCATGTAAATCGCTATGTAATTAAAAACTGTGTAATACATAAAATCTTTAATATAACTTTGTCAAAACTTCTGAAACTAGTTAAAATCAATAAGTTTTGATAGATTTCATATCGATTTTCAATAATTTCATTGTTTTTCTAATGTTTTCAAACAGTTATTGATATTTACAAACTAGCGTTGAAAAAGTAGTGAAAAAAGCTAGATTTTGTATGTAAATCGCTATGTAATTAATATTTGTGTAAAACGTAAAATCTGAAATAAAACTTTGTCAAAACTTCTGAAACTAGTTAAAATCAAGAAATTTTTGATTGATTTCATATCGATTTTCAATAATTTCATTGTTTTTCTAATGTTTTCAAACAGTTATTGATATTTACAAACTAGCGTTGAAAAAGTTGTGAAAAAAGCTTGATTTTGCATGTAAATCGCTATGTAATTAAAAGTTGTGTAAAACATAACATTTTAAATATAATTTTGACAAAACTTCTGAAACTAGTTAAAATCAATAAGTTTTGATTGATTTCATATCGATTTTCAATAATTTCATTGTTTTTGTAATGTTTTCAAACAGATATTGATATTTACACACTAGCGTTGAAAAGTAATGAAAAAAGCTAGATTTTGCATGTAAATCGCTATGTAATAAAAGTTGTGTAAAACATAAAATCTTAAATATAACTTTGTCAAAAATTCTGAAACTAGTTAAAATCAATAAGTTTTGATTGATTTCATATCGATTTTCAATAATTTCATTGTTTTTCTAATGTTTTCAAACCGTTATTTATATTTACCAACTAGCGTTGAAAAAGTAGTGAGAAAAGCTAAATTTTGCATGTAAATCGCTATGTAATTAAAAGTTGTGTAAAACATAAAATCTTAAATAAAACTTTGTCAAAACTTCTGAAACTAGTTAAAATCAATAAGTTTTGATTGATTTCATATCGATTTTCAATAATTTCATTGCTTTTCTCATGTTTTCAAACAGTTATTGATATTTACAAACTAGCGTTAAAAAGTAGTGAAAACAGCTAGATTTTGCATGTAAATCGCTATGTAATTAAAAGTAGTGTAAAACATAAAATCTTAAATATAACTTTGTCAAAACTTCTGAAACTAGTTAAAATCAATAAGTTTTGATTGATTTCATATCGATTTTCAATAATTTCATTGTTTTTCTAATGTTTTCAAACAGTTATTGATATTTACAAACTAGCGTTGAAAAAGTAGTGAAAAAAGCTAAATTTTGTATGTAAATCGCTATGTAATTAATAGTTGTGTAATACATAAAATCTGAAATAAAACTTTGTCAAAACTTCTGAAACTAGTTAAAATCAATAAGTTTTGATTGATTTCATATCGATTTTCAATAATTTCATTGTTTTTCTAATGTTTTCAAACAGTTATTGTTATTTACAAACTAGCGTTGAAAAAGTAGTGAAAAAAGCTAGATTTTGCATGTAAATCGCTATGTAATTAAAACCTGTGTAATACATAAAATCTTTAATATAACTTTGTCAAAACTTCTGAAACTAGTTAAAATCAATAAGCTTTGATTGATTTCATATCGATTTTCAATAATTTCATTGTTTTTGTAATGTTTTCAAACAGATATTGATATTTACACACTAGCGTTGAAAAGTAATGAAAAAAGCTAGATTTTGCATGTAAATCGCTATGTAATAAAAGTTGTGTAAAACATAAAATCTTAAATATAACTTTGTCAAAAATTCTGAAACTAGTTAAAATCAATAAGTTTTGATTGATTTCATATCGATTTTCAATAATTTCATTGTTTTTCTAATGTTTTCAAACCGTTATTTATATTTACCAACTAGCGTTGAAAAAGTAGTGAGAAAAGCTAAATTTTGCATGTAAATCGCTATGTAATTAAAAGTTGTGTAAAACATAAAATCTTAAATAAAACTTTGTCAAAACTTCTGAAACTAGTTAAAATCAATAAGTTTTGATTGATTTCATATCGATTTTCAATAATTTCATTGCTTTTCTCATGTTTTCAAACAGTTATTGATATTTACAAACTAGCGTTAAAAAGTAGTGAAAACAGCTAGATTTTGCATGTAAATCGCTATGTAATTAAAAGTAGTGTAAAACATAAAATCTTAAATATAACTTTGTCAAAACTTCTGAAACTAGTTAAAATCAATAAGTTTTGATTGATTTCATATCGATTTTCAATAATTTCATTGTTTTTCTAATGTTTTCAAACAGTTATTGATATTTACAAACTAGCGTTGAAAAAGTAGTGAAAAAAGCTAAATTTTGTATGTAAATCGCTATGTAATTAATAGTTGTGTAATACATAAAATCTGAAATAAAACTTTGTCAAAACTTCTGAAACTAGTTAAAATCAATAAGTTTTGATTGATTTCATATCGATTTTCAATAATTTCATTGTTTTTCTAATGTTTTCAAACAGTTATTGTTATTTACAAACTAGCGTTGAAAAAGTAGTGAAAAAAGCTAGATTTTGCATGTAAATCGCTATGTAATTAAAACCTGTGTAATACATAAAATCTTTAATATAACTTTGTCAAAACTTCTGAAACTAGTTAAAATCAATAAGCTTTGATTGATTTCATATCGATTTTCAATAATTTCATTGTTTTTCTAATGTTTTCAAACAGTTATTGATATTTACAAACTAGCGTTGAAAAAGTAGTGAAAAAAGCTAAATTTTGTATGTAAATCGCTATGTAATTAATAGTTGTGTAATACATAAAATCTGAAATAAAACTTTGTCAAAACTTCTGAAACTAGTTAAAATCAATAAGTTTTGATTGATTTCATATCGATTTTCAATAATTTCATTGTTTTTCTAATGTTTTCAAACAGTTATTGTTATTTACAAACTAGCGTTAAAAAGTAGTGAAAACAGCTAGATTTTGCATGTAAATCGCTATGTAATTAAAAGTTGTGTAAAACATAAAATCTTAAATATAACATTGTCAAAACTTCTGAAGCTAGTTAAAATCAATAAGTTTTGATTGATTTCATATCGATTTTCAATAATTTCATTGCTTTTCTAATGTTTTCAATCAGTTATTGATATTTACAAACTAGCGTTGAAAAAGTAGTGAAAAAAGCTAGATTTTGTATGTAAATCGCTATGTAATTGATATTTGTGTAAAACGTAAAATCTGAAATAAAACTTTGTCAAAACTTCTGAAACTAGTTAAAATCAAGAAATTTTTGATTGATTTCATATCGATTTTCAATAATTTCATTGTTTTTCTAATGTTTTCAAACAGTTATTGATATTTACAATCTAGCGTTGAAAAAGTTGTGAAAAAAGCTTGATTTTGCATGTAAATCGCTATGTAATTAAAAGTTGTGTAAAACATAACATTTTAAATATAATTTTGTCAAAACTTCTGAAACTAGTTAAAATCAATAAGTTTTGATTGATTTCATATAGATTTTCAATAATTTCATTGTTTTTCTACTGTTTTCAAACAGTTATTGATATTTACAAAATAGCGTTAAAAGTAGTCAAAATAGCTAGTTTTGCATGTAAATCGCTATGTAATTAAAAGTTGTGTAAATCATAAAATCTTAAATATAACTTTGTCAAAACTTCTGAAACTAGTTAAAATCAATAAGTTTTGATTGATTTCATATCGATTTTCAATAATTTCATTGTTTTTCTAATGTTTTCAAACAGCTATTTATATTTACAAACTAGCGTTGAAAAAGTAGTGAGAAAAGCTAAATTTTGCATGTAAATCGCTATGTAATTAAAAGTTGTGTAAAACATAAAATCTTAAATAAAACTTTGTCAAAACTTCTGAAACTAGTTAAAATCAATAAGTTTTGATTGATTTCATATCGATTTTCAATAATTTCATTGCTTTTCTAATGTTTTCAAACAGTTATTGATATTTACAAACTAGCGTTAAAAAGTAGTGAAAACAGCTAGATTTTGCATGTAAATCGCTATGTAATTAAAAGTAGTGTAAAACATAAAATCTTAAATATAACTTTGTCAAAACTTCTGAAACTAGTTAAAATCAATAAGTTTTGATTGATTTCATATCGATTTTCAATAATTTCATTGTTTTTCTACTGTTTTCAAACAGTTATTGATATTTACAAAATAGCGTTAAAAAGTAGTCAAAATAGCTAGATTTTGCATGTAAATCGCTATGTAATTAAAAGTTGTGTAAATGATAAAATCTTAAATATAACTTTGTCAAAACTTCTGAAACGAGTTAAAATCAATAAGTTTTGATTGATTTCATATCGATTTTCAATAATTTCATTGTTTTTCTAATCTTTTCAAACAGTTATTTATATTTACAAACTAGCGTTGAAAAAGTAGTGAAAAAAGCAAGATTTTGCATGTAAATCGCTATGTAATTAAAAACTGTGTAATACATAAAATCTTTAATATAACTTTGTCAAAACTTCTGAAACTAGTTAAAATCAATAAGTTTTGATTGATTTCATATCGATTTTCAATAATTTCATTGTTTTTCTAATGTTTTCAAACAGTTATTGATATTTACAAACTAGCGTTGAAAAAGTAGTGAAAAAAGCTAGATTTTGCATGTAAATCGCTATGTAATTAATAGTTGTGTAATACATAAAATCTGAAATAAAACTTTGTCAAAACTTCTGAAACTAGTTAAAATCAATAAGTTTTGATTGATTTCATATCGATTTTCAATAATTTCATTGTATTTCTAATGTTTTCAAACAGTTATTGATATTTACAAACTAGCGTTGAAAAAGTAGTGAAAAAAGCTAAATTTTGCATGTAAATCGCTATGTAATTAAAAACTGTGTAATACATAAAATGTTTCATATAACTTTGTCAAAACTTCTGAAACTAGTTAAAATCAATAAGTTTTGATTGATTTCATATCGATTTTCAATAATTTCATTGTTTTTCTACTGTTTTCAAACAGTTATTGATATTTACAAAATAGCGTTAAAAAGTAGTCAAAATAGCTAGATTTTGCATGTAAATCGCTATGTAATTAAAAGTTGTGTAAATCATAAAATCTTAAATATAACTTTGTCAAAACTTCTGAAACTAGTTAAAATCAATAAGTTTTGATTGATTTCATATCGATTTTCAATAATTTCATTGTTTTTCTAATCTTTTCAAACAGTTATTTATATTTACAAACTCGCGTTGAGAAAGTAGTGAGAAAAGCTAGATTTTGCATGTAAATCGCTATGTAATTAAAAGTTGTGTAAAACATAAAATCTAAAAAAAACTTTGTCAAAACTTCTGAAACTAGTTAAAATCAATAAGTTTTGATTGATTTCATATCGATTTTCAATAATTTCATTGCTTTTCTAATGTTTTCAAAGAGTTATTGATATTTACAAACTAGCGTTGAAAAAGTAGTGAAAAAAGCTAGATTTTGTATGTAAATCGCTATGTAATTAAAAACTGTGTAATACATAAAATCTTTAATATAACTTTGTCAAAACTTCTGAAACTAGTTAAAATCAATAAGTTTTGATTGATGTCATATCGATTTTCAATAATTTCATTGTTTTTCTACTGTTTTCAAACAGTTATTGATATTTACAAAATAGCGTTAAAAAGTAGTCAAAATAGCTAGATTTTGCATGTAAATCGCTATGTAATTAAAAGTTGTGTAAATGATAAAATCTTAAATATAACTTTGTCAAAACTTCTGAAACGAGTTAAAATCAATAAGTTTTGATTGATTTCATATCGATTTTCAATAATTTCATTGTTTTTCTAATCTTTTCAAACAGTTATTTATATTTACAAACTAGCGTTGAAAAAGTAGTGAAAAAAGCAAGATTTTGCATGTAAATCGCTATGTAATTAAAAACTGTGTAATACATAAAATCTTTAATATAACTTTGTCAAAACTTCTGAAACTAGTTAAAATCAATAAGTTTTGATTGATTTCATATCGATTTTCAATAATTTCATTGTTTTTCTAATGTTTTCAAACAGTTATTGATATTTACAAACTAGCGTTGAAAAAGTAGTGAAAAAAGCTAGATTTTGCATGTAAATCGCTATGTAATTAATAGTTGTGTAATACATAAAATCTGAAATAAAACTTTGTCAAAACTTCTGAAACTAGTTAAAATCAATAAGTTTTGATTGATTTCATATCGATTTTCAATAATTTCATTGTATTTCTAATGTTTTCAAACAGTTATTGATATTTACAAACTAGCGTTGAAAAAGTAGTGAAAAAAGCTAAATTTTGCATGTAAATCGCTATGTAATTAAAAACTGTGTAATACATAAAATGTTTCATATAACTTTGTCAAAACTTCTGAAACTAGTTAAAATCAATAAGTTTTGATTGATTTCATATCGATTTTCAATAATTTCATTGTTTTTCTAATCTTTTCAAACAGTTATTTATATTTACAAACTCGCGTTGAGAAAGTAGTGAGAAAAGCTAGATTTTGCATGTAAATCGCTATGTAATTAAAAGTTGTGTAAAACATAAAATCTAAAAAAAACTTTGTCAAAACTTCTGAAACTAGTTAAAATCAATAAGTTTTGATTGATTTCATATCGATTTTCAATAATTTCATTGCTTTTCTAATGTTTTCAAAGAGTTATTGATATTTACAAACTAGCGTTGAAAAAGTAGTGAAAAAAGCTAGATTTTGTATGTAAATCGCTATGTAATTAAAAACTGTGTAATACATAAAATCTTTAATATAACTTTGTCAAAACTTCTGAAACTAGTTAAAATCAATAAGTTTTGATTGATTTCATATCGATTTTCAATAATTTCATTGTTTTTCTAATGTTTTCAAACAGTTATTGATATTTACAAACTAGCGTTGAAAAAGTAGTGAAAAAGCTAGATTTTTATGTAAATCGCTATGTAATTAATAGTTGTGTAAAACATAAAATCTGAAATAAAACTTTGTCAAAACTTCTGAAACTAGTTAAAATCAATAAGTTTTGATTGATTTCATATCGATTTTCAATAATTTCATTGTTTTTCTAATGTTTTCAAAGAGTTATTGATATTTACAAACTAGCGTTGAAAAAGTAGTGAGAAAAGCTAGATTTTGCATGTAAATCGCTATGTAATTAAAAGTTGTGTAAAACATAAAATCTTAAATAAAACTTTGTCAAAACTTCTGAAACTAGTTAAAATCAATAAGTTTTGATTGATTTCATATCGATTTTCAATAATTTCATTGTTTTTCTAATGTTTCAAAGTGTTATTGATATTTACAAACTAGCGTTGAAAAAGTAGTGAAAAAAGCTAGATTTGCATGTAAATCGCTATGTAATTAATAGTTGTGTAATACATAAAATCTGAAATAAAACTTTGTCAAAACTTCTGAAACTAGTTAAAATCAATAAGTTTTGATTGATGTCATATCGATTTTCAATAATTTCATTGTCTTTCTACTGTTTTCAAACAGTTATTGATATTTACAAAATAGCGTTAAAAAGTAGTCAAAATATCTAGATTTTGCATGTAAATCGCTATGTAATTAAAAGTTGTGTAAATGATAAAATCTTAAATATAACTTTGTCAAAACTTCTGAAACGAGTTAAAATCAATAAGTTTTGATTGATTTCATATCGATTTTCAATAATTTCATTGTTTTTCTAATCTTTTCAAACAGTTATTTATATTTACAAACTAGCGTTGAAAAAGTAGTGAAAAAAGCAAGATTTTGCAAGTAAATCGCTATGTAATTAAAAACTGTGTAATACATCAAATCTTTAATATAACTTTGTCAAAACTTCTGAAACTAGTTAAAATCAATAAGTTTTGATTGATTTCATATCGATTTTCAATAATTTCATTGTTTTTCTAATGTTTTCAAACAGTTATTGATATTTACAAACTAGCGTTGAAAAAGTAGTGAAAAAGCTAGATTTTTATGTAAATCGCTATGTAATTAATAGTTGTGTAAAACATAAAATCTGAAATAAAACTTTGTCAAAACTTCTGAAACTAGTTAAAATCAATAAGTTTTGATTGATTTCATATCGATTTTCAATAATTTCATTGTTTTTCTAATGTTTTCAAACAGTTATTGATATTTACACACTAGCGTTGAAAAAGTAGTGAAAAAGCTAGATTTTGCATGTAAATCGCTATGTAATTAAAAACTGTGTAATACATAAAATCTTTAATATAACTTTGTCAAAACTTCTGAAACTAGTTAAAATCAATAAGTTTTGATTGATTTCATATCGATTTTCAATAATTTCATTGTTTTTCTAATGTTTTCAAAGAGTTATTGATATTTACAAACTAGCGTTGAAAAAGTAGTGAGAAAAGCTAGATTTTGCATGTAAATCGCTATGTAATTAAAAGTTGTGTAAAACATAAAATCTTAAATAAAACTTTGTCAAAACTTCTGAAACTAGTTAAAATCAATAAGTTTTGATTGATTTCATATCGATTTTCAATAATTTCATTGTTTTTCTAATGTTTTCAAAGAGTTATTGATATTTACAAACTAGCGTTTAAAAAGTAGTGAAAAAAGCTAGATTTTGCATGTAAATCGCTATGTAATTAAAAACTGAGTAATACATAAAATCTTTAATATAACTTTGTCAAAACTTCTGAAACTAGTTAAAATCAATAAGTTTTGATTGATTTCATATCGATTTTCAATAATTTCATTGTTTTTCTAATGTTTTCAAACAGTTATTGATATTTACAAACTAGCGTTGAAAAAGTAGTGAAAAAAGCTAGATTTTGTATGTAAATCGCTATGTAATTAATAGTTGTGTAATACATAAAATCTGAAATAAAACTTTGTCAAAACTTCTGAAACTAGTTAAAATCAATAAGTTTTGATTGATTTCATATCGATTTTCAATAATTTCATTGTTTTTCGAATGTTTTCAAACAGTTATTGTTATTTACAAACTAGCGTTAAAAAGTAGTGAAAACAGCTAGATTTTGCATGTAAATCGCTATGTAATTAAAAGTTGTGTAAAACATAAAATCTTAAATATAACTTTGTCAAAACTTCTGAAACTAGTTAAAATCAATAAGTTTTGATTGATTTCATATCGATTTTCAATAATTTCATTGTTTTTCTACTGTTTTCAAACAGTTATTGATATTTATAAAATAGCGTTAAAAAGTAGTCAAAATAGCTAGATTTTGCATGTAAATCGCTATGTAATTAAAAGTTGTGTAAATCATAAAATCTTAAATATAACTTTGTCAAAACTTCTGAAACTAGTAAAAATCAATAAGTTTTGATTGATTTCATATCGATTTTCAATAATTTCATTGTTTTTCTAATGTTTTTAAACAGTTATTAATATTTACAAACTAGCGTTGAAAAAGTAGTGAAAAAGCAAGATTTTGCATGTAAATCGCTATGTAATTAAAAACTGTGTAATACATAAAATCTTTAATATAACTTTGTCAAAACTTCTGAAACTAGTTAAAATCAATAACTTTTGATTGATTTCATATCGATTTTCAATAATTTCCTTGTTTTTCTAATGTTTTCAAACAGTTATTTATATTTACAATCTAGCGTTGAAAAAGTAGTGAAAAAGCTAGATATTTATGTAAATCGCTATGTAATTAATAGTTGTGTAAAACATAAAATCTGAAATAAAACTTTGTCAAAACTTCTGAAACTAGTTAAAATCAATAAGTTTTGATTGATTTCATATCGATTTTCAATAATTTCATTGTTTTTCTAATGTTTTCAAAGAGTTATTGATATTTACAAACTAGCGTTGAAAAAGTAGTGAGAAAAGCTAGATTTTGCATGTAAATCGCTATGTAATTAAAAGTTGTGTAAAACATAAAATCTTAAATAAAACTTTGACAAAACTTCTGAAACTAGTAAAAATTAATAAGTTTTGATTGATTTCATATCGATTTTCAATAATTTCATTGTTTTTCTAATGTTTTCAAACAGTTATTGATATTTACAAACTAGCGTTGAAAAAGAGTGAAAAAAGCTAGATTTTGCATGAAAATCGCTATGTAATTAAAAGTTGTGTAAAACATAAAATCTTAAATATAACTTTGTCAAAATTTCTGAAACTAGTTAAAATCAATAAGTTTTGATTGATTTCATATCGATTTTCAATAATTTCATTGTTCTTCTAATGTTTTCAAAGAGTTATTTATATTTACACACTAGCGTTGAAAAAGTAGTGAAAAAAGCTAAATTTTGTATGTAAATCGCTATGTAATTAATAGTTGTGTAAAACATAAAATTTTAAATATAACTTTGTCAAAACTTCTGAAAGTAGTTAAAATCAATAAGTTTTTATTGATTTCATATCGATTTTCAATAATTTCATTGTTTTTCTAATGTTTTCAAACAGTTATTGATATTTACAAACTAGCGTTGAAAAAGTAGTGAAAAAAGCTAGATTTTGCATGTAAATCGCTATGTAATTAAAAGTTGTGTAAAACATAAAATCTTAAATAAAACTTTGTCAAAACTTCTGAAACTAGTTAAAATCAATAAGTTTTGATTGATTTCATATCGATTTTCAATAATTTCATTGTTTTTCTAATGTTTTCAAACAGTTATTGATATTTACAAACTAGCGTTGAAAAAGTAGTGAAAAAAGCTAGATTTTGCATGTAAATCGCTATGTAATTAAAAGTTGTGTAAAACATAAAATCTTAAATATAACTTTGTCAAAACTTCTGAAACTAGTTAAAATCAATAAGTTTTGATTGATTTCATATCGATTTTCAATAATTTCATTGTTTTTCTAATGTTTTCAAACAGTTATTTATATTTACACACTAGCGTTGAAAAAGTAGTGAAAAAAGCTACATTTTGCATGTAAATCGCTATGTAATTAAAAGTTGTGTAAAACATAAAATCTTAAATATAACTTTGTCAAAATTTCGGAAACTAGTTAAAATCAATAAGTTTTGATTGATTTCATATCGATTTTCAATAATTTCATTGTTTTTCTAATCTTTTCAAACAGTTATTGATATTTACAAAATAGCGTTAAAAAGTAGTCAAAATAGCTAGATATTGCATGTAAATCGCTATGTAATTAAAAGTTGTGTAAAACATAAAATCTTAAATATAACTTTGTCAAAACATCTGAAACTAGTTAAAATCAATATGTTTTGATTGATTTCATATCGATTTTCAATAATTTCGTTGTTTTTCTAATGTTTTCAAAAAGTTATTGATATTTACAAACTAGCGTTGAAAAAGTAGGTAAAAAAGATAGATTTTGCATGTAAATCGCTATGTAATTAAAAGTTGTGTAAAACATAAAATCTTAAATATAACTTTGTCAAAACTTCTGAAACTAGTTAAAATCAATAAGTTTTGATTGATTTCATATGGATTTTCAATAATTTCATTGTTTTTCTAATGTTTTCAAACAGTTATTTATATTTACACACTAGCGTTGAAAAAGTAGTGAAAAAAGCTAAATTTTGTATGTAAATCGCTATGTAATTAATAGTTGTGTAAAACATAAAATTTTAAATATAACTTTGTCAAAACTTCTGAAAGTAGTTAAAATCAATAAGTTTTGATTGATTTCATATCGATTTTCAATAATTTCATTGTTTTTCTAATGTGTTCAAACAGTTATAGATATTTACAAACTAGCGTTGAAAAAGTAGTGAAAAAAGCTAGATTTTGCATGTAAATCGCTATGTAATTAAAAGTTGTGTAAAACATAAAATCTTAAATAAAACTTTGTCAAAACATCTGAAAGTAGTTAAAATCAATAAGTTTTGATTGATTTCATATCGATTTTCAATAATTTCATTGTTTTTCTAATGTTTTCAAACAGTTATTGATATTTACAAACTAGCGTTGAAAAAGTAGTGAAAAAAGCTAGATTTTGCATGTAAATCGCTATGTAATTAAAAGTTGTGTAAAACATAAAATCTTAAATGTAACTTTGTCAAAACTTCTGAAACTAGTTAAAATCAATAAGTTTTGATTGATTTCATATCGATTTTCAATAATTTCATTGTTTTTCTAATGTTTTCAAACAGTTATTGATATTTACAAACTAGCGTTGAAAAAGTAGTGAAAAAAGTTAAATTTTGTATGTAAATCGCTATGTAATTAAAAGTTGAGTAAATCATAAAATTTTAAATATAACTTTGTCAAAACTTCTGAAACTAGTTAAAATCAATAAGTTTTGATTGATTTCATATCGATTTTCAATAATTTCATTGTTTTTCTAATGTTTTCAAACAGTTATTGATATTTACAAACTAGCGTTGAAAAAGTAGTGAAAAAAGCTAGATTTTGCAGGTAAATCGCTATGTAATTAAAAGTTGTGTAAAACATAAAATCTTAAATAAAAATTTGTCAAAACTTCTGAAACTAGTTAAAATCAATAAATTTTGATTGATTTCATATCGATTTTCAAAAATTTCATTGTTTTTCTAATGTTTTCAAAGAGTTATTTATATTTACACACTAGCGTTGAAAAAGTAGTGAAAAAAGCTAGATTTTGCATGTAAATCGCTATGTAATTAAAAGTTGTGTAAAACATAAAATCTTAAATGTAACTTTGTCAAATTTTCTGAAACTAGTTAAAATCAATAAGTTTTGATTGATTTCATATCGATTTTCAATAATTTCATTGTTTTTCTAATGTTTTCAAACAGTTATTGATATTTACAAACTAGCGTTGAAAAAGTAGTGAAAATAGCTAGATATTGCATGTAAATCGCTATGTAATTAAAAGTTGTGTAAAACATAAAATCTTAAATATAACTTTGTCAAAACTTCTGAAACCAGTTAAAATCAATAAGTTTTGATTGATTTCATATCGATTTTCAATAATTTCATTGTTTTTCTAATGTTTTCAAACAGTTATTGATATTTACAAACTAGCGTTGAAAAAGTAGTGAAAAAAGCTAGATTTTGCATGTAAATCGCTATGTAATTAAAAGTTGTGTAAAACATAAAATCTTAAATATAACTTTGTCAAAATTTCTGAAACTAGATAAAATCAATAAGTTTTGATTGATTTCATATCGATTTTCAATAATTTCATTGTTTTTCTAATGTTTTCAAACAGTTATTGATATTTACAAACTAGCGTTGAAAAAGTAGTGAAAAAAGCTAGATTTTGCATGTAAATCGCTATGTAATTAAAAGTTGTGTAAAACATAAAATCTTAAATATAACTTTGTCAAAATTTCTGAAACTAGTTAAAATCAATAAGTTTTGATTGATTTCATATCGATTTTCAATAATTTCATTGTTTTTCTAATCTTTTCAAACAGTTATTGATATTTACAAAATAGCGTTAAAAAGTAGTCAAAATAGCTAGATATTGCATGTAAATCGCTATGTAATTAAAAGTTGTGTAAAACATAAAATCTTAAATATAACTTTGTCAAAACATCTGAAAACAGTTAAAATTAATAAGTTTTGATTGATTTCATATCGATTTTCAATAATTTCATTGTTTTTCTAATGTTTTCAAACAGTTATTGATATTTACAAACTAGCGTTGAAAAAGTAGTGAAAAAAGCTAGATTTTGCATGTAAATCGCTATGTAATTAAAAGTTGTGTAAAACATAAAATCTTAAATATAACTTTGTCAAAACTTCTGAAACTAGTTAAAATCAATAAGTTTTGATTGATTTCATATCGATTTTCAATAATTTCTTTGTTTTTCTAATGTTTTCAAACAGTTATTGATATTTACAAACTAGCGTTGAAAAAGAGTGAAAAAAGCTAGATTTTGCATGTAAATCGCTATGTAATTAAAAGTTGTGTAAAACATAAAATCTTAAATATAACTTTGTCAAAATTTCTGAAACTAGTTAAAATCAATAAGTTTTCATTGATTTCATATCGATTTTCAATAATTTCATTGTTTTTCTAATGTTTTCAAACAGTTATTTATATTTACACACTAGCGTTGAAAAAGTAGTGAAAAAAGCTAAATTTTGTATGTAAATCGCTATGTAATTAATAGTTGTGTAATACATAAAATTTTAAATATAACTTTGTCAAAATTTCTGAAAGTAGTTAAAATCAATAAGTTTTGATTGATTTCATATCGATTTTCAATAATTTCATTGTTTTTCTAATGTTTTCAAACAGTTATTGATATTTACAAACTAGCGTTGAAAAAGTAGTGAAAAAAGCTAGATTTTGCATGTAAATCGCTATGTAATTAAAAGTTGTGTAAAACATAAAATCTTAAATAAAACTTTGTCAAAACTTCTGAAACTAGTTAAAATCAATAAGTTTTCATTGATTTCATATCGATTTTCAATAATTTCATTGTTTTTCTAATGTTTTCAAACAGTTATTGATATTTACAAACTAGCGTTGAAAAAGTAGTGAAAAAAGCTAGATTTTGCATGTAAATCGCTATGTAATTAAAAGTTGTGTAAAACATAAAATCTTAAATATAACTTTGTCAAAACTTCTGAAACTAGTTAAAATCAATAAGTTTTGATTGATTTCATATTGATTTTCAATAATTTCATTGTTTTTCTAATGTTTTCAAACAGTTATTTATATTTACACATTAGCGTTGAAAAAGTAGTGAAAAAAGCTAGATTTTGCATGTAAATCGCTATGTAATTAAAAGTTGTGTAAAACATAAAATCTTAAATATAACTTTGTCAAAATTTCTGAAACTAGTTAAAATCAATAAGTTTTGATTGATTTCATATCGATTTTCAATAATTTCATTGTTTTTCTAATCTTTTCAAACAGTTATTGATATTTACAAAATAGCGTTAAAAAGTAGTCAAAATAGCTAGTTATTGCATGTAAATCGCTATGTAATTAAAAGTTGTGTAATACATAAAATCTTAAATATAACTTTGTCAAAACATCTGAAACTAGTTAAAATCAATATGTTTTGATTGATTTCATATCGATTTTCAATAATTTCATTGTTTTTCTAATGTTTTCAAACAGTTATTGATATTTACAAAATAGCGTTAAAAAGTAGTCAAAATAGCTAGATATTGCATGTAAATCGCTATGTAATTAAAAGTTGTGTAAAACATAAAATCTTAAATATAACTTTGTCAAAACATCTGAAACTAGTTAAAATCAATATGTTTTGATTGATTTCATATCGATTTTCAATAATTTCATTGTTTTTCTAATGTTTTCAAACAGTTATTGATATTTACAAACTAGCGTTGAAAAAGTAGGTAAAAAAGATAGATTTTGCATGTAAATCGCTATGTAATTAAAAGTTGTGTAAAACATAAAATCTTAAATATAACTTTGTCAAAATTTCTGAAACTAGTTAAAATCAATAAGTTTTGATTGATTTCATATCGATTTTCAATAATTTCATTGTTTTTCTAATGTTTTCAAACAGTTATTTATATTTACACACTAGCGTTGAAAAAGTAGTGAAAAAAGCTAAATTTTGTATGTAAATCGCTATGTAATTAATAGTTGTGTAAAACATAAAATTTTAAATATAACTTTGACAAAACTTCTGAAAGTAGTTAAAATCAATAAGTTTTGATTGATTTCATATCGATTTTCAATAATTTCATTGTTTTTCTAATGTTTTCAAACAGTTATTGATATTTACAAACTAGCGTTGAAAAAGTAGTGAAAAAAGCTAGATTTTGCATGTAAATCGCTATGTAATTAAAAGTTGTGTAAAACATAAAATCTTAAATAAAACTTTGTCAAAACTTCTGAAACTAGTTAAAATCAATAAGTTTTGATTGATTTCATATCGATTTTCAATAATTTCATTGTTTTTCTAATGTTTTCAAACAGTTATTGATATTTACAAACTAGCGTTGAAAAAGTAGTGAAAAAAGCTAGATTTTGCATGTAAATCGCTATGTAATTAAAAGTTGTGTAAAACATAAAATCGTAAATAAAACTTTGTCAAAACTTCTGAAACTAGTTAAAATCAATAAGTTTTGATTGATTTCATATCGATTTTCAATAATTTCATTGTTTTTCTAATGTTTTCAAACAGTTATTGATATTTACAAACTAGCGTTGAAAAAGTAGTGAAAAAAGCTAGATTTTGCATGTAAATCGCTATGTAATTAAAAGTTGTGTAAAACATAAAATCTTAAATATAACTTTGTCAAAACTTCTGAAACTAGTTAAATTCAATAAGTTTTGATTGATTTCATATCGATTTTCAATAATTTCATTGTTTTTCTAATGTTTTCAAAGAGTTATTTATATTTACACACTAGCGTTGAAAATGTAGTGAAAAAAGCTAGATTTTGCATGTAAATCGCTATGTAATTAAAAGTTCTGTAAAACATAAAATCTTAAATATAACTTTGTCAAAATTTCTGAAACTAGTTAAAATCAATATGTTTTGATTGATTTCATATCGATTTTCAATAATTTCATTATTTTTCTAATCTTTTCAAACAGTTATTGATATTTACAAAATAGCGTTAAAAAGTAGTCAAAATAGCTAGATATTGCATGTAAATCGCTATGTAATTAAAAGTTGTGTAAAACATAAAATCTTAAATATAACTTTGTCAAAACATCTGAAACTAGTTAAAATCAATATGTTTTGATTGATTTCATATCGATTTTCAATAATTTCATTGTTTTTCTAATGTTTTCAAAAAGTTATTGATATTTACAAACTAGCGTTGAAAAAGTAGGTAAAAAAGATAGATTTTGCATGTAAATCGCTATGTAATTAAAAGTTGTGTAAAACATAAAATCTTAAATATAACTTTGTCAAAACTTCTGAAACTAGTTAAAATCAATAAGTTTTGATTGATTTCATATCGATTTTCAATAATTTCATTGTTTTTCTAATGTTTTCAAACAGTTATTGATATTTACAAACTAGCGTTGAAAAAGTAGTGAAAAAAGCTAGATTTTGCATGTAAATCGCTATGTAATTAAAAGTTGTGTAAAACATAAAATCTTAAATAAAACTTTGTCAAAACATCTGAAAGTAGTTAAAATCAATAAGTTTTGATTGATTTCATATCGATTTTCAATAATTTCATTGTTTTTCTAATGTTTTCAAACAGTTATTGATATTTACAAACTAGCGTTGAAAAAGTAGTGAAAAAAGCTAGATTTTGCATGTAAATCGCTATGTAATTAAAAGTTGTGTAAAACATAAAATCTTAAATGTAACTTTGTCAAAACTTCTGAAACTAGTTAAAATCAATAAGTTTTGATTGATTTCATATCGATTTTCAATAATTTCATTGTTTTTCTAATGTTTTCAAACAGTTATTGATATTTACAAACTAGCGTTGAAAAAGTAGTGAAAAAAGTTAAATTTTGTATGTAAATCGCTATGTAATTAAAAGTTGAGTAAAACATAAATTTTTAAATATAACTTTGTCAAAACTTCTGAAAGTAGTTAAAATCAATAAGTTTTGATTGATTTCATATCGATTTTCAATAATTTCATTGTTTTTCTAATGTTTTCAAACAGTTATTGATATTTACAAACTAGCGTTGAAAAAGTAGTGAAAAAAGCTAGATTTTGCATGTAAATCGCTATGTAATTAAAAGTTGTGTAAAACATAAAATCTTAAATAAAAATTTGTCAAAACTTCTGAAACTAGTTAAAATCAATAAATTTTGATTGATTTCATATCGATTTTCAAAAATTTCATTGTTTTTCTAATGTTTTCAAACAGTTATTGATATTTACAAACTAGCGTTGAAAAAGTAGTGAAAAAAGCTAGATTTTGCATGTAAATCGCTATGTAATTAAAAGTTGTGTAAAACATAAAATCTTAAATATAACTTTGTCAAAACTTCTGAAACTAGTTAAAATCAATAAGTTCTGATTGATTTCATAATGATTTTCAATAATTTCATTGTTTTTCTAATGTTTTCAAACAGTTATTGATATTTACAAACTAGCGTTGAAAAAGTAGTGAAAAAAGCTAGATTTTGCATGTAAATCGCTATGTAATTAAAAGTTGTGTAAAACATAAAATCTTAAATATAACTTTGTCAAAACTTCTGAAACTAGTTAAAATCAATAAGTTTTGATTGATTTCATATCGATTTTCAATAATTTCATTGTTTTTCTAATGTTTTCAAACAGTTATTGATATTTACAAACTAGCGTTGAAAAAGTAGTGAAAAAAGCTAGATTTTGCATGTAAATCGCTATGTAATTAAAAGTTGTGTAAAACATAAAATCTTAAATATAACTTTGTCAAAATTTCTGAAACTAGTTAAAATCAATAAGTTTTGATTGATTTCATATCGATTTTCAATAATTTCATTGTTTTTCTACTGTTTTCAAACAGTTATTTATATTTACAAAATAGCGTTAAAAAGTTGTCAAAATTGCTAGATTTTGCATGTAAATCGCTGTGTAATTTAAAGTTGTGTAAAACATAAAATCTTAAATATAACTTTGTCAAAACTTCTGAAACTAGTTAAAATCAATAAGTTTTGATTGATTTCATATCGATTTTCAATAATTTCATTGTTTTTTTATGTTTTCAAAGAGTTATTGATATTTACAAACTAGCGTTGAAAAAGTAGTGAAAAAAGCTAGATTTTGCATGTAAATCGCTATGTAATTAAAAACTGTGTAATACATAAAATCTTAAATAAAACTTTGTCAAAACTTCTGAAACTAGTTAAAATCAATAAGTTTTGATTGATTTCATATGTATTTCCCATAATTTCATTGTTTTTCTAAACTTTTCAAACTGTTATTGATATTTACAAAATAGCGTTAAAAAGAAGTCAAAATAGCTAGATATTGCATGTAAATCGCTATGTAATTAAAAGTTGTGTAAAACATAAAATCTTAAATATAACTTTGTCAAAACTTCTGAAACTAGTTAAAATCAATAAGTTATGATGGATTTCATATCGATTTTCAATAATTTCATTGTTTTTCTAATGTTTTCAAACAGTTATTGATATTTACACACTAGCGTTGAAAAAGTAGTGAAAAAAGCTAGATTTTGCATGTAAATCGCTATGTAATTAAAAGTTGTGTAAAACATAAAATCTTAAATAAAACTTTGTCAAAACTTCTGAAACTAGTTAAAATCAATAAGTTTTGATTGATTTCATATCGATTTTCAATAATTTCATTGTTTTTCTAATGTTTTCAAACAGTTATTGATATTTACAAACTAGCGTTGAAAAAGTAGTGAAAAAAGCTAGATTTTGCATGTAAATCGCTATGTAATTAAAAGTTGTGTAAAACATAAAATCTTAAATATAACTTTGTCAAAACTTCTGAAACTAGTTAAAATCAATAAGTTCTGATTGATTTCATAATGATTTTCAATAATTTCATTGTTTTTTTAATCTTTTCAAACTGTTATTGATATTTACAAAATAGCGTTAAAAAGTAGTCAAAATAGCTAGATATTGCATGTAAATCGTTATGTAATTAAAAGTTGTGTAAAACAAAATCTTAAATATAACTTTGTCAAAACTTCTGAAACTAGTTAAAATCAATTAGTTTTGATTGATTTCATATCGATTTTCAATCATTTCATTGTTTTATTAATGTTTTCAAAGAGTTATTGATATTTACAAACTAGAGTTGAAAAAGTAGTGAAAAAAGCTTGATTTTGCATGTAAATCGCTATGTAATTAAAAGTTGTGTAAAACATAAAATCTTTAATATAACTTTGTCAAAACTTCTGAAACTAGTTAAAATCAATAAGTTTTGATTGATTTCATATCGATTTTCAATAATTTCATTGTTTTTTTTAATGTTTTCAAAGAGTTATTTATATTTACAAACTAGCGTTGAAAAAGTAGTGAAAAAAGCTAGATTTTGCATGTAAAACACTATGTAATTAAAAACTGTGTAATACATAAAATCTTTAATATAACTTTGTCAAAACTTCTGAAACTAGTTAAAATCAATAAGTTTTGATTGATTTCATATCGATTTTCAATAATTTCATTGTTTTTCTAATGTTTTCAAACAGTTATTGATATTTACAAACTAGCGTTGAAAAAGTAGTGAAAAAAGCTAGATTTTGCATGTAAATCGCTATGTAATTAAAAGTTGTGTAAAACATAAAATCTTAAATATAACTTTGTCAAAACTTCTGAAACTATTTAAAATCAATAAGTTTTGATTGATTTCATATCGATTTTCAATAATTTCATTGTTTTTCTAATGTTTTCAAACAGTTATTGATATTTACAAACTAGCGTTGAAAAAGTAGTGAAAAAAGCTAGATTTTGCATGTAAATCGCTATGTAATTAAAAACTGTGTAATACATAAAATCTTTAATATAACTTTGTCAAAACTTCTGAAACTAGTTAAAATCAATAAGTTTTGATTGATTTCATATCGATTTTCAATAATTTCATTGTTTTATTAATGTTTTCAAAGAGTTATTGATATTTACAAACTAGAGTTGAAAAAGTAGTGAAAAAAGCTTGATTTTGCATGTAAATCGCTATGTAATTAAAAGTTGTGTAAAACATAAAATCTTTAATATAACTTTGTCAAAACTTCTGAAACTAGTTAAAATCAATAAGTTTTGATTGATTTCATATCGATTTTCAATAATTTCATTGTTTTTCTAATGTTTTCAAACAGTTATTGATATTTACAAAATAGCGTTAAAAAGTTGTCAAGATTGCTAGATTTTGCATGTAAATCGCTATGTAATTAAAAGTTGTGTAAAACATAAAATCTTAAATATAACTTTGTCAAAACTTCTGAAACTAGTTAAAATCAATTAGTTTTGATTGATTTCATATCGATTTTCAATCATTTCATTGTTTTATTAATGTTTTCAAAGAGTTATTGATATTTACAAACTAGAGTTGAAAAAGTAGTGAAAAAAGCTTGATTTTGCATGTAAATCGCTATGTAATTAAAAGTTGTGTAAAACATAAAATCTTTAATATAACTTTGTCAAAACTTCTGAAACTAGTTAAAATCAATAAGTTTTGATTGATTTCATATCGATTTTCAATAATTTCATTGTTTTTTTAATGTTTTCAAAGAGTTATTTATATTTACAAACTAGCGTTGAAAAAGTAGTGAAAAAAGCTAGATTTTGCATGTAAATCACTATGTAATTAAAATCTGTGTAATACATAAAATCTTTAATATAACTTTGTCAAAACTTCTGAAACTAGTTAAAATCAATAAGTTTTGATTGATTTCATATCGATTTTCAATAATTTCATTGTTTTTCTAATGTTTTCAAACAGTTATTGATATTTACAAACTAGCGTTGAAAAACTAGTGAAAAAAGCTAGATTTTGCATGTAAATCGCTATGTAATTAAAAGTTGGGTAAAACATAAAATCTTAAATATAACTTTGTCAAAACTTCTGAAACTATTTAAAATCAATAAGTTTTGATTGATTTCATATCGATTTTCAATAATTTCATTGTTTTTCTAATGTTTTCAAACAGTTATTGATATTTACAAACTAGCGTTGAAAAAGTAGTGAAAAAAGCTAGATTTTGCATGTAAATCGCTATGTAATTAAAAACTGTGTAATACATAAAATCTTTAATATAACTTTGTCAAAACTTCTGAAACTATTTAAAATCAATAAGTTTTGATTGATTTCATATCGATTTTCAATAATTTCATTGTTTTATTAATGTTTTCAAAGAGTTATTGATATTTACAAACTAGAGTTGAAAAAGTAGTGAAAAAAGCTTGATTTTGCATGTAAATCGCTATGTAATTAAAAGTTGTGTAA
Organism: Acanthosepion lycidas; assembly: GCA_963932145.1. NCBI lineage: Eukaryota > Metazoa > Mollusca > Cephalopoda > Sepiida > Sepiidae > Acanthosepion > Acanthosepion lycidas. The sequence continues at coordinate 203,239 of CAWVQA010000286.1, read as the reverse complement.
AACATAAAATCTTTAATATAACTTTGTCAAAACTTCTGAAACTAGTTAAAATCAATAAGTTTTGATTGATTTCATATCGATTTTCAATAATTTCATTGTTTTTTTAATGTTTTCAAAGAGTTATTTATATTTACAAACTAGCGTTGAAAAAGTAGTGAAAAAAGCTAGATTTTGCATGTAAATCTCTATGTAATTAAAAACTGTGTAATACATAAAATCTTTAATATAACTTTGTCAAAACTTCTGAAACTAGTTAAAATCAATAAGTTTTGATTGATTTCATATCGATTTTCAATAATTTCATTGTTTTTCTAATGTTTTCAAACAGTTATTGATATTTACAAACTAGCGTTGAAAAAGTAGTGAAAAAAGCTAGATTTTGCATGTAAATCGCTATGTAATTAAAAGTTGTGTAAAACATAAAATCTTAAATATAACTTTGTCAAAACTTCTGAAACTATTTAAAATCAATAAGTTTTGATTGATTTCATATCGATTTTCAATAATTTCATTGTTTTTCTAATGTTTTCAAACAGTTATTGATATTTACAAACTAGCGTTGAAAAAGTAGTGAAAAAAGCTAGATTTTGCATGTAAATCGCTATGTAATTAAAAGTTGTGTAAAACATAAAATTTTAAATATAACTTTGTCAAAACTTCTGAAAGTAGTTAAAATCACTAAGTCTTGATTGATTTCATATCGATTTTCAATAATTTCATTGTTTTTCTAATGTTTTCAAACAGTTATTGATATTTACAAACTAGCGTTGAAAAAGTAGTGAAAAAAGCTAGATTTTGCATGTAAATCGCTATGTAATTAAAAACTGTGTAATACATAAAATCTTTAATATAACTTTGTCAAAACTTCTGAAACTAGTTAAAATCAATAAGTTTTGATTGATTTCATATCGATTTTCAATAATTTCATTGTTTTTCTAATGTTTTCAAACAGTTATTGATATTTACAAACTAGCGTTGAAAAAGTAGTGAAAAAAGCTAGATTTTGCATGTAAATCGCTATGTAATTAAAAGTTGTGTAAAACATAAAATTTTAAATATAACTTTCTCAAAACTTCTGAAACTAGTTAAAATCAATAAGTTTTGATTGATTTCATATCGATTTTCAATAATTTCATTGTTTTTCTAATGTTTTCAAACAGTTATTGATATTTACAAACTAGGGTTGAAAAGTAGTGAAAAAAGCTAGATTTTGCATGTAAATCGCTATGTAATTAAAAGTTGTGTAAAACATAAAATCTTTAATATAACTTTGTCAAAACTTCTGAAACTAGTTAAAATCAATAGGTTTTGATTGATTTCATATCGATTTTCAATAATTCCATTGTTTTTCTAATGTTTTCAAACAGTTATTGATATTTACAATCTAGCATTGAAAAAGTAGTGAAAAAAGCTAGATTTTGCATGTAAATCGCTATGTAATTAAAAGTTGTGTAAAACATAAAATCTTAAATAAAACTTTGTCAAACCTTCTGAAACTAGTTAAAATCAATAAGATTTGATTGATTTCATATCGATTTTGAATAATTTCATTGTTTTTCTAATGTTTTCAAACAGTTATTGATATTTACAAAATAGCGTTAAAAAGTAGTCAAAACAGCTAGATTTTGCATGTAAATCGCTATGTAATTAAAAGTTGTGTAAAACATAAAATTTTAAATATAACTTTCTCAAAACTTCTGAAACTAGTTAAAATCAATAAGTTTTGATTGATTTCATATCGATTTTCAATAATTTCATTGTTTTTCTAATGTTTTCAAACAGTTATTGATATTTACAAACTAGGGTTGAAAAGTAGTGAAAAAAGCTAGATTTTGCATGTAAATCGCTATGTAATTAAAAGTTGTGTAAAACATAAAATCTTTAATATAACTTTGTCAAAACTTCTGAAACTAGTTAAAATCAATAAGTTTTGATTGATTTCATATCGATTTTCAATAATTTCATTGTTTTTCTAATGTTTTCAAACAGTTATTGATATTTACAAACTAGCGTTGAAAAAGTAGTGAAAAAAGCTAGATTTTGCATGTAAATCGCTATGTAATTAAAAGTTGTGTAAAACATAAAATCTTAAATATAACTTTGTCAAAACTTCTGAAACTATTTAAAATCAATAAGTTTTGATTGATTTCATATCGATTTTCAATAATTTCATTGTTTTTCTAATGTTTTCAAACAGTTATTGATATTTACAAACTAGCGTTGAAAAAGTAGTGAAAAAAGCTAGATTTTGCATGTAAATCGCTATGTAATTAAAAACTGTGTAATACATAAAATCTTTAATATAACTTTGTCAAAACTTCTGAAACTAGTTAAAATCAATAAGTTTTGATTGATTTCATATCGATTTTCAATAATTTCATTGTTTTATTAATGTTTTCAAAGAGTTATTGATATTTACAAACTAGAGTTGAAAAAGTAGTGAAAAAAGCTTGATTTTGCATGTAAATCGCTATGTAATTAAAAGTTATGTAAAACATAAAATCTTTAATATAACTTTGTCAAAACTTCTGAAACTAGTTAAAATCAATAAGTTTTGATTGATTTCATATCGATTTTCAATAATTTCATTGTTTTTTTAATGTTTTCAAAGAGTTATTTATATTTACAAACTAGCGTTGAAAAAGTAGTGAAAAAAGCTAGATTTTGCATGTAAATCTCTATGTAATTAAAAACTGTGTAATACATAAAATCTTTAATATAACTTTGTCAAAACTTCTGAAACTAGATAAAATCAATAAGTTTTGATTGATTTCATATCGATTTTCAATAATTTCATTGTTTTTCTAATGTTTTCAAACAGTTATTGATATTTACAAACTAGCGTTGAAAAAGTAGTGAAAAAAGCTAGATTTTGCATGTAAATCGCTATGTAATTAAAAGTTGTGTAAAACATAAAATCTTAAATATAACTTTGTCAAAACTTCTGAAACTATTTAAAATCAATAAGTTTTGATTGATTTCATATCGATTTTCAATAATTTCATTGTTTTTCTAATGTTTTCAAACAGTTATTGATATTTACAAACTAGCGTTGAAAAAGTAGTGAAAAAAGCTAGATTTTGCATGTAAATCGCTATGTAATTAAAAGTTGTGTAAAACATAAAATTTTAAATATAACTTTGTCAAAACTTCTGAAAGTAGTTAAAATCACTAAGTCTTGATTGATTTCATATCGATTTTCAATAATTTCATTGTTTTTCTAATGTTTTCAAACAGTTATTGATATTTACAAACTAGCGTTGAAAAAGTAGTGAAAAAAGCTAGATTTTGCATGTAAATCGCTATGTAATTAAAAACTGTGTAATACATAAAATCTTTAATATAACTTTGTCAAAACTTCTGAAACTAGTTAAAATCAATAAGTTTTGATTGATTTCATATCGATTTTCAATAATTTCATTGTTTTTCTAATGTTTTCAAACAGTTATTGATATTTACAAACTAGCGTTGAAAAAGTAGTGAAAAAAGCTAGATTTTGCATGTAAATCGCTATGTAATTAAAAGTTGTGTAAAACATAAAATTTTAAATATAACTTTCTCAAAACTTCTGAAACTAGTTAAAATCAATAAGTTTTGATTGATTTCATATCGATTTTCAATAATTTCATTGTTTTTCTAATGTTTTCAAACAGTTATTGATATTTACAAACTAGGGTTGAAAAGTAGTGAAAAAAGCTAGATTTTGCATGTAAATCGCTATGTAATTAAAAGTTGTGTAAAACATAAAATCTTTAATATAACTTTGTCAAAACTTCTGAAACTAGTTAAAATCAATAAGTTTTGATTGATTTCATATCGATTTTCAATAATTCCATTGTTTTTCTAATGTTTTCAAACAGTTATTGATATTTACAAACTAGCGTTGAAAAAGTAGTGAAAAAAGCTAGATTTTGCACGTAAATCGCTATGTAATTAAAAGTTGTGTAATACATAAAATCTTTAATATAACTTTGTCAAAACTTCTGAAACTAGTTAAAATCAATAAGTTTCGATTGATTTCATATCGATTTTCAATAATTTCATTGTTTTTCTAATGTTTTCAAACAGTTATTTATATTTACAAACTAGCGTTAAAAAGTAGTCAAAACAGCTAGATTTTGCATGTAAATCGCTATGTAATTAAAAGTTGTGTAAAACATAAAATCTTAAATATAAGTTTGTCAAAACTTCTGAAAGTAGTTAAAATCAATATGTTTTGATTGATTTCATATCAATTTTCACTAATTTCATTGCTTTTCTAATGTTTTCAAACAGTTATTTATATTTAGAAACTAGCGTTGAAAAAGTAGTGAAAAAAGCTAGATTTTGCATGTAAATCGCTATGTAATTAAAAACTGTGTAATACATAAAATCTTTAATATAACTTTGTCAAAACTTCTGAAACTAGTTAAAATCAATACGTTTTGATTGATTTCATATCGATTTTCAATAATTTCATTGTCTTTCTAATGTTTTCAAAGAGTTATTGATATTTGCAAACTAGGGTTGAAAAGTAGTGAAAAAAGCTAGATTTTGCATGTAAATCGCTATGTAATTAAAAGTTGTGTAAAACATAAAATCTTTAATATAACTTTGTCAAAACTTCTGAAACTAGTTAAAATCAATAGGTTTTGATTGATTTCATATCGATTTTCAATAATTCCATTGTTTTTCTAATGTTTTCAAACAGTTATTGATATTTACAATCTAGCATTGAAAAAGTAGTGAAAAAAGCTAGATTTTGCATGTAAATCGCTATGTAATTAAAAGTTGTGTAAAACATAAAATCTTAAATAAAACTTTGTCAAACCTTCTGAAACTAGTTAAAATCAATAAGATTTGATTGATTTCATATCGATTTTGAATAATTTCATTGTTTTTCTAATGTTTTCAAACAGTTATTGATATTTACAAAATAGCGTTAAAAAGTAGTCAAAACAGCTAGATTTTGCATGTAAATCGCTATGTAATTAAAAGTTGTGTAAAACATAAAATTTTAAATATAACTTTCTCAAAACTTCTGAAACTAGTTAAAATCAATAAGTTTTGATTGATTTCATATCGATTTTCAATAATTTCATTGTTTTTCTAATGTTTTCAAACAGTTATTGATATTTACAAACTAGGGTTGAAAAGTAGTGAAAAAAGCTAGATTTTGCATGTAAATCGCTATGTAATTAAAAGTTGTGTAAAACATAAAATCTTTAATATAACTTTGTCAAAACTTCTGAAACTAGTTAAAATCAATAAGTTTTGATTGATTTCATATCGATTTTCAATAATTCCATTGTTTTTCTAATGTTTTCAAACAGTTATTGATATTTACAAACTAGCGTTGAAAAAGTAGTGAAAAAAGCTAGATTTTGCACGTAAATCGCTATGTAATTAAAAGTTGTGTAAAACATAAAATTTGAAATATAACTTTCTCAAAACTTCTGAAACTAGTTAAAATCAATAAGTTTTGATTGATTTCATATTGATTTTCAATAATTTCATTGTTTTTCTAATGTTTTCAAACAGTTATTGATATTTAGAAACTAGCGTTGAAAAAGTGGTGAAAAAAGCTTGATTTTGCATGTAAATCGCTATGTAATTAAAAGTTGTGTAAAACATAAAATCTTAAATAAAACTTTGTCAAAACTTCTGAAACTAGTTAAAATCAATAAGTTTTGATTGATTTCATATCGATTTTCAATAATTTCATTGTTTTTCTAATGTTTTCAAACAGTTATTGATATTTACAATCTAGCGTTGAAAAAGTAGTCAAAACAGCTAGATTTTGCATGTAAATCGCTATGTAATTAAAAACTGTGTAATACATAAAATCTTTAATATAACTTTGTCAAAACTTCTGAAACTAGTTAAAATCAATAAGTTTCGATTGATTTCATATCGATTTTCAATAATTTCATTGTTTTTCTAATGTTTTCAAACAGTTATTTATATTTACAAACTAGCGTTAAAAAGTAGTCAAAACAGCTAGATTTTGCATGTAAATCGCTATGTAATTAAAAGTTGTGTAAAACATAAAATCTTAAATATAAGTTTGTCAAAACTTCTGAAAGTAGTTAAAATCAATATGTTTTGATTGATTTCATATCAATTTTCACTAATTTCATTGCTTTTCTAATGTTTTCAAACAGTTATTTATATTTAGAAACTAGCGTTGAAAAAGTAGTGAAAAAAGCTAGATTTTGCATGTAAATCGCTATGTAATTAAAAACTGTGTAATACATAAAATCTTTAATATAACTTTGTCAAAACTTCTGAAACTAGTTAAAATCAATACGTTTTGATTGATTTCATATCGATTTTCAATAATTTCATTGTTTTTCTAATGTTTTCAAAGAGTTATTGATATTTGCAAACTAGGGTTGAAAAGTAGTGAAAAAAGCTAGATTTTGCATGTAAATCGCTATGTAATTAAAAGTTGTGTAAAACATAAAATCTTTAATATAACTTTGTCAAAACTTCTGAAACTAGTTAAAATCAATAGGTTTTGATTGATTTCATATCGATTTTCAATAATTCCATTGTTTTTCTAATGTTTTCAAACAGTTATTGATATTTACAATCTAGCATTGAAAAAGTAGTGAAAAAAGCTAGATTTTGCATGTAAATCGCTATGTAATTAAAAGTTGTGTAAAACATAAAATCTTAAATAAAACTTTGTCAAACCTTCTGAAACTAGTTAAAATCAATAAGATTTGACTGATTTCATATCGATTTTGAATAATTTCATTGTTTTTCTAATGTTTTCAAACAGTTATTGATATTTACAAAATAGCGTTAAAAAGTAGTCAAAACAGCTAGATTTTGCATGTAAATCGCTATGTAATTAAAAGTTGTGTAAAACATAAAATTTTAAATATAACTTTCTCAAAACTTCTGAAACTAGTTAAAATCAATAAGTTTTGATTGATTTCATATCGATTTTCAATAATTTCATTGTTTTTCTAATGTTTTCAAACAGTTATTGATATTTACAAACTAGGGTTGAAAAGTAGTGAAAAAAGCTAGATTTTGCATGTAAATCGCTATGTAATTAAAAGTTGTGTAAAACGTAAAATCTTTAATATAACTTTGTCAAAACTTCTGAAACTAGTTAAAATCAATAAGTTTTGATTGATTTCATATCGATTTTCAATAATTCCATTGTTTTTCTAATGTTTTCAAACAGTTATTGATATTTACAAACTAGCGTTGAAAAAGTAGTGAAAAAAGCTAGATTTTGCACGTAAATCGCTATGTAATTAAAAGTTGTGTAAAACATAAAATTTTAAATATAACTTTCTCAAAACTTCTGAAACTAGTTAAAATCAATAAGTTTTGATTGATTTCATATTGATTTTCAATAATTTCATTGTTTTTCTAATGTTTTCAAACAGTTATTGATATTTAGAAACTAGCGTTGAAAAAGTAGTGAAAAAAGCTAGATTTTGCATGTAAATCGCTATGTAATTAAAAGTTGTGTAAAACATAAAATCTTAAATAAAACTTTGTCAAAACTTCTGAAACTAGTTAAAATCAATAAGTTTTGATTGATTTCATATCGATTTTCAATAATTTCATTGTTTTTCTAATGTTTTCAAACAGTTATTGATATTTACAATCTAGCGTTGAAAAAGTAGTCAAAACAGCTAGATTTTGCATGTAAATCGCTATGTAATTAAAACTGTGTAATACATAAAATCTTTAATATAACTTTGTCAAAACTTCTGAAACTAGTTAAAATCAATAAGTTTCGATTGATTTCATATCGATTTTCAATAATTTCATTGTTTTTCTAATGTTTTCAAACAGTTATTTATATTTACAAACTAGCGTTGAAAAAGTAGTGAAAAAAGCTAGATTTTGCACGTAAATCGCTATGTAATTAAAAGTTGTGTAAAACACAAAATTTTAAATATAACTTTCTCAAAACTTCTGAAACTAGTTAAAATCAATAAGTTTTGATTGATTTCATATCGATTTTCAATAATTTCATTGTTTTTCTAATGTTTTCAAAGAGTTATTGATATTTACAAACTAGGGTTGAAAATTAGTGAAAAAAGCTAGATTTTGCATGTAAATCGCTATGTAATTAAAAGTTGTGTAAAACATAAAATCTTTAATATAACTTTGTCAAAACTTCTGAAACTAGTTAAAATCAATAGGTTTTGATTGATTTCATATCGATTTTCAATAATTCCATTGTTTTTCTAATGTTTTCAAACAGTTATTTATATTTACAATCTAGCATTGAAAAAGTAGTGAAAAAAGCTAGATTTTGCATGTAAATCGCTATGTAATTAAAAGTTGTGTAAAACATAAAATCTTAAATAAAACTTTGTCAAACCTTCTGAAACTAGTTAAAATCAATAAGTTTTGATTGATTTCATATCGATTTTGAATAATTTCATTGTTTTTCTAATGTTTTCAAACAGTTATTGATGTTTACAAAATAGCGTTAAAAAGTAGTCAAAACAGCTAGATTTTGCATGTAAATCGCTATGTAATTAGAAGTTGTGTAAAACATAAAATCTTAAATGTAAGTTTGTCAAAACTTCTGAAAGTAGTTAAAATCAATAAGTTTTGATTGATTTCATATCAATTTTCACTAATTTCATTGCTTTTCTAATGTTTTCAAACAGTTATTTATATTTAGAAACTAGCGTTGAAAAAGTAGTGAAAAAAGCTAGATTTTGCATGTAAATCGCTATGTAATTAAAAACTGTGTAATACATAAAATCTTTAATATAACTTTGTCAAAACTTCTGAAACTAGTTAAAATCAATAAGTTTTGATTGATTTCATATCGATTTTCAATAATTTCATTGTTTTTCTAATGTTTTCAAACAGTTATTAATATTTACAATCTAGCGTTGAAAAAGTAGTGAAAAAAGCTAGATTTTGCATGCAAATCGCTATATAATTAAAAGTTGTGTAAAACATAAAATCTTTAATATAACTTTGTCAAAACTTCTGAAACTAGTTAAAATCAATAAGTTTTGATTGATTTCATATCGATTTTCAATAATTTCATTGTTTTTCTAATGTTTTCAAACAGTTATTGATATTTACAAACTAGTGTTGAAAAAGTAGTGAAAAAAGCTAGATTATGCTCGTAAATCGCTATGTAATTAAAAGTTGTGTAAAACATAAAATTTTAAATATAACTTTCTCAAAACTTCTGAAACTAGTTAAAATCAATAAGTTTTGATTGATTTCATATCGATTTTCAATAATTTCATTGTTTTTCTAATGTTTTCAAACAGTTATTGATATTTACAAACTAGGGTTGAAAAGTAGTGAAAAAAGCTAGATTTTGCATGTAAATCGCTATGTAATTAAAAGTTGTGTAAAAATAAAATTTTAAATATAACTTTCTCAAAACTTCTGAAACTAGTTAAAATCAATAAGTTTTGATTGATTTCATATCGATTTTCAATAATTTCATTGTTTTTCTAATGTTTTCAAACAGTTATTGATATTTAGAAACTAGCGTTGAAAAAGTAGTGAAAAAAGCTAGATTTTGCATGTAAATCGCTATGTAATTAAAAGTTGTGTAAAACATAAAATCTTAAATAAAACTTTGTCAAATCTTCTGAAACTAGGTAAAATCAATAAGTTTTGATTGATTTCATATCGATTTTCAATAATTTCATTGTTTTTCTAATGTTTTCAAACAGTTATTGATATTTACAATCTAGCGTTGAAAAAGTAGTGAAAAAAGCTAGATTTTGCATGTAAATCGCTATGTAATTAAAAACTGTGTAATACATAAAATCTTTAATATAACTTTGTCAAAACTTCTGAAACTAGTTAAAATCAATAAGTTTTGATTGATTTCATATCGATTTTGAATAATTTCATTGTTTTTCTAATGTTTTCAAACAGTTATTGATATTTACAAACTAGCGTTGAAAAAGTAGTGAAAAAAGCTAGATTTTGCACGTAAATCGCTATGTAATTAAAAGTTGTGTAAAACATAAAATTTTAAATATAACTTTCTCAAAACTTCTGAAACTAGTTAAAATCAATAAGTTTTGATTGATTTCATATCGATTTTCAATAATTTTATGTTTTTCTAATGTTTTCAAACAGTTATTGATATTTACAAACTAGTGTTGAAAAAGTAGTGAAAAAAGCTAGATTATGCACGTAAATCGCTATGTAATTAAAAGTTGTGTAAAACATAAAATTTTAAATATAACTTTCTCAAAACTTCTGAAACTAGTTAAAATCAATAAGTTTTGATTGATTTCATATCGATTTTCAATAATTCCATTGTTTTTCTAATGTTTTCAAACAGTTATTGATATTTACAATCTAGCATTGAAAAAGTAGTGAAAAAAGCTAGATTTTGCACGTAAATCGCTATGTAATTAAAAGTTGTGTAAAAATAAAATTTTAAATATAACTTTCTCAAAACTTCTGAAACTAGTTAAAATCAATAAGTTTTGATTGATTTCATATCGATTTTCAATAATTTCATTGTTTTTCTAATGTTTTCAAACAGTTATTGATATTTACAATCTAGCGTTGAAAAAGTAGTGAAAAAAGCTAGATTTTGCATGTAAATCGCTATGTAATTAAAAACTGTGTAATACATAAAATCTTTAATATAACTTTGTCAAAACTTCTGAAACTAGTTAAAATCAATAAGTTTTGATTGATTTCATATCGATTTTGAATAATTTCATTGTTTTTCTAATGTTTTCAAACAGTTATTGATATTTACAAACTAGCGTTGAAAAAGTAGTGAAAAAAGCTAGATTTTGCACGTAAATCGCTATGTAATTAAAAGTTGTGTAAAACATAAAATTTTAAATATAACTTTCTCAAAACTTCTGAAACTAGTTAAAATCAATAAGTTTTGATTGATTTCATATCGATTTTCAATAATTCCATTGTTTTTCTAATGTTTTCAAACAGTTATTAATATTTACAATCTAGCATTGAAAAAGTAGTGAAAAAAGCTAGATTTTGCACGTAAATCGCTATGTAATTAAAAGTTGTGTAAAAATAAAATTTTAAATATAACTTTCTCAAAACTTCTGAAACTAGTTAAAATCAATAAGTTTTGATTGATTTCATATCGATTTTCAATAATTTCATTGTTTTTCTAATGTTTTCAAAGAGTTATTGATATTTACAAACTAGGGTTGAAAAGTAGTGAAAAAAGCTAGATTTTGCATGTAAATCGCTATGTAATTAAAAGTTGTGTAAAACATAAAATCTTTAATATAACTTTGTCAAAACTTCTGAAACTAGTTAAAATCAATAGGTTTTGATTGATTTCATATCGATTTTCAATAATTCCATTGTTTTTCTAATGTTTTCAAACAGTTATTGATATTTACAATCTAGCATTGAAAAAGTAGTGAAAAAAGCTAGATTTTGCATGTAAATCGCTATGTAATTAAAAGTTGTGTAAAACATAAAATCTTAAATAAAACTTTGTCAAACCTTCTGAAACTAGTTAAAATCAATAAGTTTTGATTGATTTCATATCGATTTTGAATAATTTCATTGTTTTTCTAATGTTTTCAAACAGTTATTGATGTTTACAAAATAGCGTTAAAAAGTAGTCAAAACAGCTAGATTTTGCATGTAAATCGCTATGTAATTAAAAGTTGTGTAAAACATAAAATCTTAAATATAAGTTTGTCAAAACTTCTGAAAGTAGTTAAAATCAATAAGTTTTGATTGATTTCATATCAATTTTCACTAATTTAATTGCTTTTCTAATGTTTTCAAACAGTTATTTATATTTAGAAACTAGCGTTGAAAAAGTAGTGAAAAAAGCTAGATTTTGCATGTAAATCGCTATGTAATTAAAAACTGTGTAATACATAAAATCTTTAATATAACTTTGTCAAAACTTCTGAAACTAGTTAAAATCAATAAGTTTTGATTGATTTCATATCGATTTTCAATAATTTCATTGTTTTTCTAATGTTTTCAAACAGTTATTAATATTTACAATCTAGCGTTGAAAAAGTAGTGAAAAAAGCTAGATTTTGCATGCAAATCGCTATATAATTAAAAGTTGTGTAAAACATAAAATCTTTAATATAACTTTGTCAAAACTTCTGAAACTAGTTAAAATCAATAAGTTTTGATTGATTTCATATCGATTTTGAATAATTTCATTGTTTTTCTAATGTTTTCAAACAGTTATTGATATTTACAAAATAGCGTTAAAAAGTAGTCAAAACAGCTAAATTTTGCATGTAACTCGCTATGTAATTAAAATTTGTGTAAAACATAAAATCTTTAATATAACTTTGTCAAAACTTCTGAAACTAGTTAAAATCAATAAGTTTTGACTGATTTCATATCGATTTTCAATAATTTCATTGTTTTTCTAATGTTTTCAAACAGTTATTGATATTTACAATCTAGCGTTGAAAAAGTAGTGAAAAAAGCTAGATTTTGCATGTAAATCGCTATGTAATTAAAAACTGTGTAATACATAAAATCTTTAATATAACTTTGTCAAAACTTCTGAAACTAGTTAAAATCAATAAGTTTTGATTGATTTCATATCGATTTTGAATAATTTCATTGTTTTTCTAATGTTTTCAAACAGTTATTGATATTTACAAACTAGCGTTGAAAAAGTAGTGAAAAAAGCTAGATTTTGCACGTAAATCGCTATGTAATTAAAAGTTGTGTAAAACATAAAATTTTAAATATAACTTTCTCAAAACTTCTGAAACTAGTTAAAATCAATAAGTTTTGATTGATTTCATATCGATTTTCAAAAATTTCATTGTTTTTCTAATGTTTTCAAAAAGTTATTGATATTTACAAACTAGCGTTGAAAAAGTAGTGAAAAAAGCTAGATTTTGCACGTAAATCGCTATGTAATTAAAAGTTGTGTAAAACATAAAATCTTTAATATAACTTTGTCAAAACTTCTGAAACTAGTTAAAATCAATAAGTTTTGATTGATTTCATATCGATTTTCAATAATTTCATTGTTTTTCTAATGTTTTCAAACAGTTATTGATATTTACAATCTAGCATTGAAAAAGTAGTGAAAAAAGCTAGATTTTGCATGTAAATCGCTATGTAATTAAAAGTTGTGTAAAAATAAAATCTTTAATATAACTTTGTCAAATCTTCTGAAACTAGTTAAAATCAATAAGTTTTGATTGATTTCATATCGATTTTCAATAATTTCATTGTTTTTCTAATGTTTTCAAACAGTTATTGATATTTAGAAACTAGCATTGAAAAAGTAGTGAAAAAAGCTAGATTTTGCATGTAAATCGCTATGTAATTAAAAGTTGTGTAAAACATAAAATCTTAAATAAAACTTTGTCAAAACTTCTGAAACTAGTTAAAATCAATAAGTTTTGATTGATTTCATATCGATTTTGAATAATTTCATTGTTTTTCTAATGTTTTCAAACAGTTATTGATATTTACAAAATAGCGTTAAAAAGTAGTCAAAACAGCTAAATTTTGCATGTAAATCGCTATGTAATTAAAATTTGTGTAAAACATAAAATCTTTAATATAACTTTGTCAAAACTTCTGAAACTAGTTAAAATCAATAAGTTTTGACTGATTTCATATCGATTTTCAATAATTTCATTGTTTTTCTAATGTTTTCAAACAGTTATTGATATTTACAAACTAGCGTTGAAAAAGTAGTGAAAAAAGCTAGATTTTGCATGTAAATCGCTATTTAATTAAAAGTTGTGTAAAACATAAAATTTTAAATATAACTTTCTCAAAACTTCTGAAACTAGTTAAAATCAATAAGTTTTGATTGATTTCATATCGATTTTCAATAATTTCATTGTTTTTCTAATGTTTTCAAACAGTTATTGATATTTACAAACTAGCGTTGAAAAAGTAGTGAAAAAAGCTAGATTTTGCACGTAAATCGCTATGTAATTAAAAGTTGTGTAAAACATAAAATTTGAAATATAACTTTCTCAAAACTTCTGAAACTAGTTAAAATCAATAAGTTTTGATTGATTTCATATCGATTTTCAATAATTTCATTGTTTTTCTAATGTTTTCAAAAAGTTATTGATATTTACAAACTAGGGATGAAAAGTAGTGAAAAAAGCTAGATTTTGCATGTAAATCGCTATGTAATTAAAAGTTGTGTAAAACATAAAATCTTTAATATAACTTTGTCAAAACTTCTGAAACTAGTTCAAATCAATAAGTTTTGATTGATTTCATATCGATTTTCAATAATTTCATTGTTTTTCTAATGTTTTCAAACAGTTATTTATATTTACAATCTAGCATTGAAAAAGTAGTGAAAAAAGCTAGATTTTGCATGTAAATCGCTATGTAATTAAAAGTTGTGTAAAAATAAAATCTTTAATATAACTTTGTCAAAACTTCTGAAACTAGTTAAGATCAATAAGTTTTGATTGATTTCATATCGATTTTCAATAATTTCATTGGTTTTCTAATGTTTTCAAACAGTTATTGATATTTACAAACTAGCGTTGAAAAAGTAGTGAAAAAAGCTAGATTTTGCACGTAAATCGCTATGTAATTAAAAGTTGTGTAAAACATAAAATTTTAAATATAACTTTCTCAAAACTTCTGAAACTAGTTAAAATCAATAAGTTTTGATTGATTTCATATCGATTTTCAATAATTTCATTGTTTTTTTATGTTTTCAAATAGTTATTGATATTTACAAACTAGGGTTGAAAAGTAGTGAAAAAAGCTAGATTTTGCATGTAAATCGCTATGTAATTAAAAGTTGTGTAAAACATAAAATCTTTAATATAACTTTGTCAAAACTTCTGAAACTACTTAAAATCAATAGGTTTTGATTGATTTCATATCGATTTTCAATAATTCCATTGTTTTTCTAATGTTTTCAAACAGTTATTGATATTTACAATCTAGCATTGAAAAAGTAGTAAAAAAAGCTAGATTTTGCATGTAAATCGCTATGTAATTAAAAGTTGTGTAAAACATAAAATCTTAAATAAAACTTTGTCAAACCTTCTGAAACTAGTTAAAATCAATAAGTTTTGATTGATTTCATATCGATTTTGAATAATTTCATTGTTTTTCTAATGTTTTCAAACAGTTATTGATATTTACAAAATAGCGTTTAAAAGTAGTCAAAACAGCTAGATTTTGCATGTAAATCGCTATGTAATTAAAAGTTGTGTAAAACATAAAATCTTAAATATAAGTTTGTCAAAACTTCTGAAAGTAGTTAAAATCAATAAGTTTTGATTGATTTCATATCAATTTTCACAAATTTCATTGCTTTTCTAATGTTTTCAAACAGTTATTGATATTTAGAAACTAGCGTTTAAAAAGTAGTGAAAAAAGCTAGATTTTGCATGTAAATCGCTATGTAATTAAAAACTGTGTAATACATAAAATCTTTAATATAACTTTGTCAAAACTTCTGAAACTAGTTAAAATCAATAAGTTTTGATTGATTTCATATCGATTTTCAATAATTTCATTGTTTTTCTAATGTTTTCAAACAGTTATTGATATTTACAATCTAGCGTTGAAAAAGTAGTGAAAAAAGCTAGATTTTGCATGTAAATCGCTATATAATTAAAAGTTGTGTAAAACATAAAATCTTTAATGTAACTTTGTCAAAACTTCTGAAACTAGTTAAAATCAATAAGTTTTGATTGATTTCATATCGATTTTAAATAATTTCATTGTTTTTCTAATGTTTTCAAACAGTTATTGATATTTACAAACTAGTGTTGAAAAAGTAGTGAAAAAAGCTAGATTTTGCACGTAAATCGCTATGTAATTAAAAGTTGTGTAAAACATAAAATTTTAAATATAACTTTCTCAAAACTTCTGAAACTAGTTAAAATCAATAAGTTTTGATTGATTTCATATCGATTTTCAATAATTTCATTGTTTTTCTAATGTTTTCAAACAGTTATTGATATTTACAAACTAGGGTTGAAAAGTAGTGAAAAAAGCTAGATTTTGCATGTAAATCGCTATGTAATTAAAAGTTGTGTAAAACATAAAATCTTTAATATAACTTTGTCAAAACTTCTGAAACTAGTTAAAATCAATAAGTTTTGATTGATTTCATATCGATTTTCAATAATTCCATTGTTTTTCTAATGTTTTCAAACAGTTATTGATATTTACAATCTAGCATTGAAAAAGTAGTGAAAAAAGCTAGATTTTGCACGTAAATCGCTATGTAATTAAAAGTTGTGTAAAAATAAAATTTTAAATATAACTTTCTCAAAACTTCTGAAACTAGTTAAAATCAATAAGTTTTGATTGATTTCATATCGATTTTCAATAATTTCATTGTTTTTCTAATGTTTTCAAACAGTTATTGATATTTAGAAACTAGCGTTGAAAAAGAAGTGAAAAAAGCTAGATTTTGCATGTAAATCGCTATGTAATTAAAAGTTGTGTAAGACATAAAATCTTAAATAAAACTTTGTCAAATCTTCTGAAACTAGTTAAAATCAATAAGTTTTGATTGATTTCATATCGATTTTGAATAATTTCATTGTTTTTCTAATGTTTTCAAACAGTTATTGATATTTACAAAATAGCGTAAAAAAGTAGTCAAAATAGCTAGATTTTGTATGTAAATCGCTATGTAATTAAAAGTTGTGTAAAACATAAAATCTTAAATATAACTTTGTCAAAACTTCTGAAACTATTTAAAATCAATAAGTTTTGATTGATTTCATATCGATTTTCAATAATTTCATTGCTTTTCTAATGTTTTCAAACAGTTATTGATATTTACAATCTAGCGTTAAAAAGTAGCGAAAACAGCTAGATTTTGCATGTAAATCGCTATGTAATTAAAAGTTGTGTAAAACATAAAATCTTAAATATAACTTTGTCAAAACTTCTGAAACTAGTTAAAATCAATAAGTTTTGATTGATTTCATATCGATTTTCAAAAATTTCATTGTTTTTCTAATGTTTTCAAACAGTTATTGATATTTACAAACTAGCGTTGAAAAAGTAGTGAAAAAAGCTATATTTTGCATGTAAATCGCAATGTAATTAAAAGTTGTGTAAAACATAAAATCTTAAATAAAACTTTGTCAAAACTTCTGAAACTAGTTAAAATCTATAAGTTTTGATTGATTTCATATCGATTTTCAATAATTTCATTGTTTTTATAATGTTTTCAAACAGTTATGGATATTTACAAACTAGTGTTGAAAAGTAGTGAAAAAAGCTAGATTTTGCATGTAAATCGCTATGTAATTAAAAGTTGTGTAAAACTTAAAATCTTTAATATAACTTTGTCAAAACTTCTGAAACTAGTTAAAATCAATAAGTTTTGATTGATTTCATATCGATTTTCAATAATTTCATTGTTTTTTTAATGTTTTCAAACAGCTATTGATATTTAGAAACTAGCGTTGAAAAAGTAGTGAAAAAAGCTAGATTTTGCATGTAAATCGCTATGTAATTAAAAGTTGTGTAAAACATAAAATCTTAAATAAAACTATGTCAAAACTTCTGAAACTAGTTAAAATCAATAAGTTTTGATTGATTTCATATCGATTTTCAATAATTTCTTTGTTTTTCTAATGTTTTCAAACAGTTATTGATATTTACAAACTAGCGTTGAAAAAGTAGTGAAAAAAGCTAGATTTTGCACGTAAATCGCTATGTAATTAAAAGTTGTGTAAAACATAAAATTTTAAATATAACTTTCTCAAAACTTCTGAAACTAGTTAAAATCAATAAGTTTTGATTGATTTCATATCGATTTTCAATAATTTCATTGTTTTTCTAATGTTTTCAAACAGTTATTGATATTTACAAACTAGGGTTGAAAAGTAGTGAAAAAAGCTAGATTTTGCATGTAAATCGCTATGTAATTAAAAGTTGTGTAAAACATAAAATCTTTAATATAACTTTGTCAAAACTTCTGAAACTAGTTAAAATCAATAAGTTTTGATTGATTTCATATCGATTTTCAATAATTCCATTGTTTTTCTAATGTTTTCAAACAGTTATTGATATTTACAATCTAGCATTGAAAAAGTAGTGAAAAAAGCTAGATTTTGCACGTAAATCGCTATGTAATTAAAAGTTGTGTAAAACATAAAATCTTTAATATAACTTTGTCAAAACTTCTGAAACTAGTTAAAATCAATAAGTTTTGATTGATTTCATATCGATTTTCAATAATTTCATTGTTTTTCTAATGTTTTCAAACAGTTATTGATATTTAGAAACTAGCGTTGAAAAAGTAGTGAAAAAAGCTAGATTTTGCATGTAAATCGCTATGTAATTAAAAGTTGTGTAAAACATAAAATCTTAAATAAAACTTTGTCAAAACTTCTGAAACTAGTTAAAATCAATAAGTTTTGATTGATTTCATATCGATTTTGAATAATTTCATTGTTTTTCTAATGTTTTCAAACAGTTATTGATATTTACAAAATAGCGTTAAAAAGTAGTCAAAACAGCTAAATTTTGCATGTAAATCGCTATGTAATTAAAATTTGTGTAAAACATAAAATCTTTAATATAACTTTGTCAAAACTTCTGAAACTAGTTAAAATCAATAAGTTTTGACTGATTTCATATCGATTTTCAATAATTTCATTGTTTTTCTAATGTTTTCAAACAGTTATTGATATTTACAAACTAGCGTTGAAAAAGTAGTGAAAAAAGCTAGATTTTGCATGTAAATCGCTATTTAATTAAAAGTTGTGTAAAACATAAAATTTTAAATATAACTTTGTCAAAACTTCTGAAACTAGTTAAAATCAATAAGTTTTGATTGATTTCATATCGATTTTGAATAATTTCATTGTTTTTCTAATGTTTTCAAACAGTTATTGATATTTACAAACTAGCGTTGAAAAAGTAGTGAAGAAAGCTAGATTTTGCACGTAAATCGCTATGTAATTAAAAGTTGTGTAAAACATAAAATTTTAAATATAACTTTCTCAAATCTTCTGAAACTAGTTAAAATCAATAAGTTTTGATTGATTTCATATCGATTTTCAATAATTTCATTGTTTTTCTAATGTTTTCAAACAGTTATTGATATTTACAAACTAGGGTTGAAAAGTAGTGAAAAAAGCTAGATTTTGCATGTAAATCGCTATGTAATTAAAAGTTGTGTAAAACATAAAATCTTTAATATAACTTTGTCAAAACTTCTGAAACTAGTTAAAATCAATAGGTTTTGATTGATTTCATATCGATTTTCAATAATTCCATTGTTTTTCTAATGTTTTCAAACAGTTATTGATATTTACAATCTAGCATTGAAAAAGTAGTGAAAAAAGCTAGATTTTGCACGTACATCGCTATGTAATTAAAAGTTGTGTAAAAATAAAATTTTAAATATGACTTTCTCAAAACTTCTGAAACTAGTTAAAATCAATAAGTTTTGATTGATTTCATATCGATTTTCAATAATTTCATTGTTTTTCTAATATTTTCAAACAGTTATTGATATTTAGAAACTAGCGTTGAAAAAGTAGTGAAAAGAGCTAGATTTTGCATGTAAATCGCTATGTAATTAAAAACTGTGTAATACATAAAATCTTTAATATAACGTTGTCAAAACTTCTGAAACTAGTTAAAATCAATAAATTTTGATTGATTTCATATCGATTTTCAATAATTTCATTGTTTTTCTACTGTTTTCAAACAGTTATTGATATTTACAAAATAGCGTAAAAAAGTAGTCAAAATAGCTAGATTTTGCATGTAAATCGCTATGTAATTAAAAGTTGTGTAAAACATAAAATCTTAAATATAACTTTGTCAAAACTTCTGAAACTATTTAAAATCAATAAGTTTTGATTGATTTCAAATCGATTTTCAATAATTTCATTGCTTTTCTAATGTTTTCAAACAGTTATTGATATTTACAATCTAGCGTTAAAAAGTAGCGAAAACTGCTAGATTTTGCATGTAAATCGCTATGTAATTAAAAGTTGTGTAAAACATAAAATCTTAAATATAACTTTGTCAAAACTTCTGAAACTAGTTAAAATCAATAAGTTTTGATTGATTTCATATCGATTTTCAAAAATTTCATTGTTTTTCTAATGTTTTCAAACAGTTATTGATATTTACAAACTAGCGTTGAAAAAGTAGTGAAAAAAGCTATATTTTGCATGTAAATCGCTATGTAATTAAAAGTTGTGTAAAACATAAAATCTTAAATAAAACTTTGTCAAAACTTCTGAAACTAGTTAAAATCTATAAGTTTTGATTGATTTCATATCGATTTTCAATAATTTCATTGTTTTTCTAATGTTTTCAAACAGTTATGGATATTTACAAACTAGGGTTGAAAAGTAGTGAAAAAAGCTAGATTTTGCATGTAAATCGCTATGTAATTAAAAGTTGTGTAAAACTTAAAATCTTTAATATAACTTTGTCAAAACTTCTGAAACTAGTTAAAATCAATAAGTTTTGATTGATTTCATATCGATTTTCAATAATTTCATTGTTTTTCTAATGTTTTCAAACAGCTATTGATATTTAGAAACTAGCGTTGAAAAAGTAGTGAAAAAAGCTAGATTTTGCATGTAAATCGCTATGTAATTAAAAGTTGTGTAAAACATAAAATCTTAAATAAAACTATGTCAAAACTTCTGAAACTAGTTAAAATCAATAAGTTTTGATTGATTTCATATCGATTTTCAATAATTTCTTTGTTTTTCTAATGTTTTCAAACAGTTATTGATATTTACAAACTAGCGTTGAAAAAGTAGTGAAAAAAGCTAGATTTTGCACGTAAATCGCTATGTAATTAAAAGTTGTGTAAAACATAAAATTTTAAATATAACTTTCTCAAAACTTCTGAAACTAGTTAAAATCAATAAGTTTTGATTGATTTCATATCGATTTTCAATAATTTCATTGTTTTTCTAATGTTTTCAAACAGTTATTGATATTTACAAACTAGGGTTGAAAAGTAGTGAAAAAAGCTAGATTTTGCATGTAAATCGCTATGTAATTAAAAGTTGTGTAAAACATAAAATCTTTAATATAACTTTGTCAAAACTTCTGAAACTAGTTAAAATCAATAAGTTTTGATTGATTTCATATCGATTTTCAATAATTCCATTGTTTTTCTAATGTTTTCAAACAGTTATTGATATTTACAATCTAGCATTGAAAAAGTAGTGAAAAAAGCTAGATTTTGCACGTAAATCGCTATGTAATTAAAAGTTGTGTAAAACATAAAATCTTTAATATAACTTTGTCAAAACTTCTGAAACTAGTTAAAATCAATAAGTTTTGATTGATTTCATATCGATTTTCAATAATTTCATTGTTTTTCTAATGTTTTCAAACAGTTATTGATATTTAGAAACTAGCGTTGAAAAAGTAGTGAAAAAAGCTAGATTTTGCATGTAAATCGCTATGTAATTAAAAGTTGTGTAAAACATAAAATCTTAAATAAAACTTTGTCAAAACTTCTGAAACTAGTTAAAATCAATAAGTTTTGATTGATTTCATATCGATTTTGAATAATTTCATTGTTTTTCTAATGTTTTCAAACAGTTATTGATATTTACAAAATAGCGTTAAAAAGTAGTCAAAACAGCTAAATTTTGCATGTAAATCGCTATGTAATTAAAATTTGTGTAAAACATAAAATCTTTAATATAACTTTGTCAAAACTTCTGAAACTAGTTAAAATCAATAAGTTTTGACTGATTTCATATCGATTTTCAATAATTTCATTGTTTTTCTAATGTTTTCAAACAGTTATTGATATTTACAAACTAGCGTTGAAAAAGTAGTGAAAAAAGCTAGATTTTGCATGTAAATCGCTATTTAATTAAAAGTTGTGTAAAACATAAAATTTTAAATATAACTTTGTCAAAACTTCTGAAACTAGTTAAAATCAATAAGTTTTGATTGATTTCATATCGATTTTGAATAATTTCATTGTTTTTCTAATGTTTTCAAACAGTTATTGATATTTACAAACTAGCGTTGAAAAAGTAGTGAAGAAAGCTAGATTTTGCACGTAAATCGCTATGTAATTAAAAGTTGTGTAAAACATAAAATTTTAAATATAACTTTCTCAAATCTTCTGAAACTAGTTAAAATCAATAAGTTTTGATTGATTTCATATCGATTTTCAATAATTTCATTGTTTTTCTAATGTTTTCAAACAGTTATTGATATTTACAAACTAGGGTTGAAAAGTAGTGAAAAAAGCTAGATTTTGCATGTAAATCGCTATGTAATTAAAAGTTGTGTAAAACATAAAATCTTTAATATAACTTTGTCAAAACTTCTGAAACTAGTTAAAATCAATAGGTTTTGATTGATTTCATATCGATTTTCAATAATTCCATTGTTTTTCTAATGTTTTCAAACAGTTATTGATATTTACAATCTAGCATTGAAAAAGTAGTGAAAAAAGCTAGATTTTGCACGTACATCGCTATGTAATTAAAAGTTGTGTAAAAATAAAATTTTAAATATGACTTTCTCAAAACTTCTGAAACTAGTTAAAATCAATAAGTTTTGATTGATTTCATATCGATTTTCAATAATTTCATTGTTTTTCTAATATTTTCAAACAGTTATTGATATTTAGAAACTAGCGTTGAAAAAGTAGTGAAAAGAGCTAGATTTTGCATGTAAATCGCTATGTAATTAAAAACTGTGTAATACATAAAATCTTTAATATAACGTTGTCAAAACTTCTGAAACTAGTTAAAATCAATAAATTTTGATTGATTTCATATCGATTTTCAATAATTTCATTGTTTTTCTACTGTTTTCAAACAGTTATTGATATTTACAAAATAGCGTAAAAAAGTAGTCAAAATAGCTAGATTTTGCATGTAAATCGCTATGTAATTAAAAGTTGTGTAAAACATAAAATCTTAAATATAACTTTGTCAAAACTTCTGAAACTATTTAAAATCAATAAGTTTTGATTGATTTCAAATCGATTTTCAATAATTTCATTGCTTTTCTAATGTTTTCAAACAGTTATTGATATTTACAATCTAGCGTTAAAAAGTAGCGAAAACTGCTAGATTTTGCATGTAAATCGCTATGTAATTAAAAGTTGTGTAAAACATAAAATCTTAAATATAACTTTGTCAAAACTTCTGAAACTAGTTAAAATCAATAAGTTTTGATTGATTTCATATCGATTTTCAAAAATTTCATTGTTTTTCTAATGTTTTCAAACAGTTATTGATATTTACAAACTAGCGTTGAAAAAGTAGTGAAAAAAGCTATATTTTGCATGTAAATCGCTATGTAATTAAAAGTTGTGTAAAACATAAAATCTTAAATAAAACTTTGTCAAAACTTCTGAAACTAGTTAAAATCTATAAGTTTTGATTGATTTCATATCGATTTTCAATAATTTCATTGTTTTTCTAATGTTTTCAAACAGTTATGGATATTTACAAACTAGGGTTGAAAAGTAGTGAAAAAAGCTAGATTTTGCATGTAAATCGCTATGTAATTAAAAGTTGTGTAAAACTTAAAATCTTTAATATAACTTTGTCAAAACTTCTGAAACTAGTTAAAATCAATAAGTTTTGATTGATTTCATATCGATTTTCAATAATTTCATTGTTTTTCTAATGTTTTCAAACAGCTATTGATATTTAGAAACTAGCGTTGAAAAAGTAGTGAAAAAAGCTAGATTTTGCATGTAAATCGCTATGTAATTAAAAGTTGTGTAAAACATAAAATCTTAAATAAAACTATGTCAAAACTTCTGAAACTAGTTAAAATCAATAAGTTTTGATTGATTTCATATCGATTTTCAATAATTTCTTTGTTTTTCTAATGTTTTCAAACAGTTATTGATATTTACAAACTAGCGTTGAAAAAGTAGTGAAAAAAGCTAGATTTTGCACGTAAATCGCTATGTAATTAAAAGTTGTGTAAAACATAAAATTTGAAATATAACTTTGTCAAAACTTCTGAAACTAGTTAAAATCAATAAGTTTTGATTGATTTCATATCGATTTTCAATAATTTCATTGTTTTTCTAATGTTTTCAAACAGTTATTGATATTTACAAACTAGGGTTGAAAAGTAGTGAAAAAAGCTAGATTTTGCATGTAAATCGCTATGTAATTAAAAGTTGTGTAAAACATAAAATCTTTAATATAACTTTGTCAAAACTTCTGAAACTAGTTAAAATCAATAAGTTTTGATTGATTTCATATCGATTTTCAATAATTCCATTGTTTTTCTAATGTTTTCAAACAGTTATTGATATTTACAATCTAGCATTGAAAAAGTAGTGAAAAAAGCTAGATTTTGCACGTAAATCCCTATGTAATTAAATGTTGTGTAAAAATGAAATTTTAAATATAACTTTCTCAAAACTTCTGAAACTAGTTAAAATCAATAAGTTTTGATTGATTTCATATCGATTTTCAATAATTTCATTGTTTTTCTAATGTTTTCAAACAGTTATTGATATTTAGAAACTAGCGTTGAAAAAGTAGTGAAAAAAGCTAGATTTTGCATGTAAATCGCTATGTAATTAAAAGTTGTGTAAAACATAAAATCTTAAATAAAACTTTGTCAAAACTTCTGAAACTAGTTAAAATCAATAAGTTTTGATTGATTTCATATCGATTTTGAATAATTTCATTGTTTTTCTAATGTTTTCAAACAGTTATTGATATTTGCAAAATAGCGTTAAAAAGTAGTCAAAACAGCTAAATTTTGCATGTAAATCGCTATGTAATTAAAAGTTGTGTAAAACATAAAATCTTTAATATAACTTTGTCAAAACTTCTGAAACTAGTTAAAATCAATAAGTTTTGATTGATTTCATATCGATTTTCAATAATTTCATTGTTTTTCTAATGTTTTCAAACAGTTATTGATATTTACAATCTAGCGTTGAAAAAGTAGTGAAAAAAGCTAGATTTTGCATGGAAATCGCTATGTAATTAAAAACTGTGTAATACATAAAATCTTTAATATAAATTTGTCAAAAGTTCTGAAACTAGTTAAAATCAATAAGTTTTGATTAATTTCATATCGATTTTCAATAATTTCATTGTTTTTCTAATGTTTTCAAACAGTTATTGATATTTACAAACTAGCGTCGAAAAAGTAGTGAAAAAAGCTAGATTTTGCACGTAAATAGCTATGTAATTAAAAGTTGTGTAAAACATAAAATTTTAAATATAACTTTCTCAAAACTTCTGAAACTAGTTAAAATCAATAAGTTTTGATTGATTTCATATCGATTTTCAATAATTTCATTTTTTTTCTAATGTTTTCAAAGAGTTATTGATATTTACAAACTAGGGTTGAAAAGTAGTGAAAAAAGCTAGATTTTGCATGTAAATCGCTATGTAATTAAAAGTTGTGTAAAACATAAAATCTTTAATATAACTTTGTCAAAATTTCTGAAACTAGATAAAATCAATAGGTTTTGATTGATTTCATATCGATTTTCAATAATTCCATTGTTTTTCTAATGTTTTCAAACAGTTATTGATATTTACAATCTAGCATTGAAAAAGTAGTGAAAAAAGCTAGATTTTGCACGTACATCGCTATGTAATTAAAAGTTGTGTAAAAATAAAATTTTAAATATGACTTTCTCAAAACTTCTGAAACTAGTTAAAATCAATAAGTTTTGATTGATTTCATATCGATTTTCAATAATTTCATTGTTTTTCTAATGTTTTCAAACAGTTATTGATATTTAGAAACTAGCGTTGAAAAAGTAGTGAAAAAAGCTAGATTTTGCATGTAAATCGCTATGTAATTAAAAACTGTGTAATACATAAAATCTTTAATATAACGTTGTCAAAACTTCTGAAACTAGTTAAAATCAATAAATTTTGATTGATTTCATATCGATTTTCAATAATTTCATTGTTTTTCTACTGTTTTCAAACAGTTATTGATATTTACAAAATAGCGTAAAAAAGTAGTCAAAATAGCTAGATTTTGCATGTAAATCGCTATGTAATTAAAAGTTGTGTAAAACATAAAATCTTAAATATAACTTTGTCAAAACTTCTGAAACTATTTAAAATCAATAAGTTTTGATTGATTTCATATCGATTTTCAATAATTTCATTGCTTTTCTAATGTTTTCAAACAGTTATTGATATTTACAAACTAGCGTTGAAAAAGTAGTGAAAAAAGCTAGATTTTGCATGGAAATCGCTATGTAATTAAAAACTGTGTAATACATAAAATCTTTAATATAAATTTGTCAAAAGTTCTGAAACTAGTTAAAATCAATAAGTTTTGATTAATTTCATATCGATTTTCAATAATTTCATTGTTTTTCTAATGTTTTCAAACAGTTATTGATATTTACAAACTAGCGTTGAAAAAGTAGTGAAAAAAGCTAGATTTTGCACGTAAATAGCTATGTAATTAAAAGTTGTGTAAAACATAAAATTTTAAATATAACTTTCTCAAAACTTCTGAAACTAGTTAAAATCAATAAGTTTTGATTGATTTCATATCGATTTTCAATAATTTCATTGTTTTTCTAATGTTTTCAAAGAGTTATTGATATTTACAAACTAGGGTTGAAAAGTAGTGAAAAAAGCTAGATTTTGCATGTAAATCGCTATGTAATTAAAAGTTGTGTAAAACATAAAATCTTTAATATAACTTTGTCAAAACTTCTGAAACTAGATAAAATCAATAGGTTTTGATTGATTTCATATCGATTTTCAATAATTCCATTGTTTTTCTAATGTTTTCAAACAGTTATTGATATTTACAATCTAGCATTGAAAAAGTAGTGAAAAAAGCTAGATTTTGCATGTAAAGCGCTATGTAATTAAAAACTGTGTAATATATAAAATCTTTAATATAACTTTGTCAAAACTTCTGAAACTAGTTAAAATCAATAAGTTTTGATTGATTTCATATCGATTTTGAATAATTTCATTGTTTTTCTAATGTTTTCAAACAGTTATTGATATTTACAAACTGGCGTTGAAAAAGTAGTGAAAAAAGCTAGATTTTGCACGTAAATCGCTATGTAATTAAAAGTTGTGTAAAACATAAAATTTTAAATATAACTTTCTAAAAACTTCTGAAACTAGTTAAAATTAATAAGTTTTGATTGATTTCATATCGATTTTCAATAATTTCATTGTTTTTCTAATGTTTTCAAAGAGTTATTGATATTTACAAACTAGGGTTGAAAAGTAGTGAAAAAAGCTAGATTTTGCATGTAAATCGCTATGTAATTAAAAGTTGTGTAAAACATAAAATCTTTAATATAACTTTGTCAAAACTTCTGAAACTAGTTAAAATCAATAGGTTTTGATTGATTTCATATCGATTTTCAATAATTCCATTGTTTCTCTAATGTTTTCAAACAGTTATTGATATTTACAATCTAGCATTGAAAAAGTAGTGAAAAAAGCTAGATTTTGCACGTAAATCGATATGTAATTAAAAGTTGTGTAAAACATAAAATCTTAAATAAAACTTTGTCAAAACTTCTGACACTAGTTAAAATCAATAAGTTTTGATTGATTTCATATCGATTTTGAATAATTTCATTGTTTTTCTAATGTTTTCAAACAGTTATTGATATTTACAAAATAGCGTTAAAAAGTAGTCAAAACAGCTAGATTTTGCATGTAAATCGCTAGGTAATTAAAAGTTGTGTAAAACATAAAATCTTAAAAATAAGTTTGTCAAAACTTCTGAAAGTAGTTAAAATCAATAAGTTTTGATTGATTTCATATCAATTTTCACTAATTTCATTGCTTTTCTAATGTTTGCAAACAGTTATTGATATTTAGAAACTAGCGTTGAAAAAGTAGTGAAAAAAGCTAGATTTTGCATGTAAATCGCTATGTAATTAAAAACTGTGTAATACATAAAATCTTTAATATAACTTTGTCAAAACTTCTGAAAGTAGTTAAAATCAATAAATTTTGATTGATTTCATATCGATTTTCAATAATTTCATTGTTTTTCTACTGTTTTCAAACAGTTATTGATATTTACAAAATAGCGTAAAAAAGTAGTCAAAATACCTAGATTTTGCATCTAAATCGCTATGTAATTAAAAGTTGTGTAAAACATAAAATCTTAAATATAACTTTGTCAAAACTTCTGAAACTAGTTAAAATCAATAAGTTTTGATTGATTTCATATCGATTTTCAATAATTTCATTGTTTTTCTAATGTTTTCAAACAGTTATTTATATTTACAATCTAGCGTTGAAAAAGTAGTGAAAAAAGCTAGATTTTGCATGTAAAGCGCTATGTAATTAAAAACTGTGTAATATATAAAATCTTTAATATAACTTTGTCAAAACTTCTGAAACTAGTTAAAATCAATAAGTTTTGATTGATTTCATATCGATTTTGAATAATTTCATTGTTTTTCTAATGTTTTCAAACAGTTATTGATATTTACAAACTGGCGTTGAAAAAGTAGTGAAAAAAGCTAGATTTTGCACGTAAATCGCTATGTAATTAAAAGTTGTGTAAAACATAAAATTTTAAATATAACTTTCTCAAAACTTCTGAAACTAGTTAAAATCAATAAGTTTTGATTGATTTGATATCAATTTTCAATAATTTCATTGTTTTTCTAATGTTTTCATAGAGTTATTGATATTTACAAACTAGGGTATAAAAGTAGTGAAAAAAGCTAGATTTTGCATGTAAATCGCTATGTAATTAAAAGTTGTGTAAAACATAAAATCTTTAATATAACTTTGTCAAAACTTCTGAAACTAGTTAAAATCAATAGGTTTTGATTGATTTCATATCGATTTTCAATAATTCCATTGTTTTTCTAATGTTTTCAAACAGTTATTGATATTTACAATCTAGCATTGAAAAAGTAGTGAAAAAAGCTAGATTTTGCACGTAAATCGCTATGTAATTAAAAGTTGTGTAAAAATAAAATTTTAAATATAACTTTCTCAAAACTTCTGAAACTAGTTAAAATCAATAAGTTTTGATTGATTTCATATCGATTTTCAATAATTTCATTGTTTTTCTAATGTTTTCAAACAGTTATAGATATTTAGAAACTAGCGTTGAAAAAGTAGTGAAAAAAGCTAGATTTTGCATGTAAATCGCTATGTAATTAAAAGTTGTGTAAAACATAAAATCTTAAATAAAACTTTGTCAAAACTTCTGACACTAGTTAAAATCAATAAGTTTTGATTGATTTCATATCGATTTTGAATAATTTCATTGTTTTTCTAATGTTTTCAAACAGTTATTGATATTTACAAAATAGCGTTAAAAAGTAGTCAAAACAGCTAGATTTTGCATGTAAATCGCTATGTAATTAAAAGTTGTGTAAAACATAAAATCTTAAATATAAGTTTGTCAAAACTTCTGAAAGTAGTTAAAATCAATAAGTTTTGATTGATTTGATATCAATTTTCACTAATTTCATTGCTTTTCTAATGTTTTCAAACAGTTATTGATATTTAGAAACTAGCGTTGAAAAAGTAGTGAAAAAAGCTCGATTTTGCATGTAAATCGCTATGGAATTAAAAACTGTGTAATACATAAAATCTTTAATATAACTTTGTCAAAACTTCTGAAAGTAGTTAAAATCAATAAATTTTGATTGATTTCATATCGATTTTCAATAATTTCATTGTTTTTCTACTGTTTTCAAACAGTTATTGATATTTACAAAATAGCGTAAAAAAGTAGTCAAAATACCTAGATTTTGCATGTAAATCGCTATGTAATTAAAAGTTGTGTAAAACATAAAATCTTAAATATAATTTTGTCAAAACTTCTGAAACTATTTAAAATCAATAAGTTTTGATTGATTTCATATCGATTTACAATAATTTCATTGCTTTCCTAATGTTTTCAAACAGTTATTGATATTTACAATCTAGCGTTAAAAAGTAGTGAAAACAGCTAGATTTTGCATGTAAATCGCTATGTAATTAAACTTGTGTAAAACATAAAATCTTAAATATAACTTTGTCAAAACTTCTGAAACTAGTTAAAATCAATAAGTTTTGATTGATTTCATATCGATTTTCAATAATTTCATTGTTTTTCTAATGTTTTCAAACAGTTATTGATATTTACAAACTAGCGTTAAAAAGTAGTCAAAACAGCTAGATTTTGCATGTAAATCGCTATGTAATTAAAAGTTGTGTAAAACATAAAATCTTAAATATAAGTTTGTCAAAACTTCTGAAAGTAGTTAAAATCAATAAGTTTTGATTGATTTGATATCAATTTTCACTAATTTCATTGCTTTTCTAATGTTTTCAAACAGTTATTGATATTTAGAAACTAGCGTTGAAAAAGTAGTGAAAAAAGCTAGATTTTGCATGTAAATCGCTATGGAATTAAAAACTGTGTAATACATAAAATCTTTAATATAACTTTGTCAAAACTTCTGAAAGTAGTTAAAATCAATAAATTTTGATTGATTTCATATCGATTTTCAATAATTTCATTGTTTTTCTACTGTTTTCAAACAGTTATTGATATTTACAAAATAGCGTAAAAAAGTAGTCAAAATACCTAGATTTTGCATGTAAATCGCTATGTAATTAAAAGTTGTGTAAAACATAAAATCTTAAATATAATTTTGTCAAAACTTCTGAAACTATTTAAAATCAATAAGTTTTGATTGATTTCATATCGATTTTCAATAATTTCATTGCTTTCCTAATGTTTTCAAACAGTTATTGATATTTACAATCTAGCGTTAAAAAGTAGTGAAAACAGCTAGATTTTGCATGTAAATCGCTATGTAATTAAACTTGTGTAAAACATAAAATCTTAAATATAACTTTGTCAAAACTTCTGAAACTAGTTAAAATCAATAAGTTTTGATTGATTTCATATCGATTTTCAATAATTTCATTGTTTTTCTAATGTTTTCAAACAGTTATTGATATTTACAAACTAGCGTTGAAAAAGTAGTGAAAAAAGCTAGATTTTGCATGTAAATCGCTATGTAATTAAAAGTTGTGTAAAACATAAAATTTTAAATATAAGTTTGTCAAAACTTCTGAAACTAGTTAAAATCAATAAGTTTTGATTGATTTCATATCGATTTTCAAAAATTTCATTGTTTTTCTAATGTTTTCAAACAGTTATTGATATTTACAATCTAGAGTTGAAAAAGTAGTGAAAAAAGCTATATTTTGCATGTAAATCGCTATGTAATTAAAAGTTGTGTAAAACATAAAATCTTAAATAAAACTATGTCAAAACTTCTGAAACTAGTTAAAATCAATAAGTTTTGATTGATTTCATATCGATTTTGAATAATTTCTTTGTTTTTCTAATCTTTTCAAACAGTTATTGATATTTACAAAGTAGCGTTAAGAAGTAGTCAGAACAGCTAGATTTTGCATGTAAATCGCTATGTAATTAAAAGTTGTGTAAAACATAAAATCTTAAATATAACTTTGTCAAAACTTCTGAAACTAGTTAAAATCAATAAGTTTTGATTGATTTCATATCAATTTTCACTAATTTCATTGCTTTTCTAACGTTTTTAAACAGTTATTGATATTTAGAAACTAGCGTTGAAAAAGTAGTGAAATAAGCTAGATTTTGCATGTAAATCGCTATGTAATTAAAAGTTGGGTAAAACATAAAATTTTAAATATAACTTTGTCAAAACTTCTGAAACTAGTTAAAATCAATAAGTTTTGATTGATTTCATATCGATTTTCAATAATTTCATTGTTTTTCTAATGTTTTCAAACAGTTATTGATATTTACAAACTAGCGATGAAAAAGTAGTGAAAAAAGCTAGATTTTGTATGTAAATCGCTATGTAATTAAAAGTTGTGTAAAACATAAAATCTTAAATAAAACTTTGTCAAAACTTCTGAAACTAGATAAAATCAATAAGTTTTGATTGATTTCATATCGATTTTCAATAATTTCATTGTTTTTCTAATGTTTTCAAACAGTTATTGATATTTACAAATTAACGTTGAAAAAGTAGTGAAAAAAGCTATATTTTGCATGTAAATCGCTATGTAATTAAAAGTTATGTAAAACATAAAATCTTAAATATAACTTTGTCAAAACTTCTGAAACTAGTTAAAATCAATAAGTTTTGATTGATTTCATATCGATTTTCAATAATTTCATTGTTTTTGTAATGTTTTCAAACAGTTATTGATATTTACAAACTAGGGTTGAAAAGTAGTGAAAAAAGCTAGATTTTGCATGTAAATCGCTATGTAATTAAAAGTTGTCTAAAACATAAAATCTTTAATATAACTTTGTCAAAACTTCTGAAACTAGATAAAATCAATAAGTTTTGATTGATTTCATATCGATTTTCAATAATTTCATTGTTTTTCTAATGTTTTCAAACAGTTATTGATATTTACAATCTAGCGTTGAAAAAGTAGTGAAAAAAGCTAGATTTTGCATGTAAATCGCTATGTAATTAAAAGTTGTGTAAAACATAAAATCTTTAATATAACTTTGTCAAAACTTCTGAAACTAGTTAAAATCAATAAGTTTTGATTCATTTCATATCGATTTTCATTAATTTCATTGTTTTTCTACTGTTTTCAAACAGTTATTCATATTTACAAAATAGCGTTGAAAAAGGAGTGAAAAAAGCTAGATTTTGCACGTAAATCGCTATGTAATTAAAAGTTGTGTAAAACATAAAATTTTAAATATAACTTTCTCGAAACTTCTGAAACTAGTTAAAATCAATAAGTTTTGATTGATTTCATATCGATTTTCAATAATTTCATTGTTTTTCTAATGTTTTCAAACAGTTATTGATATTTACAAACTAGGGTAGAAAAGTAGTGAAAAAAGCTAGA
This sequence comes from Acanthosepion lycidas, assembly GCA_963932145.1. Lineage (NCBI taxonomy): Eukaryota > Metazoa > Mollusca > Cephalopoda > Sepiida > Sepiidae > Acanthosepion > Acanthosepion lycidas. The sequence continues at coordinate 170,486 of CAWVQA010000286.1, read as the reverse complement.
TTTTGCATGTAAATCGCTATGTAATTAAAAGTTGTGTAAAACATAAAATCTTTAATATAACTTTGTCAAAACTTCTGAAACTAGTTAAAATCAATAAGTTTTGATTGATTTCATATCGATTTTCCATAATTCCATTGTTTTTCTAATGTTTTCAAACAGTTATTGATATTTACAATCTAGCATTGAAAAAGTAGTGAAAAAAGCTAGATTTTGCATGTAAATCGCTATGTAATTAAAAGTTGTGTAAAACTTAAAATTTTAAATATAACTTTGTCAAAACTTCTGAAACTAGTTAAAATTAATAAATTTTGATTGATTTCATATCGATTTTCACTAATTTCATTGTTTTTCTAATGTTTTCAAACAGTTATAGATATTTAGAAACTAGCGTTGAAAAAGTAGTGAAAAAAGCTAGATTTTGCATGTAAATCGCTATGTAATTAAAAGTTGTGTAAAACATAAAATCTTAAATAAAACTTTGTCAAAACTTCTGACACTAGTTAAAATCAATAAGTTTTGATTGATTTCATATCGATTTTGAATAATTTCATTGTTTTTCTAATGTTTTCAAACAGTTATTGATATTTACAAAATAGCGTTAAAAAGTAGTCAAAACAGCTAGATTTTGCATGTAAATCGCTATGTAATTAAAAGTTGTGTAAAACATAAAATCTTAAATATAAGTTTGTCAAAACTTCTGAAAGTAGTTAAAATCAATAAGTTTTGATTGATTTGATATCAATTTTCACTAATTTCATTGCTTTTCTAATGTTTTCAAACAGTTATTGATATTTAGAAACTAGCGTTGAAAAAGTAGTGAAAAAAGCTAGATTTTGCATGTAAATCGCTATGTAATTAAAAACTGTGTAATACATAAAATCTTTAATATAACTTTGTCAAAACTTCTGAAAGTAGTTAAAATCAATAAATTTTGATTGATTTCATATCGATTTTCAATAATTTCATTGTTTTTCTACTGTTTTCAAACAGTTATTGATATTTACAAAATAGCGTAAAAAAGTAGTCAAAATACCTAGATTTTGCATCTAAATCGCTATGTAATTAAAAGTTGTGTAAAACATAAAATCTTAAATATAATTTTGTCAAAACTTCTGAAACTATTTAAAATCAATAAGTTTTGATTGATTTCATATCGATTTTCAATAATTTCATTGCTTTCCTAATGTTTTCAAACAGTTATTGATATTTACAATCTAGCGTTAAAAAGTAGTGAAAACAGCTAGATTTTGCATGTAAATCGCTATGTAATTAAAAGTTGTGTAAAACATAAAATCTTAAATATAACTTTGTCAATACTTCCGAAACTAGTTAAAATCAATAAGTTTTGATTGATTTCATATCGATTTTCAATAATTTCATTGTTTTTCTAATGTTTTCAAACAGTTATTGATATTTACAAACTAGCGTTGAAAAAGTAGTGAAAAAAGCTAGATTTTGCATGTAAATCGCTATGTAATTAAAAGTTGTGTAAAACATAAAATTTTAAATATAAGTTTGTCAAAACTTCTGAAACTAGTTAAAATCAATAAGTTTTGATTGATTTCATATCGATTTTCAAAAATTTCATTGTTTTTCTAATGTTTTCAAACAGTTATTGATATTTACAATCTAGCGTTGAAAAAGTAGTGAAAAAAGCTATATTTTGCATGTAAATCGCTATGTAATTAAAAGTTGTGTAAAACATAAAATCTTAAATAAAACTATGTCAAAACTTCTGAAACTAGTTAAAATCAATAAGTTTTGATTGATTTCATATCGATTTTGAATAATTTCTTTGTTTTTCTAATCTTTTCAAACAGTTATTGATATTTACAAAGTAGCGTTAAGAAGTAGTCAGAACAGCTAGATTTTGCATGTAAATCGCTATGTAATTAAAAGTTGTGTAAAACATAAAATCTTAAATATAACTTTGTCAAAACTTCTGAAACTAGTTAAAATCAATAAGTTTTGATTGATTTCATATCAATTTTCACTAATTTCATTGCTTTTCTAACGTTTTTAAACAGTTATTGATATTTAGAAACTAGCGTTGAAAAAGTAGTGAAATAAGCTAGATTTTGCATGTAAATCGCTATGTAATTAAAAGTTGGGTAAAACATAAAATTTTAAATATAACTTTGTCAAAACTTCTGAAACTAGTTAAAATCAATAAGTTTTGATTGATTTCATATCGATTTTCAATAATTTCATTGTTTTTCTAATGTTTTCAAACAGTTATTGATATTTACAAACTAGCGATGAAAAAGTAGTGAAAAAAGCTAGATTTTGTATGTAAATCGCTATGTAATTAAAAGTTGTGTAAAACATAAAATCTTAAATAAAACTTTGTCAAAACTTCTGAAACTAGATAAAATCAATAAGTTTTGATTGATTTCATATCGATTTTCAATATTTTCATTGTTTTTCTAATGTTTTCAAACAGTTATTGATATTTACAAACTAACGTTGAAAAAGTAGTGAAAAAAGCTATATTTTGCATGTAAATCGCTATGTAATTAAAAGTTATGTAAAACATAAAATCTTAAATATAACTTTGTCAAAACTTCTGAAACTAGTTAAAATCAATAAGTTTTGATTGATTTCATATCGATTTTCAATAATTTCATTGTTTTTGTAATGTTTTCAAACTGTTATTGATATTTACAAAATAGCGTTAAGAAGTAGTCAGAACAGCTAGATTTTGCATGTAAATCGCTATGTAATTAAAAGTTGTCTAAAACATAAAATCTTTAATATAACTTTGTCAAAACTTCTGAAACTAGATAAAATCAATAAGTTTTGATTGATTTCATATCGATTTTCAATAATTTCATTGTTTTTCTAATGTTTTCAAACAGTTATTGATATTTACAATCTAGCGTTGAAAAAGTAGTGAAAAAAGCTAGATTTTGCATGTAAATCGCTATGTAATTAAAAGTTGTGTAAAACATAAAATCTTTAATATAACTTTGTCAAAACTTCTGAAACTAGTTAAAATCAATAAGTTTTGATTGATTTCATATCGATTTTCATTAATTTCATTGTTTTTCTACTGTTTTCAAACAGTTATTGATATTTACAAACTAGCGTTGAAAAAGGAGTGAAAAAAGCTAGATTTTGCACGTAAATCGCTATGTAATTAAAAGTTGTGTAAAACATAAAATTTTAAATATAACTTTCTCGAAACTTCTGAAACTAGTTAAAATCAATAAGTTTTGATTGATTTCATATCGATTTTCAATAATTTCATTGCTTTCCTAATGTTTTCAAACAGTTATTGATATTTACAATCTAGCGTTAAAAAGTAGTGAAAACAGCTAGATTTTGCATGTAAATCGCTATGTAATTAAAAGTTGTGTAAAACATAAAATCTTAAATATAACTTTGTCAATACTTCTGAAACTAGTTAAAATCAATAAGTTTTGATTGATTTCATATCGATTTTCAATAATTTCATTGTTTTTCTAATGTTTTCAAACAGTTATTGATATTTACAAACTAGCGTTGAAAAAGTAGTGAAAAAAGCTAGATTTTGCATGTAAATCGCTATGTAATTAAAAGTTGTGTAAAACATAAAATTTTAAATATAAGTTTGTCAAAACTTCTGAAACTAGTTAAAATCAATAAGTTTTGATTGATTTCATATCGATTTTCAAAAATTTCATTGTTTTTCTAATGTTTTCAAACAGTTATTGATATTTACAATCTAGCGTTGAAAAAGTAGTGAAAAAAGCTATATTTTGCATGTAAATCGCTATGTAATTAAAAGTTGTGTAAAACATAAAATCTTAAATAAAACTATGTCAAAACTTCTGAAACTAGTTAAAATCAATAAGTTTTGATTGATTTCATATCGATTTTGAATAATTTCTTTGTTTTTCTAATCTTTTCAAACAGTTATTGATATTTACAAAGTAGCGTTAAGAAGTAGTCAGAACAGCTAGATTTTGCATGTAAATCGCTATGTAATTAAAAGTTGTGTAAAACATAAAATCTTAAATATAACTTTGTCAAAACTTCTGAAACTAGTTAAAATCAATAAGTTTTGATTGATTTCATATCAATTTTCACTAATTTCATTGCTTTTCTAACGTTTTTAAACAGTTATTGATATTTAGAAACTAGCGTTGAAAAAGTAGTGAAATAAGCTAGATTTTGCATGTAAATCGCTATGTAATTAAAAGTTGGGTAAAACATAAAATTTTAAATATAACTTTGTCAAAACTTCTGAAACTAGTTAAAATCAATAAGTTTTGATTGATTTCATATCGATTTTCAATAATTTCATTGTTTTTCTAATGTTTTCAAACAGTTATTGATATTTACAAACTAGCGATGAAAAAGTAGTGAAAAAAGCTAGATTTTGTATGTAAATCGCTATGTAATTAAAAGTTGTGTAAAACATAAAATCTTAAATAAAACTTTGTCAAAACTTCTGAAACTAGATAAAATCAATAAGTTTTGATTGATTTCATATCGATTTTCAATAATTTCATTGTTTTTCTAATGTTTTCAAACAGTTATTGATATTTACAAACTAACGTTGAAAAAGTAGTGAAAAAAGCTATATTTTGCATGTAAATCGCTATGTAATTAAAAGTTATGTAAAACATAAAATCTTAAATATAACTTTGTCAAAACTTCTGAAACTAGTTAAAATCAATAAGTTTTGATTGATTTCATATCGATTTTCAATAATTTCATTGTTTTTGTAATGTTTTCAAAGAGTTATTGATATTTACAAACTAGGGTAGAAAAGTAGTGAAAAAAGCTAGATTTTGCATGTAAATCGCTATGTAATTAAAAGTTGTGTAAAACATAAAATCTTTAATATAACTTTGTCAAAACTTCTGAAACTAGTTAAAATCAATAAGTTTTGATTGATTTCATATCAATTTTCCATAATTCCATTGTTTTTCTAATGTTTTCAAACAGTTATTGATATTTACAATCTAGCATTGAAAAAGTAGTGAAAAAAGCTAGATTTTGCATGTAAATCGCTATGTAATTAAAAGTTGTGTAAAACATAAAATCTTTAATATAACTTTGTCAAAACTTCTGAAACTAGTTAAAATCAATAAGTTTTGATTGATTTCATATCGATTTTCAATAATTTCATTGTTTTTCTAATGTTTTCAAACAGTTATTGATATTTACAAACTAGCGTTGAAAAAGTAGTGAAAAAAGCTAGATTTTGCACGTAAATCGCTATGGAAATTAAAAGTTGTGTAACACATAAAATTTTAAATATAACTTTCTCAAAACTTCTGAAAGTAGTAAAAATCAATAAGTTTTGATTGATTTCATATCGATTTTCAATAATTTCATTGTTTTTCTAATGTTTTCAAACAGTTATTGATATTTAGAATCTAGCGTTGAAAAAGTAGTGAAAAAAGCTAAATTTTGCATGTAAATCGCTATGTAATTAAAAGTTGTGTAAAACATAAAATCTTAAATATAACTTTGTCAAAACTTCTGAAACTAGTTAAAATCAATAAGTTTTGATTGATTTCATATAGATTTTGAATAATTTTATTGTTTTTCTAATGTTTTCAAACAGTTATTGATATTTACAAAATAGCGTTAAAAAGTAGTCAAAACAGCTAGATTTTGCATGTAAATCGCTATGTAATTAATAGTTGTGTAAAACATAAAATCTTAAATATAACTTTGTCAAAACTTCCGAATCTAGTTAAAATCAATAAGTTTTGATTGATTTCATATCAATTTTCACTAATTTCATTGCTTTTCTAATGTTTTTAAACAGTTATTGATATTTAGAAACTAGCGTTGAAAAAGTAGTGAAAAAAGCTAGATTTTGCATGTAAATCGCTATGTAATTAAAAACTGTGTAATACATAAAATCTTTAATATAACTTTGTCAAAACTTCTGAAACTAGTTAAAATCAATAAGTTTTGATTGATTTCATATCGATTTTCAATAATTTCATTGTTTTTCTAATGTTTTCAAACAGTTATTGATATTTACAAACTAGCGTTGAAAAAGTAGTGAAAAAAGCTAGTTTTTGCACGTAAATCGCTATGGAAATTAAAAGTTGTGTAACACATAAAATTTTAAATATAACTTTCTCAAAACTTCTGAAACTAGTTAAAATCAATAAGTTTTCATTGATTTCATATCGATTTTCAATAATTTCATTGTTTTTCTAATGTTTTCAAACTGTTATTGATATTTACAAAATAGCGTTAAGAAGTAGTCAGAACAGCTAGATTTTGCATGTAAATCGCTATGTAATTAAAAGTTGTGTAAAACATAAAATCTTAAATATAACTTTGTCAAAACTTCTGAAACTAGTTAAAATCAATAAGTTTTGATTGATTTTATATCAATTTTCACTAATTTCATTGCTTTTCTAATGTTTTTAAACAGTTATTGATATTTAGAAACTAGCGTTGAAAAAGTAGTGAAAAAAGCTAGATTTTGCATGTAAATCGCTATGTAATTAAAAACTGTGTAATACATAAAATCTTTAATATAACTTTGTCACAACTTCTGAAACTGGTTAAAATCAATAAGTTTTGATTGATTTCATATCGATTTTCAATAATTTCATTGTTTTTCTACTGTTTTCAATCAGTTATTGATATTTACAAAATAGCGTTAAAAAGTAGTCAAAATAGCAAGATTTTGCATGTAAATCGCTATGTAATTAAAAGTTGTGTAAAACATAAAATCTTAAATATAACTTTGTCAAAACTTCTGAAACTAGTTAAAATCAATAAGTTTTGATTGATTGCATATCGATTTTCAAAAATTTCATTGTTTTTCTAATGTTTTCAAACAGTTATTGATATTTACAAACTAGCGTTGAAAAAGTAGTGAAAAAAGCTAGATTTTGTATGTAAATCGCTATGTAATTAAAAGTTGTGTAAAACATAAAATCTTAAATAAAACTTTGTCAAAACTTCTGAAACTAGATAAAATCAATAAGTTTTGATTGATTTCATATCGATTTTCAATAATTTCATTGTTTTTCTAATGTTTTCAAACATTTATTGATATTTAGAAACTAGCGTTGAAAAAGTAGTGAAAAAAGCTAGATTTTGCATGTAAATCGCTATGTAATTAAAAACTGTGTAATACATAAAATCTTTAATATAACTTTGTCAAAACTTCTGAAACTAGTTAAAATCAATAAGTTTTGATTGATTTCATATCGATTTTCAATAATTTCATTGTTTTTCTACTGTTTTCAAACAGTTATTCATATTTACAAAATAGCGTTAAAAAGTAGTCAAAATAGCTAGATTTTGCATGTAAATCGCTATGTAATTAAAAGTTGTGTAAAACATAAAATCTTAAATATAACTTTGTCAAAACTTCTGAATCTAGTTAAAATCAATAAGTTTTGATTGATTTCATATCGATTTTCAATAATTTCATTGTTTTTCTACTGTTTTCAAATAGTTATTTATATTTACAAAATAGCGTTAAAAAGTAGTCAAAACAGCTAGATTTTGCATGTAAATCGCTATGTCATTAAAAGATGTGTAAAACATAAAATCTTAAATAAAACTATGTCAAAACTTCTGAAACTAGTTAAAATCAATGTTTTGATTGATTTCATATCGATTTTCAATAATTTCATTGTTTTTCTGATGTTTTCAAACAGTTATTGATATTTAGAAACTAGCGTTGAAAAAGTAGTGAAAAAAGCTAGATTTTGCATGTAAATCGCTATGTAATTAAAAGTTGTGTAAAACATAAAATCTTAAATATAACTTTGTCAAAACTTCTGAAATTAGTTAAAATCAATAAGTTTTGATTGATTTCATATCCATTTTCAATAATTTCATTGTTTTTCTACTGTTTTCAAACAGTTATTCATATTTACAAAATAGCGTTAAAAAGTAGTCAAAACAGCTAGATTTTGCATGTAAATCGCTATGTCATTAAAAGTTGTGTAAAACATAAAATCTTAAATATAACTTTGTCAAAACTTCTGAAACTAGTTAAAATCAATAAGTTTTGATTGATTTCATATCGATTTTCAATAATTTCATTGTTTTTCTAATGTTTTCAAACAGTTATTTATATTTACAAACTAGCGTTGAAAAAGTAGTGAAAAAAGCTAGATTTTGCATGTAAATCGCTATGTAATTAAAAGTTGTGTAAAACATAAAATGTTAAATATAACTTTGTCAAAACTTCTGAAATTAGTTAAAATCAATAAGTTTTGATTGATTTCGTATCGATTTTCAATAATTTCATTGTTTTTCTAATGTTTTCAAACAGTTATTGATATTTACAAAATAGCGTTAAAAAGTAGTCAAAATAGCTAGATTTTGCATGTAAATCGGTATGTAATTAAAAGTTGTGTAAAACATAAAATTTTAAATATAACTTTGTAAAAACTTCTGAAACTAGTTAAAATCAATAAGTTTTGATTGATTTCATATCGATTTTCAATAATTCCATTGTTTTTCTAATGTTTTCACACAGTTATTGATATTTAGAAACTAGCGTTGAAAAAGTAGTGAAAAAAGCTAGATTTTGTATGTAAATCGCTATGTAATTAAAAGATGTGTAAAACATAAAATCTTAAATAAAACTATGTCAAAACTTCTGAAACTAGTTAAAATCAATAAGTTTTGATTGATTTCATATCGATTTTGAATAATTTCATTGTTTTTCTAATGTTTTCAAACAGTTATTGATATTTACAAAATAGCGTTAAGAAGTAGTCAGAACAGCTAGATTTTGCATGTAAATCGCTATGTAATTAAAAGTTGTGTAAAACATAAAATCTTAAATATAACTTTGTCAAAACTTCTGAAACTAGTTAAAATCAATAAGTTTTGATTGATTTTATATCAATTTTCACTAATTTCATTGCTTTTCTAATGTTTTTAAACAGTTATTGATATTTAGAAACTAGCGTTGAAAAAGTAGTGAAAAAAGCTAGATTTTGCATGTAAATCGCTATGTAATTAAAAACTGTGTAATACATAAAATCTTTAATATAACTTTGTCACAACTTCTGAAACTGGTTAAAATCAATAAGTTTTGATTGATTTCATATCGATTTTCAATAATTTCATTGTTTTTCTACTGTTTTCAAACAGTTATTGATATTTACAAAATAGCGTTAAAAAGTAGTCAAAATAGCAAGATTTTGCATGTAAATCGCTATGTAATTAAAAGTTGTGTAAAACATAAAATCTTAAATATAACTTTGTCAAAACTTCTGAAACTAGTTAAAATCAATAAGTTTTGATTGATTTCATATCGATTTTCAAAAATTTCATTGTTTTTCTAATGTTTTCAAACAGTTATTGATATTTACAAACTAGCGTTGAAAAAGTAGTGAAAAAAGCTAGATTTTGTATGTAAATCGCTATGTAATTAAAAGTTGTGTAAAACATAAAATCTTAAATAAAACTTTGTCAAAACTTCTGAAACTAGATAAAATCAATAAGTTTTGATTGATTTCATATCGATTTTCAATAATTTCATTGTTTTTCTAATGTTTTCAAACATTTATTGATATTTAGAAACTAGCGTTGAAAAAGTAGTGAAAAAAGCTAGATTTTGCATGTAAATCGCTATGTAATTAAAAACTGTGTAATACATAAAATCTTTAATATAACTTTGTCAAAACTTCTGAAACTAGTTAAAATCAATAAGTTTTGATTGATTTCATATCGATTTTCAATAATTTCATTGTTTTTCTACTGTTTTCAAACAGTTATTCATATTTACAAAATAGCGTTAAAAAGTAGTCAAAATAGCTAGATTTTGCATGTAAATCGCTATGTAATTAAAAGTTGTGTAAAACATAAAATCTTAAATATAACTTTGTCAAAACTTCTGAATCTAGTTAAAATCAATAAGTTTTGATTGATTTCATATCGATTTTCAATAATTTCATTGTTTTTCTACTGTTTTCAAATAGTTATTTATATTTACAAAATAGCGTTAAAAAGTAGTCAAAACAGCTAGATTTTGCATGTAAATCGCTATGTCATTAAAAGATGTGTAAAACATAAAATCTTAAATAAAACTATGTCAAAACTTCTGAAACTAGTTAAAATCAATGTTTTGATTGATTTCATATCGATTTTCAATAATTTCATTGTTTTTCTGATGTTTTCAAACAGTTATTGATATTTAGAAACTAGCGTTGAAAAAGTAGTGAAAAAAGCTAGATTTTGCATGTAAATCGCTATGTAATTAAAAGTTGTGTAAAACATAAAATCTTAAATATAACTTTGTCAAAACTTCTGAAATTAGTTAAAATCAATAAGTTTTGATTGATTTCATATCCATTTTCAATAATTTCATTGTTTTTCTACTGTTTTCAAACAGTTATTCATATTTACAAAATAGCGTTAAAAAGTAGTCAAAACAGCTAGATTTTGCATGTAAATCGCTATGTCATTAAAAGTTGTGTAAAACATAAAATCTTAAATATAACTTTGTCAAAACTTCTGAAACTAGTTAAAATCAATAAGTTTTGATTGATTTCATATCGATTTTCAATAATTTCATTGTTTTTCTAATGTTTTCAAACAGTTATTTATATTTACAAACTAGCGTTGAAAAAGTAGTGAAAAAAGCTAGATTTTGCATGTAAATCGCTATGTAATTAAAAGTTGTGTAAAACATAAAATGTTAAATATAACTTTGTCAAAACTTCTGAAATTAGTTAAAATCAATAAGTTTTGATTGATTTCGTATCGATTTTCAATAATTTCATTGTTTTTCTAATGTTTTCAAACAGTTATTGATATTTACAAAATAGCGTTAAAAAGTAGTCAAAATAGCTAGATTTTGCATGTAAATCGGTATGTAATTAAAAGTTGTGTAAAACATAAAATTTTAAATATAACTTTGTAAAAACTTCTGAAACTAGTTAAAATCAATAAGTTTTGATTGATTTCATATCGATTTTCAATAATTCCATTGTTTTTCTAATGTTTTCACACAGTTATTGATATTTAGAAACTAGCGTTGAAAAAGTAGTGAAAAAAGCTAGATTTTGTATGTAAATCGCTATGTAATTAAAAGATGTGTAAAACATAAAATCTTAAATAAAACTATGTCAAAACTTCTGAAACTAGTTAAAATCAATAAGTTTTGATTGATTTCATATCGATTTTGAATAATTTCATTGTTTTTCTAATGTTTTCAAACAGTTATTGATATTTACAAAATAGCGTTAAGAAGTAGTCAGAACAGCTAGATTTTGCATGTAAATCGCTATGTAATTAAAAGTTGTGTAAAACATAAAATCTTAAATATAACTTTGTCAAAACTTCTGAAACTAGTTAAAATCAATAAGTTTTGATTGATTTTATATCAATTTTCACTAATTTCATTGCTTTTCTAATGTTTTTAAACAGTTATTGATATTTAGAAACTAGCGTTGAAAAAGTAGTGAAAAAAGCTAGATTTTGCATGTAAATCGCTATGTAATTAAAAACTGTGTAATACATAAAATCTTTAATATAACTTTGTCACAACTTCTGAAACTGGTTAAAATCAATAAGTTTTGATTGATTTCATATCGATTTTCAATAATTTCATTGTTTTTCTACTGTTTTCAAACAGTTATTGATATTTACAAAATAGCGTTAAAAAGTAGTCAAAATAGCAAGATTTTGCATGTAAATCGCTATGTAATTAAAAGTTGTGTAAAACATAAAATCTTAAATATAACTTTGTCAAAACTTCTGAAACTAGTTAAAATCAATAAGTTTTGATTGATTTCATATCGATTTTCAAAAATTTCATTGTTTTTCTAATGTTTTCAAACAGTTATTGATATTTACAAACTAGCGTTGAAAAAGTAGTGAAAAAAGCTAGATTTTGCATGTAAATCGCTATGTCATTAAAAGTTGTGTAAAACATAAAATCTTAAATATAACTTTGTCAAAACTTCTGAAACTAGTTAAAATCAATAAGTTTTGATTGATTTCATATCGATTTTCAATAATTTCATTGTTTTTCTAATGTTTTCAAACAGTTATTTATATTTACAAACTAGCGTTGAAAAAGTAGTGAAAAAAGCTAGATTTTGCATGTAAATCGCTATGTAATTAAAAGTTGTGTAAAACATAAAATGTTAAATATAACTTTGTCAAAACTTCTGAAATTAGTTAAAATCAATAAGTTTTGATTGATTTCGTATCGATTTTCAATAATTTCATTGTTTTTCTAATGTTTTCAAACAGTTATTGATATTTACAAAATAGCGTTAAAAAGTAGTCAAAATAGCTAGATTTTGCATGTAAATCGGTATGTAATTAAAAGTTGTGTAAAACATAAAATTTTAAATATAACTTTGTAAAAACTTCTGAAACTAGTTAAAATCAATAAGTTTTGATTGATTTCATATCGATTTTCAATAATTCCATTGTTTTTCTAATGTTTTCACACAGTTATTGATATTTAGAAACTAGCGTTGAAAAAGTAGTGAAAAAAGCTAGATTTTGTATGTAAATCGCTATGTAATTAAAAGATGTGTAAAACATAAAATCTTAAATAAAACTATGTCAAAACTTCTGAAACTAGTTAAAATCAATAAGTTTTGATTGATTTCATATCGATTTTGAATAATTTCATTGTTTTTCTAATGTTTTCAAACAGTTATTGATATTTACAAAATAGCGTTAAGAAGTAGTCAGAACAGCTAGATTTTGCATGTAAATCGCTATGTAATTAAAAGTTGTGTAAAACATAAAATCTTAAATATAACTTTGTCAAAACTTCTGAAACTAGTTAAAATCAATAAGTTTTGATTGATTTTATATCAATTTTCACTAATTTCATTGCTTTTCTAATGTTTTTAAACAGTTATTGATATTTAGAAACTAGCGTTGAAAAAGTAGTGAAAAAAGCTAGATTTTGCATGTAAATCGCTATGTAATTAAAAACTGTGTAATACATAAAATCTTTAATATAACTTTGTCACAACTTCTGAAACTGGTTAAAATCAATAAGTTTTGATTGATTTCATATCGATTTTCAATAATTTCATTGTTTTTCTACTGTTTTCAAACAGTTATTGATATTTACAAAATAGCGTTAAAAAGTAGTCAAAATAGCAAGATTTTGCATGTAAATCGCTATGTAATTAAAAGTTGTGTAAAACATAAAATCTTAAATATAACTTTGTCAAAACTTCTGAAACTAGTTAAAATCAATAAGTTTTGATTGATTTCATATCGATTTTCAAAAATTTCATTGTTTTTCTAATGTTTTCAAACAGTTATTGATATTTACAAACTAGCGTTGAAAAAGTAGTGAAAAAAGCTAGATTTTGTATGTAAATCGCTATGTAATTAAAAGTTGTGTAAAACATAAAATCTTAAATAAAACTTTGTCAAAACATCTGAAACTAGATAAAATCAATAAGTTTTGATTGATTTCATATCTATTTTCAATAATTTCATTGTTTTTCTAATGTTTTCAAACAGTTATTGATATTTACAAACTAGCGTTGAAAAAGTAGTGAAAAAAGCTATATTTTGCACGTAAATCGCTATGTAATTAAAAGTTGTGTAAAACATAAAATTTTAAATATAACTTTCTCAAAACTTCTGAACCTAGTTAAAATCAATAAGTTTTGATTGATTTCATATCGATTTTCAATAATTTCATTGTTTTTCTAATGTTTTCAAACAGTTATTGATATTTAGAAACTAGCGTTGAAAAAGTAGTGAAAAAAGCTAGATTTTGAATGTAAATCGCTATGTAATTAAAAGTTGTGTAAAACATAAAATCTTAAAAATAACTTTGTCAAAACTTCTGAAACTAGTTAAAATCAATAAGTTTTGATTGATTTCATATCAATTTTCACTAATTTCATTGCTTTTCTAATGTTTTTAAACAGTTATTGATATTTAGAAACTAGCGTTGAAAAAGTAGTGAAAAAAGGTAGATTTTGCATTAAATCGCTATGTAATTAAAAACTGTGTAATACATAAAATCTTTAATATAACTTTGTCAAAACTTCTGAAACTAGTTAAAATCAATAAGTTTTGATTGATTTCATATCGATTTTCAATAATTTCATTGTTTTTCTACTGTTTTCAAACAGTTATTCATATTTACAAAATAGCGTTAAAAAGTAGTCAAAATATCTAGATTTTGCATGTAAATCGCTATGTAATTAAAAGTTGTGTAAAACATAAAATCTTAAATATAACTTTGTCAAAACTTCTGAATCTAGTTAAAATCAATAAGTTTTGATTGATTTCATATCGATTTTCAATAATTTCATTGTTTTTCTACTGTTTTCAAATAGTTATTTATATTTACAAAATAGCGTTAAAAAGTAGTCAAAACAGCTAGATTTTGCATGTAAATCGCTATGTCATTAAAAGTTGTGTAAAACATGAAATCTTAAATATAAGTTTGTCAAAACTTCTGAAACTAGATAAAATCAATAAGTTTTGATTGATTTTATATCAATTTTCACTAATTTCATTGCTTTTCTAATGTTTTTAAACAGTTATTGATATTTAGAAACTAGCGTTGAAAAAGTAGTGAAAAAAGCTAGATTTTGCATGTAAATCGCTATGTAATTAAAAACTGTGTAATACATAAAATCTTTAATATAACTTTGTCACAACTTCTGAAACTGGTTAAAATCAATAAGTTTTGATTGATTTCATATCGATTTTCAATAATTTCATTGTTTTTCTACTGTTTTCAAACAGTTATTGATATTTACAAAATAGCGTTAAAAAGTAGTCAAAATAGCAAGATTTTGCATGTAAATCGCTATGTAATTAAAAGTTGTGTAAAACATAAAATCTTAAATATAACTTTGTCAAAACTTCTGAAACTAGTTAAAATCAATAAGTTTTGATTGATTTCATATCGATTTTCAAAAATTTCATTGTTTTTCTAATGTTTTCAAACAGTTATTGATATTTACAAACTAGCGTTGAAAAAGTAGTGAAAAAAGCTCGATTTTGTATGTAAATCGCTATGTAATTAAAAGTTGTGTAAAACATAAAATCTTAAATAAAACTTTGTCAAAACATCTGAAACTAGATAAAATCAATAAGTTTTGATTGATTTCATATCTATTTTCAATAATTTCATTGTTTTTCTAATGTTTTCAAACAGTTATTGATATTTACAAACTAGCGTTGAAAAAGTAGTGAAAAAAGCTATATTTTGCACGTAAATCGCTATGTAATTAAAAGTTGTGTAAAACATAAAATTTTAAATATATCTTTCTCAAAACTTCTGAACCTAGTTAAAATCAATAAGTTTTGATTGATTTCATATCGATTTTCAATAATTTCATTGTTTTTCTAATGTTTTCAAACAGTTATTGATATTTAGAAACTAGCGTTGAAAAAGTAGTGAAAAAAGCTAGATTTTGCATGTAAATCGCTATGTAATTAAAAGTTGTGTAAAACATAAAATCTTAAATATAACTTTGTCAAAACTTCTGAAACTAGTTAAAATCAATAAGTTTTGATTGATTTCATATCAATTTTCACTAATTTCATTGCTTTTCTAATGTTTTTAAACAGTTATTGATATTTAGAAACTAGCGTTGAAAAAGTAGTGAAAAAAGGTAGATTTTGCATTAAATCGCTATGTAATTAAAAACTGTGTAATACATAAAATCTTTAATATAACTTTGTCAAAACTTCTGAAACTAGTTAAAATCAATAAGTTTTGACTGATTTCATATCGATTTTCAATAATTTCATTGTTTTTCTACTGTTTTCAAAGAGTTATTGATATTTACAAAATAGCGTTAAAAAGTTGTCAAAATATCTAGATTTTGCATGTAAATCGCTATGTAATTAAAAGTTCTGTAAAACATAAAATCTTAAATATAACTTTGTCAAAACTTCTGAAACTAGTTAAAATCAATAAGTTTTGATTGATTTCATATCGATTTTAAATAATTTCATTGCTTTTCTAAAGTTTTCAAACAGTTATTGATATTTACAATCTAGCGTTAAAAAGTAGTGAAAAAAGCTAGATTTTGCATTTAAATCGCTATGTAATTAAAAGTTGTGTAAAACGTAAAATTTTAAATATAACTTTGTCAAAACTTCTGAAACTAGTTAAAATCAATAAGTTTTGATTGATTTCATATCGATTTTCAATAATTTCATTGTTTTTCTAATGTTTTCAAACAGTTATTGATATTTACAAACTAGCGTTGAAAAAGTAGTGAAAAAAGCTAGATTTTGTATGTAAATCGCTATGTAATTAAAAGTTGTGTAAAACATAAAATCTTAAATAAAACTTTGTCAAAACTTCTGAAACTAGATAAAATCAATAAGTTTTGATTGATTTCATATCGATTTTCAATAATTTCATTGTTTTTCTAATGTTTTCAAACATTTATTGATATTTAGAAACTAGCGTTGAAAAAGTAGTGAAAAAAGCTAGATTTTGCATGTAAATCGCTATGTAATTAAAAACTGTGTAATACATAAAATCTTTAATATAACTTTGTCAAAACTACTGAAACTAGTTAAAATCAATAAGTTTTGATCGATTTCATATCGATTTTCAATAATTTCATTGTTTTTCTACTGTTTTCAAACAGTTATTCATATTTACAAAATAGCGTTAAAAAGTAGTCAAAATAGCTAGATTTTGCATGTAAATCGCTATGTAATTAAAAGTTGTGTAAAACATAAAATCTTAAATATAACTTTGTCAAAACTTCTGAATCTAGTTAAAATCAATAAGTTTTGATTGATTTCATATCGATTTTCAATAATTTCATTGTTTTTCTACTGTTTTCAAATAGTTATTTATATTTACAAAATAGCGTTAAAAAGTAGTCAAAACAGCTAGATTTTGCATGTAAATCGCTATGTAATTAAAAGTTGTGTAAAACATAAAATCTTAAATATAACTTTGTCAAAACTTCTGAAATTAGTTAAAATCAATAAGTTTTGATTGATTTCATATCAATTTTCACTAATTTCATTGCTTTTCTAATGTTTTCAAACAGTTATTTATATTTAGAAACTATCGTTGAAAAAGTAGTGAAAAAAGCTAGATTTTGCATGTAAATCGCTATGTAATTAAAAGTTGTGTAAAACATAAAATCTTAAATATAACTTTGTCAAAACTTCTGAAACTAGTTAAAATCAATAAGTTTTGATTGATTTCATATCGATTTTCAATAATTTCATTGTTATTCTACTGTTTTCAAACAGTTATTGAAATTTACAAACTATCGTTGAAAAAGTAGTGAAAAAAGCTAGATTTTGCATGTAAATCGGTATGTAATTAAAAGTTGTGTAAAACATAAAATCTTAAATATAACTTTGTCAAAACTTCTGAATCTAGTTAAAATCAATAAATTTTGATTGATTTCATATCGATTTTCAATAATTTCATTGTTTTTCTAATGTTTTCAAACAGTTATTGATATTTACAATGTAGCGTTAAAAAGTAGTCAAAACAGCTAAATTTTGCATGTAAATCGTTATGTAATTACAAGTTGTGTAAAACATAAAATCTTAAATATAACTTTGTCAAAACTTCTGAAACTAGTTAAAATCAATAAGTTTTGATTGATTTCATATCGATTTTCAATAATTTCATTGTTTTTCTAATGTTTTCAAACAGTTTTTGATATTTAGAGACTATCGTTGAATAAGTAGTGAAAAAAGCTAGATTTTATATGTAAATCGCTAAGTAATTAAAAGTTGTGTTAAACACAAAATCTTAAATATAACTTTGTCAAAACTTCTGAAACTAGTTAAAATCAATAAGTTTTGATTGATTTCATATCGATTTTCAATAATTTCATTGTTTTTCTAATGTTTTCAGACAGTTATTGATATTTACAAACTAGCGTTAAAAAGTAGTGAAAAAAGCTAGATTCTGCATGTAAATCGCTATGTAATTAAAAGTTGTGTAAAACATAAAATTTTAAATATAACTTTGTCAAAACTTCTGAAACTAGTTAAAATCAATAAGTTTTGATTGATTTCATATCGATTTTCAATAATTACATAGTTCTTCTAATATTTTCAAACAGTTATTGATATTTAAAAACTAGCGTTGAAAAAGTAGTGAAAAAAGCTAAATTTTGCATGTAAATAGCTATGTAATTAAAAGTTGTGTAAAACATAAAATCTTAAATATAACTTTGTCAAAACTTCTGAAACTAGTTAAAATCAATAAGTTTTGATTGATTTCATATCGATTTTCAATAATTTCATTGTTTTTCTAATGTTTTCAAACAGTTATTTATCTTTACACACTAGAGTTGAAAAAGTAGTGAAAAAAGCTAGATTTTGCATGTAAATCGCTATGTAATTAAAAGATATGTAATACATAAAATCTTAAATATAACTTTGTCAAACCTTCTGAAACTACTTAAAATCAATAAGTTTTGATTGATTTTATATCGATTTTCACTAATTTCATTGTTTTTCTAATGTTTTCAAACAGTTATTTATATTTAGAAACTATCGTTGAAAAAGTAGTGAAAAAAGCTAGATTTTGCATGTAAATCGCTATGTAATTAAAAGTTGTGTAAAACATAAAATCTTAAATATAACTTTGTCAAAACTTCTGAAACTAGTTAAAATCAATAAGTTTTGATTGATTTCATATCGATTTTCAATAATTTCATAGTTTTTCTAATATTTTCAAACTGTTATTTATATTTACAAACTAGCGTTGAAAAAGTAGTGAAAAAAGCTAGATTTTGCATGTAAATAGCTATGTAATTAAAAGTTGTGTTAAACATAAAATATTAAATATAACTTTGTCAAAATTCTGAAACTAGTTAAAATCAATAAGTTTTGATTGATTTCATATCGATTTTCAATAATTTCATTGTTTTTCTAATGTTTTCAAACAGTTATTGATATTTACAAACTAGCGTTGAAAAAGTAGTGAAAAAAGCTAGATTTTGCATGTAAATCACTATGTAATTAAAAGTTGATTAAAACATAAAATCTTAAATATAACTTTGTAAAAACTTCTGAAACTAGTTAAAATCAATAAGTTTTGATTGATTTCATATCGATTTTCAATAATTTCATTGTTTTTCTACTGTTTTCAAACAGTTATTTATATTTACAAAATAGCGTTAAAAAGTAGTGAAAAAAGCTAGATTTTGCATGTAAATCGCTATGTAATTAATAGTTGTGTAAAACATAAAATCTTAAATATAACTTTGTCAAATCTTCTGAAACTAGTTAAAATCAATAATTTTTGATTGATCTCAAATCGACTTTCAATAATTTCATTGTTTTTCTAATGTTTTCAAACAGTTATTGATATTTACATACTAGCGTTGAAAAGTAGTGAAAAAAGCTAGATTTTGCATGTAAATCGCTATGTAATTAAAAGTTGTGTAAAACATAAAATTTTTAATATAACTTTGTCAAAACTTCTGAAACTAGTTAAAATCAATAAATTTTGATTCATTTCATATCGATTTTCTATAATTTCATTGTTTTTCTAATGTTTTCAAACAGTTATTAATATTTACAAACGAGCGTTGAAAAGTAGTGAAAATGCTTGATTTTGCATGTAAATCGCTATGTAATTAAAAGTTGTGTAAAACATAAAATTTTAAATATAACTTTGTCAAAACTTCTGAAACTAGTTAAAATCAATAAGTTTTGATTGATTTCATATCGATTTTCAATAATTTCATTGTTTTTCTACTGTTTTCCAACAGTTATTTATATTTACAAAATAGCGTTAAAAAGTAGTCAAAACAGCTTGATTTTGCATGTAAATCGCTATGTAATTTAAAGTTGTGTAAAACATAATATCTTAAATATAACTTTGTCAAAACTTCTAAAACTAGTTAAAATCAATAAGTTTTCATTGATTTCATATCGATTTTCAATCATTTCATTGTTTTTCTAATGTTTTCAAATAGTTATTGATATTTACAAACTAGCGTTGAAAAAGTAGTGAAAAAAGCTAGATTTTGCATGTAAATCGCTATGTCATTAAAAGTTGTGTAAAACATAAAATCTTAAATAAAACTTTGTCAAAACTTCTGAAACTAGTTAAAATCAATAATTTCTGATTGATTTCATATCGATTTTCAATAATTTCATTGTTTTTCTACTGTTTTCAAACAGTTATTTATATTTACAAAATAGCGTTAAAAAGTAGTCAAAATAGCTAGATTTTGCATGTAAATCGCTATGTAATTAAAAGTTGTGTAAAACATAAAATCTTAAATAAAACTTTGTCAAAACTTCTGAAACTAGATAAAATCAATAAGTTTTGATTGATTTCATATCGATTTTCAATAATTTCATTGTTTTTCTAATGTTTTCAAACAGTTATTGATATTTACAATCAAGCGTTGAAAAGTAGTGAAAAAAGCTAGATTTTGCATGGAAATCGCTATGTAATTAAAAGTTGTGTAAAACATAACATCTTAAATATAACTTTGTCAAAGCTTCTGAAACTAGTTAAAATCAATAAGTTTTGAATGATTTCATATCGATTTTCAATAATTTCATTGTTTTTCTAATGTTTTCAAACAGTTAGTTATATTTACAAACTAGCGTTGAAAAAGTAGTGAATAAAGCTAGATTTTGCATGTAAATCGCTATGTAATTAAAAGTTGTGTAAAACATAAAATTTTAAATATAACTTTGTCAAAACTTCTGAAACTAGTTAAAATCAATAAGTTTTGATTGATTTCATATCGATTTTCAATAATTTCATAGTTCTAATATTTTCAAACAGTTATTGATATTTACAAACTAGCGTTGAAAAAGTAGTGAAAAATGCTAGATGTTGCATGTAAATCGCTATGTAATTATAAGTTGTGTAAACCATAAAATCTTAAATAAAACTTTGTCAAAACTTCTGGAACTAGTTAAAATCAATAAGTTTTGATTGATTTCATATCGATTTTCAAAAATTTCATTGTTTTTCTAATGTTTTCAAACAGTAATTGATATTTACAAATTAGCGTTGAAAAAATAGTGAAAAAAGCTAGATTTTTCATGTAAATCGATATGTAATTAAAAGTTGTGTAAAACATAAAATCTTAAATAAAACTTTGTCAAAACTTCTGAAACTAGTTAAAATCAATAATTTCTGATTGATTTCATATCGATTTTCAATAATTTCATTGTTTTTCTACTATTTTCAAACAGTTATTTATATTTACAAAATAGCGTTAAAAAGTAGTCAAAACAGCTAGATTTTGCATGTAAATCGCTATGCAATTAAAAGTTGTGTAAAACATAAAATCTTAAATATAACTTTGTCAAACTTCTGAAACTAGTTAAAATCAATAAGTTTTGATTGATTTCATATCGATTTTCAATAATTTCATTGTTTTTCTAATGTTTTCAAACAGTTATTGATATTTACAAAATAGCGTCAAAAAGTAGTCAAAACAGCTAGATTTTGCATGAAAATCGCTAAGTAATTAAAAGTTGTGCAAAACATAAAATCTTAAATAAAACTTTGTCAAAACTTCTGAGACTAGTTAAAATCAATAAGTTTTGATTGATTTCATATCGATTTTCAATAATTTCATTGTTTTTCTACTGTTTTCAAACAGTTATTTATATTTACAAAATAGCGCTAAAAAGTAGTGAAAAAAGCTAGATTTTGCATGTTGATCGCTATGTAATTAAAAGTTGTGTAAAAAATAAAATCTTAAATATAACTTTGTCAAAACTTCTAAAACTAGTTAAAATCAATAAGTTTTGATTGTTTTCATATCGATATTCAATAATTTCATTGTTTTTCTAATGTTTTCAAAGAGTTATTTATATTTACAAACTAGCGTTGAAAAAGTAGTGAAAAAAGCTAGATTTTGCATGTAAATCGCTATGTAATTAAAAGTTGTGTAAAACATAAAATCTTAAATATAACTTTGTCAAATCTTTTGAAACTAGTTAAAATCAATAAGTTTTGATTGATTTCATATCGACTTTCAATAATTTCATTGTTTTTCTAATGTTTTCCAACAGTTATTTATATTTACATACTAGCGTTGAAAAGTAGTGAAAAAAGCTAGATTTTGCATGTAAATCGCTATGTAATTAAAAGTTGTGTAAAACATAAAATTTTAAATATAACTTTGTCAAAACTTCTGAAACTAGTTAAAATCAATAAATTTTGATTGATTTCATATCGATTTTCTATAATTTCATTGTTTTTCTAACGTTTTCAAACAGTTATTAATATTTACAAACTAGCGTTGAAAAGTAGTGAAAATGCTAGATTTTGCATGTAAATCGCTATGTAATTAAAAGTTGTGTAAAAAAAAAAAATTTTAAATATAACTTCGTCAAAACTTTTGAAACTAGTTAAAATCAATAAGTTTTGATTGATTTCATATCGATTTTCAATAGTTTCATTGTTTTTCTAATGTTTTCAAACAGTTATTGATATTTACAAACTAGCGTTGAAAAAGTAGTGAAAAAAGCTAGATTTTGCATGTAAATCGCTATGTAATTAAAAGTTGTGTAAAACATAAAATTTTAAATATAACTTTGACAAAACTTCTGAAACTAGTTAAAATCAATAAGTTTTGATTGATTTCATATCGATTTTCAATAATTTCATAGTTCTTCTAATATTTTCAAAGAGTTAATAATATTTACAAACTAGCGTTGAAAAAGTAGTGAAAAAAGCTAGATTTTGCATGTAAATCTCTATGTAATTAAAAGTTGTGTAAACCATAAAATCTTAAATAAAACTTTGTCAAAACTACTGAAACTAGTTAAAATCAATAAGTTTTGATTGATTTCATATCGATTTTCAATAATTTCATTGTTTTTCTACTGTTTTCAAAGAGTTATTGATATTTACAAACTAGCGTTGAAAAAGTAGTGAAAAAAGCTAGATTTTGCATGTAAATCGCTATGTAATTAAAAGTTGTGTAAAACATAAAATTTTAAATATAACTTTGTCAAAACTTCTGAAACTAGTTAAAATCAATAAATTTTGATTGATTTCATATCGATTTTCTATAATTTCATTGTTTTTCTAATGTTTTCAAACAGTTATTAATATTTACAAACTAGCGTTGAAAAGTAGTGAAAATGCTAGATTTTGCATGTAAATCGCTATGTAATTAAAAGTTGTGTAAAACATAAAATTTTAAATATAACTTTGTCAAATCTTCTGAAACTAGTTAAAATCAATAAGTTTTGATTGATTTCATATCGATTTTCAATAATTTCATAGTTCTAATATTTTCAAACAGTTATTGATATTTACAAACTAGCGTTGAAAAAGTAGTGAAAAATGCTAGATTTTGCATGTAAATCGCTATGTAATTATAAGTTGTGTAAACCATAAAATCTTAAATAAAACTTTGTCAAAACTTCTGGAACTAGATAAAATCAATAAGTTTTGATTGATTTCATATCGATTTTCAATAATTTCATTGTTTTTCTAATTTTTTCAAACAGTTATTGATATTTATACAATAGCGTTAAAAAGTAGTCAAAACAGCTAGATTTTGCATGTAAATCGCTATGTAATTAAAAGTTGTGTAAAACATAAAATTTTAAATATAACTTTGTCAAAACTTCTGAAACTTGGTAAAATCAATAAGTTTTGATTGATTTCATATCGATTTTCAATAATTTCATAGTTTTTCTAATATTTTCAAACTGTTATTGATATTTACAAACTAGCGTTGAAAAAGTAGTGAAAAAAGCTAGATTTTGCATGTAAATCGCTATGTAATTAAAAGTTGATTAAAACATAAAATCTTAAATATAACTTTGTAAAAACTTCTGAAACTAGTTAAAATCAATAAGTTTTGATTGATTTCATATCGATTTTCAATAATTTCATTGTTTTTCTACTGTTTTCAAACAGTTATTTATATTTACAAAATAGCGTTAAAAAGTAGTGAAAAAAGCTAGATTTTGCATGTAAATCGCTATGTAATTAATACTTGTGTAAAACATAAAATCTTAAATATAACTTTGTCAAATCTTCTGAAACTAGTTAAAATCAATAATTTCTGATTGATCTCATATCGACTTTCAATAATTTCATTGTTTTTCTAATGTTTCAAACAGTTATTGATATTTACATACTAGCGTTGAAAAGTAGTGAAAAAAGCTAGATTTTGCATGTAAATCGATATGTAATTAAAAGTTGTGTAAAACATAAAATTTTAAATATAACTTTGTCAAAACTTCTGAAACTAGTTAAATTCAATAAATTTTGATTCATTTCATATCGATTTTCTATAATTTCATTGTTTTTCTAATATTTTCAAACAGTTATTGATATTTACAAACTAGCGTTGAAAAAGTAGTGAAAAAAGATAGATTTTGCATGTAAATCGCTATGTAATTAAAAGTTGTGTAAACCATAAAATCTAAAATAAAACTTTGACAAAACTTCTGAAACTAGTTAAAATCAATAAGTTTTGATTGATTTCATATCGATTTTCAATAATTTCATTGTTTTTCTACTGTTTTCAAACAGTTTTTGATATTTACAAAATAGCGTTAAAAAGTAGTCAAAACAGCTAGATTTTGCATGTAAATCGCTATGTAATTGAAAGTTGTGTAAAACATAAAATCTTAAATATAACTTTGTCAAATCTTCTGAAACTAGTTAAAATCAATAAGTTTTGATTGATTTCATATCGATTTTCAATAATTTCATTGTTTTTCTACTGTTTTCAAACAGTTATTGATATTTACAAAATAGCGCTAAAAAGTAGTGAAAAATGCTAGATTTTGCATGTAAATCGCTATGTAATTAAAAGTTGTGTAAAACTTAAAATTTTAAATATAACTTTGTCAAAACTTCTGAAACTAGTTAAAATCAATAAGTTTTGATTGATTTCATATCGATTTTCAATAATTTCATAGTTCTTCTAATATTTTCAAACAGTTAATAATATTTACAAACTAGCGTTGAAAAAGTAGTGAAAAAAGCTAGATTTTGCATGTAAATCTCTATGTAATTAAAAGTTGTGTAAACCATAAAATCTTAAATATAACTTTGTAAAAACTTCTGAAACTAGTTAAAATCAATAAGTTTTGATTGATTTCATATCGATTTTCAATAATTTCATTGTTTTTCTACTGTTTTCAAACAGTTATTTATATTTACAAAATAGCGTTAAAAAGTAGTGAAAAAAGCTAGATTTTGCATGTAAATCGCTATGTAATTAATACTTGTGTAAAACATAAAATCTTAAATATAACTTTGTCAAATCTTCTGAAACTAGTTAAAATCAATAATTTCTGATTGATCTCATATCGACTTTCAATAATTTCATTGTTTTTCTAATGTTTCAAACAGTTATTGATATTTACATACTAGCGTTGAAAAGTAGTGAAAAAAGCTAGATTTTGCATGTAAATCGATATGTAATTAAAAGTTGTGTAAAACATAAAATTTTAAATATAACTTTCTCAAAATTTCTGAAACTAGTTAAAATCAATAAGTTGTGATTGATTTCATATCGATTTTCAATAATTTCATTGTTTTTCTAATATTTTCAAACAGTTATTGATATTTACAAATTAGCGTTGAAAAAGTAGTGAAAAAAGCTACATTTAGCATGTAAATAGCTATGTAATTAAAAGTTGTGTAAAACATAAAATTTTAAATATAACTTTCTCAAAACTTCTGAAACTAGTTAAAATCAATATGTTTTGATTGATTTTATATCGATTTTCAATAATTTCATTATTTTTCTAATGTTTTCAAACAGTTATTGATATTTAGAAACTATCGTTAAAAATGTAGTGAAAAAAGCTAGATTTTGCATGTAAATCGCTATGTAATTAAAAGTTGTGTAAAACATAAAATCTTAAATAAAACTTTGTCAAAACTTCTGAAACTAGTTAAAATCAATAAGTTTTGATTTCATATCCATTTTCAATAATTTCATTGTTTTTCTACTGTTTTCAAACAGTTATTGATATTGACAAAATAGCGTTAAAAAGTAGTCAAAACAGCTAGATTTTGCATGTAAATCGCTATGTAATTAAAAGTTGTGTAAAACATAAAATCTTAAATAAAACTTTGACAAAACTTCTGAAACTAGTTAAAATCAATAAGTTTTCATTGATTTCATATCGATTTTCAATAATTTCATTGGTTTTCTAACGTTTTCAAACAGTTATTGATATTTACAAACTAGCGTTAAAAAGTAGTCAAAACAGCTAGATTTTGCATGTAAATCGCTATGTAATTAAAAGTTCATGTAAAACATAAAATTTCAAATATAACTTGGTCAAAACTTCTTAAACTAGTTAAATCAATTAGTTTTGATTGATTTCATATCGATTTTCAATACTTTCGTTGTTTTTCTACTGTTTTCAAACAGTTATTTATATTTACAAACTAGCGTTGAAAAAGTAGTGAAAAAAGCTAGATTTTGCATGTAAATCGGTATGTAATTAAAAGTCGTGTAAAACAGAAAATCTTAAATATAACTTCCTCAAACTTCTGAAACTAGTTGAAGTCAATAAGTTTTGTTTGATTTCATATCGATTTTCAATTATTTCATTGTTTTTCTAATGTTTTCAAACAGTTATTTATATTTACAGAATGGCGTTAAAAAGTAGTCAAAACAGCTAGATTTTGCATGTAAATGGCTATGTAATTAAAAGTTGTGTAAAACATAAAATCTTAAAAATAAATTTGTCAAACTTCTGAAAATAGTTGAAATGAATTAGTTTTGATAGATTTCATATCGATTTTAAATAATTTCATTGTTTTTCTAATGTTTTCAAACAGTTATTGATATTTACAAACTAGCGTTGAAAAAGTAGTGAAAAAAGCTAGATGTTGTATTTAAATCGCTATGTAATTAAAAGTTATGTAAAACATAAAATCTTAAATATAACTTTGTCAAAACTTCCGAAACTAGTTAAAATCAATAAGTTTGGATTGATTTCATATCGATTTTCAATAATTTCATTGTTTTTCTACTGTTTTCAAACAGTTATTTATATTTACAGAATAGCGTTAAAAAGTAGTCAAAACAGCTAGATTTTGCATGTAAATCGCTATGTAATTGAAAGTTGTGTAAAACATAAAATCTTAAATATAACTTTGTCAAATCTTCTGAAACTAGTTAAAATCAATAAGTTTTGATTGATTTCATATCGATTTTCAATAATTTCATTGTTTTTCTAATTTTTTCAGACAGTTATTGATATTTACAAACTAGCGTTAAAAAGTAGTGAAAAAAGCTAGATTTTGCATGTAAATCGCTATGTAATTAAAAGTTGTGTAAAACATAAAATCTTAAATATAACTTTGTCAAAACTTCTGAAACTAGTTAAAATCAATAAGTTTTGATTGATTTCATATCGATTTTCAATAATTTCATTGTTTTTCTAATGTTTTCAAAGAGTTAGTGATATTTAAGGACTAGCGTTGAAAAAGTAGTGAAAAAAGCTAGATTTTGCATGTAAATCTCTATGTAATTAAAAGTTGTGTAAAACATAAAATTTTAAATATAACTTTGTCAAAACTTCTGGAACTAGTTAAAATCAATAAGTTTTGATTGATTTCATATCGATTTTCAATAATTTCATTGTTTTTCTAATTTTTTTCAAACAGTTATTGATATTTACAAACTAGCGTAAAAAAGTAGTCAAAACAGCTAGATTTTGCATGTAAATCGCTATGTAATTAAAAGTTGTGTAAAACAAAATTTTAAATATAACTTTGTCAAAACTTCTGAATCTAGTTAAAATCAATTATTTTGATTGATTTCATATCGATTTTCAATAATTTCATTGTTTTTTTAATGTTTTCAAACAGTTATTGATATTTAGAGACTATCGTTGAATAAGTAGTGAAAAAAGCTAGATTTTATATGTAAATCGCTAAGTAATTAAAAGTTGTGTTAAACATAAAATCTTAAATATAACTTTGTCAAAACATCTGAAACTAGTTAAAATCAATAAGTTTTGATTGATTTCATATCGATTTTCAATAATTTCATTGTTTTTCTAATGTTTTCAAACACTTATTGATATTTACACCCTAGCGTTGAAAAAGTAGTGAAAAAAGATAGATTTTGCATGTAAATCGCTATGTAATTAAAATTGTGTAAAACATAAAATCTTAAATATAACTTTGTCAAAACTTCTGAAACTAGTTAAAATCAATAAGTTTTGATTGATTTCATATCGATTTTCAATAATTTCTTTGTTTTTCTAATGTTTTCAAACAGTTATTGATATTTACAAACTAGCGATAAAAAGTAGTCAAAACATCTAGATTTTGCATGTAAATCGCTATGTAATTAAAAGTCATGTAAAACATAAAATTTTAAATATAACTGTCAAAACTTCTGAAACTAGTTAAAATCAATAAGTTTTGATTGATTTCATATCGATTTTCAATAATTTCATTGTTTTTCTAATATTTTCAAACAGTTATTGATATTTACAAATTAGCGTTGAAAAATTAGTGAAAAAAGCTACATTTTGCATGTAAATATCTATGTAATTAAAAGTTGTGTAAAACATAAAATCTTAAATATAACTTTGTCAAAACTTCTGAAACTAGTTAAAATCAATAAGTTTTGATTGATTTCATATCGATTTTCAATAAATTCATTGTTTTTCTAATGTTATCAAACAGTTATTGATATTTAGAAACTATCGTTGAAAAAGTAGTGAAAAAAGCTAGATTTTGCATGTAAATCGCTATGTAATTAAAAGTTGTGTAAAACATAAAATGTTAAATATAACTTTGTCAAAACTTCTGAAACTAGTTAAAATCAATAAGTTTTGATTCATTTCATATCGATTTTCAATAATTTCATTGTTTTTCTAATGTTTTCAAACAGTTATTGATATTTACAATCTAGCGATAAAAAGTAGTCAAAACGGGTAGATTTTGCATGTAAATCGCTATGTAATTAAAAGTTGTGTAAAACATAAAATTTTAAATATAACTTTCTCAAAATTTCTGAAACTAGTTAAAATCAATAAGTTGTGATTGATTTCATATCGATTTTCAATAATTTCATTGTTTTTCTAATATTTTCAAACAGTTATTGATATTTACAAATTAGCGTTGAAAAAGTAGTGAAAAAAGCTACATTTAGCATGTAAATAGCTATGTAATTAAAAGTTGTGTAAAACATAAAATTTTAAATATAACTTTCTCAAAACTTCTGAAACTAGTTAAAATCAATATGTTTTGATTGATTTTATATCGATTTTCAATAATTTCATTATTTTTCTAATGTTTTCAAACAGTTATTGATATTTAGAAACTATCGTTAAAAATGTAGTGAAAAAAGCTAGATTTTGCATGTAAATCGCTATGTAATTAAAAGTTGTGTAAAACATAAAATCTTAAATAAAACTTTGTCAAAACTTCTGAAACTAGTTAAAATCAATAAGTTTTGATTTCATATCCATTTTCAATAATTTCATTGTTTTTCTACTGTTTTCAAACAGTTATTGATATTGACAAAATAGCGTTGAAAAGTAGTCAAAACAGCTAGATTTTGCATGTAAATCGCTATGTAATTAAAAGTTGTGTAAAACATAAAATCTTAAATAAAACTTTGACAAAACTTCTGAAACTAGTTAAAATCAATAAGTTTTCATTGATTTCATATCGATTTTCAATAATTTCATTGGTTTTCTAACGTTTTCAAACAGTTATTGATATTTACAAACTAGCGTTAAAAAGTAGTCAAAACAGCTAGATTTTGCATGTAAATCGCTATGTAATTAAAAGTTCATGTAAAACATAAAATTTCAAATATAACTTGGTCAAAACTTCTTAAACTAGTTAAATCAATTAGTTTTGATTGATTTCATATCGATTTTCAATACTTTCGTTGTTT
Source organism: Acanthosepion lycidas (assembly GCA_963932145.1). Taxonomy (NCBI): domain Eukaryota; kingdom Metazoa; phylum Mollusca; class Cephalopoda; order Sepiida; family Sepiidae; genus Acanthosepion; species Acanthosepion lycidas. The sequence continues at coordinate 140,697 of CAWVQA010000286.1, read as the reverse complement.
TTCTACTGTTTTCAAACAGTTATTTATATTTACAAACTAGCGTTGAAAAAGTAGTGAAAAAAGCTAGATTTTGCATGTAAATCGGTATGTAATTAAAAGTCGTGTAAAACAGAAAATCTTAAATATAACTTCCTCAAACTTCTGAAACTAGTTGAAGTCAATAAGTTTTGTTTGATTTCATATCGATTTTCAATTATTTCATTGTTTTTCTAATGTTTTCAAACAGTTATTTATATTTACAGAATGGCGTTAAAAAGTAGTCAAAACAGCTAGATTTTGCATGTAAATGGCTATGTAATTAAAAGTTGTGTAAAACATAAAATCTTAAAAATAAATTTGTCAAACTTCTGAAAATAGTTGAAATGAATTAGTTTTGATAGATTTCATATCGATTTTAAATAATTTCATTGTTTTTCTAATGTTTTCAAACAGTTATTGATATTTACAAACTAGCGTTGAAAAAGTAGTGAAAAAAGCTAGATGTTGTATTTAAATCGCTATGTAATTAAAAGTTATGTAAAACATAAAATCTTAAATATAACTTTGTCAAAACTTCCGAAACTAGTTAAAATCAATAAGTTTGGATTGATTTCATATCGATTTTCAATAATTTCATTGTTTTTCTACTGTTTTCAAACAGTTATTTATATTTACAGAATAGCGTTAAAAAGTAGTCAAAACAGCTAGATTTTGCATGTAAATCGCTATGTAATTAAAAGTTCCTGTAAAACATAAAATTATAAATATAACTTTGTCAAAACTTCTAAAACTAGTTAAAATCAATAAGTTTTGATTGATTTCATATCGATTTTCAATAATTTCATTGTTTTTCTAATATTTTCAAACAGTTATTGATATTTACAAATTAGCGTTGAAAAAGTAGTGAAAAAAGCTAGATTTTGCATGTAAATATCTACGTAATTAAAAGTTGTGTAAAACATAAAATCTTGAATATAACTTTGTCAAAACTTCTGAAACTAGTTAAAATCAATAAGTTTTGATTGATTTCATATCGATTTTCAATAATTACATTGTTTTTCTAATGTTTTCAAACAGTTATTGATATTTAGAAACTATCGTTGAAAAAGTAGTGAAAAAAGCTAGATTTTGCATGTAAATCGCTATGTAATTAACAGTTGTGTAAAACATAAAATCTTAAATAAAACTTTGTCAAAACTTCTGAAACTAGTTAAAATCAATAAGTTTTGATTTCATATCCATTTTCAATAATTTCATTGTTTTTCTACTGTTTTCAAACAGTTATTGATATTAACAAAATAGCGTTAAAAAGTAGTCAAAACAGCTAGATTTTGCATGTAAATCGCTATGTAATTAAAAGTTGTGTAAACCATAAAATCTTAAATAAAACTTTGACAAAACTTCTGAAACTAGTTAAAATCAATAAGTTTTCATTGATTTCATATCGATTTTCAATAATTTCATTGGTTTTCTAATGTTTTCAAACAGTTATTGATATTTACAAACTAGCGTTAAAAAGTAGTCAAAACAGCTAGATTTTGCATGTAAATCGCTATGTAATTTAAAGTTGTGTAAAACATAAAATCTTAAATATAACTTTGTCAAAACTTCTGAAACTAGTTAAAATCAATAAGTTTTGATTGATTTCATATCGATTTTCAATAATTTCATTGTTTTTCTAATGATTTCAAACAGTTATTGATATTTAGAAACTATCGTAGAAAAAGTAGAGAAAAATGCTAGATTTTGCATGTAAATCGCTATGTAATTAAAAGTTGTGTAAAACATAAAATCTTAAATATAACTTTGTCAAAACTTCTGAAACTAGTTAAAATCAATAAGTTTTGATTGATTTCATATCGATTTTCACTAATTTCATTGTTTTTCTACTATTTTCAAATAGTTATTTACATTTACAAAATAGCGTTAAAAAGTAGTCAAAACAGCTAGATTTTGCATGTAAATCGAGATGTCATTAAAAGTTGTGTAAAACATAAAATCTTAAATATAACTTTGTCAAAACTTCTGAAACTAGTTAAAATCAATAAGTTTTGATTGATTTCATATCGATTTTCAATAATTTCATTGTTTTTCTAATGTTTTCAAACAGATATTGATATTTACAAACTAGCGTTAAAAAGTAGTGAAAAAAGCTAGATTTTGCATGTAAATCGCTATGAAATTAAAAGTTGTGTAAAACATAAAATCTTAAATAAAACTTTGTCAAAACTTCTGAAACTAGTTAAAATCAATAAGTTTTGATTGATTTCATATCGATTTTCAATAATTTCATTGTTTTTCTAATTTTTTCAAACAGTTATTGATATTTACAATCTAGCGTTAAAAAGTAGTCAAAACAGCTAGATTTTGCATGTAAATCGCTATGTAATTAAAAGTTGTGTAAAACATAAATTTTAAATATAACTTTGTCAAAACTTCTGAAACTAGTTAAAATCAATAAGTTTTGATTGATTTCATATCGATTTTCAATAATTTTATTGTTTTTCTAATGTTTTCAAACAGTTATTGATATTTACAATCTAGCGTTGAAAAAGTAGTGAAAAAAGCTAGATTTTGCATGTAAATCGCTATGTAATTAAAAGTTGTGTAAAACATAAAATCTTAAATAAAACTTTGTCAAAACTTCTGAAACTAGTTAAAATCAATAAGTTTTGATTGATTTCATATCGATTTTCAATAATTTCATAGTTCTTCTAATATTTTCAAACAGTTATTGATATTTACACACTAGCGTTGAAAAAGTAGTGAAAAAAGGTAGATTTTGCATGTAAATCGCTATGTAATTAAAAGTTGTGTAAACCATAAAATCTTAAATAAAACTTTGTCAAAACTTCTGAAACTAGTTAAAATCAATAAGTTTTGATTGATTTCATATCGATTTTCAATAATTTCATTGTTTTTCTACTGTTTTCAAACAGTTATTGATATTTACAAAATAGCGTTAAAAAGTAGTCAAAACAGCTAGATTTTGCATGTAAATCGCTATGTAATTTAAAGTTGTGTAAAACATAAAATCTTAAATATAACTTTGTCAAAACTTCTGAAACTAGTTAAAATCAATAAGTTTTGAAAGATTTCATATCGATTTTCAATAATTTCATTGTTTTTCTAATTTTTTCAAAGAGTTATTGATATTTACAAACTAGCGTTGAAAAAGTAGTGAAAAAAGCTAGATTTTGCATGTAAATCGCTATGTAATTAAAAGTTGTGTAAAACATAAAATCTTAAATAAAACTTTGTCAAAACTTCTGAAACTAGTTAAAATCAATAAGTTTTGATTGATTTCATATCGATTTTCAATAATTTCATAGTTCTTCTAATATTTTCAAACAGTTATTGATATTTACACACTAGCGTTGAAAAAGTAGTGAAAAAAGGTAGATTTTGCATGTAAATCGCTATGTAATTAAAAGTTGTGTAAACCATAAAATCTTAAATAAAACTTTGTCAAAACTTCTGAAACTAGTTAAAATCAATAAGTTTTGATTGATTTCATATCGATTTTCAATAATTTCATTGTTTTTCTACTGTTTTCAAACAGTTATTGATATTTACAAAATAGCGTTAAAAAGTAGTCAAAACAGCTAGATTTTGCATGTAAATCGCTATGTAATTTAAAGTTGTGTAAAACATAAAATCTTAAATATAACTTTGTCAAAACTTCTGAAACTAGTTAAAATCAATAAGTTTTGAAAGATTTCATATCGATTTTCAATAATTTCATTGTTTTTCTAATTTTTTCAAAGAGTTATTGATATTTACAAACTAGCGTTGAAAAAGTAGTGAAAAAAGCTAGATTTTGCATGTAAATCGCTATGTAATTAAAAGTTGTGTAAAACATAAAATCTTAAATATAACTTTGTCAAAACTTCTGAAACTAGTTAAAATCAATAAGTTTTGATTGATTTCATATCGATTTTCAATAATTTCATTGTTTTTCTAATTTTTTCAAACAGTTATTGATATTTACAATCTAGCGTTAAAAAGTAGTCAAAACAGCTAGATTTTGCATGTAAATCGCTATGTAATTAAAAGTTGTGTAAAACATAAAATTTTAAATATAACTTTGTCAAAACTTCTGAAACTAGTTAAAATCAATAAGTTTTGATTGATTTCATATCGATTTTCAATAATTTTATTGTTTTTCTAATGTTTTCAAACAGTTATTGATATTTACAATCTAGCGTTGAAAAAGTAGTGAAAAAAGCTAGATTTTGCATGTAAATCGCTATGTAATTAAAAGTTGTGTAAAACATAAAATCTTAAATAAAACTTTGTCAAAACTTCTGAAACTAGTTAAAATCAATAAGTTTTGATTGATTTCATATCGATTTTCAATAATTTCATAGTTCTTCTAATATTTTCAAACAGTTATTGATATTTACACACTAGCGTTGAAAAAGTAGTGAAAAAAGGTAGATTTTGCATGTAAATCGCTATGTAATTAAAAGTTGTGTAAACCATAAAATCTTAAATAAAACTTTGTCAAAACTTCTGAAACTAGTTAAAATCAATAAGTTTTGATTGATTTCATATCGATTTTCAATAATTTCATTGTTTTTCTACTGTTTTCAAACAGTTATTGATATTTACAAAATAGCGTTAAAAAGTAGTCAAAACAGCTAGATTTTGCATGTAAATCGCTATGTAATTTAAAGTTGTGTAAAACATAAAATCTTAAATATAACTTTGTCAAAACTTCTGAAACTAGTTAAAATCAATAAGTTTTGAAAGATTTCATATCGATTTTCAATAATTTCATTGTTTTTCTAATTTTTTCAAAGAGTTATTGATATTTACAAACTAGCGTTGAAAAAGTAGTGAAAAAAGCTAGATTTTGCATGTAAATCGCTATGTAATTAAAAGTTGTGTAAAACATAAAATCTTAAATATAACTTTGTCAAAACATCTGAAACTAGTTAAAATCAATAAGTTTTGATTGATTTCATATCGATTTTCAATAATTTCATTGTTTTTCTAATGTTTTCAAACAGTTATATATATTTACAGACTAGCGTTGAAAAAGTAGTGAAAAAAGCTAGATTTTGCATGTAAATCGCTATGTAATTAAAAGTTGTGTAAAACATAAAATCTTAAATAAAACTTTGTCAAAACTTCTGAAACTAGTTAAAATCAATAAGTTTTGATTGATTTCATATCGATTTTCAATAATTTCATTGTTTTTCTAATTTTTTCAAACAGTTATTGATATTTACAATCTAGCGTTAAAAAGTAGTCAAAACAGCTAGATTTTGCATGTAAATCGCTATGTAATTAAAAGTTGTGTAAAACATAAAATTTTAAATATAACTTTGTCAAAACTTCTGAAACTAGTTAAAATCAATAAGTTTTGATTGATTTCATATCGATTTTCAATAATTTCATTGTTTTTCTAATGATTTCAAAGAGTTATTGATATTTACACACTAGCGTTGAAAAAGTAGTGAAAAAAGCTAGATTTTGCATGTAAATCGCTATGTAATTAAAAGTTGTGTAAAACATAAAATCTTAAATATAACTTTGTCAAAACTTCTGAAACTAGTTAAAATCAATAAGTTTTGATTGATTTCATATCGATTTTCAATAATTTCATTGTTTTTCTACTATTTTCAAATAGTTATTTATATTTACAAAATAGCGTTAAAAAGTAGTCAAATCAGCTAGATTTTGCATGTAAATCGCTATGTAATTAAAAGTTGTGTAAAACATAAAATGTTAATTTTAACTTTGTCAAAACTTCTGAAACTAGTTAAAATCAATAAGTTTTGATTGATTTCATATCGATTTTCAATAATTTCATTGTTTTTCTAATGTTTTCAAACAGTTATTGATATTTACATACTAGCGTTGAAAAGTAGTGAAAAAAGCTAGATTTTGCATGTAAATCGCTATGTAATTAAAAGTTGTGTAAAACATAAAATCTTAAATATAACCTTGTCAAAACTTCTGAAACTAGTTAAAATCAATAAGTTTCGATTGATTTCATATCGATTTTCAATAATTTCATTGTTTTTCTAATTTTTTCAAACAGTTATTGATATTTACAATCTAGCGTTAAAAAGTAGTCAAAACAGCTAGATTTTGCATGTAAATCGCAATGTAAATAAAAGTTGTGTAAAACATAAAATTTTAAATATAACTTTGTCAAAACTTCTGAAACTAGTTAAAATCAATAAGTTTTGATTGATTTCATATCGATTTTCAATAATTTTATTGTTTTTCTAATGTTTTCAAACAGTTATTGATATTTACAATCTAGCGTTGAAAAAGTAGTGAAAAAAGCTAGATTTTGCATGTAAATCGCTATGTAATTAAAAGTTGTGTAAAACATAAAATCTTAAATAAAACTTTGTCAAAACATCTGAAACTAGTTAAAATCAATAAGTTTTGATTGATTTCATATCGATTTTCAATAATTTCATAGTTCTTCTAATATTTTCAAACAGTTATTGATATTTACACACTAGCGTTGAAAAAGTAGTGAAAAAAGGTAGATTTTGCATGTAAATCGCTATGTAATTAAAAGTTGTGTAAACCATAAAATCTTAAATAAAACTTTGTCAAAACTTCTGAAACTAGTTAAAATCAATAAGTTTTGATTGATTTCATATCGATTTTCAATAATTTCATTGTTTTTCTACTATTTTCAAATAGTTATTTATATTTACAAAATAGCGTTAAAAAGTAGTCAAATCAGCTAGATTTTGCATGTAAATCGCTATGTAATTAAAAGTTGTGTAAAACATAAAATGTTAATTATAACTTTGTCAAAACTTCTGAAACTAGTTAAAATCAATAAGTTTTGATTGATTTCATATCGATTTTCAATAATTTCATTGTTTTTCTAATGTTTTCAAACAGTTACTGATATTTACATACTAGCGTTGAAAAGTAGTGAAAAAAGCTAGATTTTGCATGTAAATCGCTATGTACTTAAAAGTTGTGTAAAACATAAAATCTTAAATATAACCTTGTCAAAACTTCTGAAACTAGTTAAAATCAATAAGTTTTGATTGATTTCATATCGATTTTCAATAATTTGATTGTTTTTCTAATTTTTTCAAACAGTTATTGATATTTACAATCTAGAGTTAAAAAGTAGTCGAAACAGCTAGATTTTGCATGTAAATCGCTATGTAATTTAAAGTTGTGTAAAACATAAGATTTTAAATATAACTTTGTCAAAACTTCTGAAACTAGTTAAAATCAATAAGTTTTGATTGATTTCATATCGATTTTCAATAATTTTATTGTTTTTCTAATGTTTTCAAACAGTTATTGATATTTACAATCTAGCGTTGAAAAAGTAGTGAAAAAAGCTAGATTTTGCATGTAAATCGCTATGTAATTAAAAGTTGTGTAAAACATAAAATCTTAAATATAACTTTGTCAAAACTTCTGAAACTAGTTAAAATCAATAAGTTTTGATTGATTTCATATCGATTTTCAATAATTTCATAGTTCTTCTAATATTTTCAAACAGTTATTGATATTTACACACTAGCGTTGAGAAAGTAGTGAAAAAAGGTAGATTTTGCATGTAAATCGCTATGTAATTAAAAGTTGTGTAAACCATAAAATCTTAAATAAAACTTTGTCAAAACTTCTGAAACTAGTTAAAATCAATAAGTTTTGATTGATTTCATATCGATTTTCACTCATTTCATTGTTTTTCTACTATTTTCAAATAGTTATTTATATTTACAAAATAGCGTTAAAAAGTAGTCAAATCAGCTAGATTTGGCATGTAAATCGCTATGTAATTAAAAGTTGTGTAAACCATAAAATCTTAAATAAAACTTTGTCAAAACTTCTGAAACTAGTTAAAATCAATAAGTTTTGATTGATTTCATATCGATTTTCAATAATTTCATTGTTTTTCTAATGTTTTCAAACAGTTATTGATATTTACAAACTAGCGTTGAAAAAGTAGTGAAAAAAGCTAGATTTTGCATGGAAATCGCTATGTAATTTAAAGTTGTGTAAAACATAAAATGTTAATTATAACTTTGTCAAAACTTCTGAAACTAGTTAAAATCAATAAGTTTTGATTGATTTCATATCGATTTTCAATAATTTCATTGTTTTTCTAATGTTTTCAAACAGTTATTGATATTTACATACTAGCGTTGAAAAGTAGTGAAAAAAGCTAGATTTTGCATGTAAATCGCTATGTAATTAAAAGTTGTGTAAAACATAAAATCTTTAATATAATTTTGTCAAAACTTCTGAAACTAGTTAAAATCAATAAGTTTTGATTGATTTAATATCGATTTTCAATAATTTCATTGTTTTTCTAATGTTTTCAAACAGTTATTGATATTTACAAAATAGCGTTAAAAAGTAGTCAAAACAGCTAGATTTTGCATGTAAATCGCTATGTAATTATAAGTTGTGTAAAACATAAAATCTTAAATATAACTTTGTCAAAACTTCTGAAACTAGTTAAAATCAATAAGTTTCGATTAATTTAATATCGATTTTCAATTATTTCATTGTTTTTCTAATGTTTTCAAACAGTTATTGATATTTACAAAATAGCGTTAAAAAGTAGTCAAAGCAACTAGATTTTGCATGTAAATAGCTATGTAATTAAAAGTTGTGTAAAACATAAAATCTTATATATAATTTTGTCAAAACTTCTGAAACTAGTTAAAATCAATAAGTTCTGATTGATTTAATACCGATTTTCAATAATTTCATTGTTTTTCTAATGTTTTCAAACAGTTATTGATATTTACAAAATAGCGTTATAAAGTAGTCAAAACAGCTAGATTTTGCATGGAAATCGCTATGTAATTTAAAGTTGTGTAAAACATAAAATCTTAAATATAACTTTGTCAAAACTTCTGAAACTAGTTAAAATCAATAAGTTTTGATTGATTTCATATCGATTTTGAATAATTTCATTTTTTTTCTAATGTTTTCAAACAGTTATTGATATTTACAAACTAGCGTTGAAAAGTAGTGAAAAAAGCTAGATTTTGCATGTAAATCGCTATGTAATTAAAAGTTGTGTAAAACATAATATTTTACATATAACTTTGTCAAAACTTCTGAAACTAGTTAAAATCAATAAGTTTTGGTTGATTTCATATCGATTTTCAATAATTTCATAGTTCTTCTAATATTTTCAAACAGTTATTTATATTTAAAACTAGCGTTGAAAAAGTAGTCAAAAAAGCTAGATTTTGCATGCAAATAGCTATGTAATTAAAAGTTGTGTAAAACAAAATCTTAAATATAACTTTGTCAAATCTTCTGAAACTAGTTAAAATCAATAAGTTTCGATTGATTTAATATCGATTTTCAATAATTTCACTGTGTTTCTAATGTTTTCAAACAGTTATTGATATTTACAAAATAGCGTTAAAAAGTAGTCAAAACAGCTAGATTTTGCATGTAAATCGCTGTAATTTAAAGTTGTGTAAAACATAAAATCTTAAATATAACTTTGTCAAATCTTCTGAAACTAGTTAAAATCAATAAGTTTTGATTGATTTCATATCGACTTTCAATAATTTCATTGTTTTTCTAATGTTTTCAAACAGTTATTGATATTTACAAACTAGCGTTGAAAAAGTAGTGAAAAAGCTAGATTTTTCATGTAAATCGCTATGTAATTAAAAGTTGTGTAAATCATAAAATCTTAAATAAAACTTTGTCAAAACTTCTGAGACTAGTTAAAATCAATAAGTTTTGATTGATTTCATATCGATTTTCAATAATTTCATTGTTTTTCTACTGTTTTCAAATAGTTATTTATATTTACAAAATAGCGTTAAAAAGTAGTCAAAACAGCTAGATTTTGCATGTAAATCGCTATATCATTAAAAGTTGTGTAAAACATAAAATCTTAAATATAACTTTGTCAAAACTTCTGAAACTAGATAAAATCAATAAGTTTTGATTGATTTCATATCGATTTTCAAAAATTTCATTGTTTTTCTAATGTTTTCAAACAGTTATTTATATTTACAAATTAGCGTTAAAAAGGTGATGGAAAAAGCTATAATTTGCATGTAAATCGATATGTAATTAAAAGTTGTGTAAAACACAAAATCTTAAATAAAACTTTGTCAAAACTTCTGAAACTAGTTAAAATCAATAATTTCTGATTGATTTCATATCGATTTTCAATAATTTCATTGTTTTTCTACTGTTTTCAAACAGTTATTTATATTTACGAAATAGCGTTAAAAAGTAGTCAAAACAGCTAGATTTTGCATGTAAATCCCTATGTAATTAAAAGTTGTGTAAAACATAAAATCTTAAATAAAACTTTGTCAAAACTTCTGAAACTAGATAAAATCAATAAGTTTTGATTGATTTCATATCGATTTTCAATAATTTCATTGTTTTTCTAATGTTTTCAAACAGTTATTGATATTTACAAACTAGCGTTGAAAAGTAATGAAAAAAGCTAGATTTTGCATATAAATCGCTATGTAATTAAAAGTTGTGTAAAACATAAAATCTTAAATATAACTTTGTCAAATCTTCTGAAACTAGTTAAAATCAATAAGTTTTGATTGATTTCATATCGACTTTCAATAATTTCATTGTTTTTCTAATGTTTTCAAACAGTTATTGATATTTACAAACTAGCGTTGAAAAAGTAGTGAAAAAGCTAGATTTTTCATGTAAATCGCTATGTAATTAAAAGTTGTGTAAATCATAAAATCTTAAATAAAACTTTGTCAAAACTTCTGAGACTAGTTAAAATCAATAAGTTTTGATTGATTTCATATCGATTTTCAATAATTTCATTGTTTTTCTACTGTTTTCAAATAGTTATTTATATTTACAAAATAGCGTTAAAAAGTAGTCAAAACAGCTAGATTTTGCATGTAAATCGCTATATCATTAAAAGTTGTGTAAAACATAAAATCTTAAATATAACTTTGTCAAAACTTCTGAAACTAGATAAAATCAATAAGTTTTGATTGATTTCATATCGATTTTCAAAAATTTCATTGTTTTTCTAATGTTTTCAAACAGTTATTTATATTTACAAATTAGCGTTAAAAAGGTGATGGAAAAAGCTATAATTTGCATGTAAATCGATATGTAATTAAAAGTTGTGTAAAACACAAAATCTTAAATAAAACTTTGTCAAAACTTCTGAAACTAGTTAAAATCAATAATTTCTGATTGATTTCATATCGATTTTCAATAATTTCATTGTTTTTCTACTGTTTTCAAACAGTTATTTATATTTACGAAATAGCGTTAAAAAGTAGTCAAAACAGCTAGATTTTGCATGTAAATCCCTATGTAATTAAAAGTTGTGTAAAACATAAAATCTTAAATAAAACTTTGTCAAAACTTCTGAAACTAGATAAAATCAATAAGTTTTGATTGATTTCATATCGATTTTCAATAATTTCATTGTTTTTCTAATGTTTTCAAACAGTTATTGATATTTACAAACTAGCGTTGAAAAGTAATGAAAAAAGCTAGATTTTGCATATAAATCGCTATGTAATTAAAAGTTGTGTAAAACATAAAATCTTAAATATAACTTTGTCAAAACTTCTGAAACTAGTTAAAATCAATAAGTTTTGAATGATTTCATATCGATTTTCAATAATTTCATTCTTTTTCTAATGTTTTCAAACAGTTATTGATATTTGCAAAATAGCGTTAAAAAGTAGTCAAAACAGCTAGATTTTGCATGTAAATCGCTATGTAATTTAAAGTTGTGTAAAACATAAAATCTTAAATATAACTTTGTCAAAACTTCTGAAACTAGTTAAAATCAATAAGTTTTGATTGATTTCATATCGATTTTCAATAATTTCATTGTTTTTCTAAGGTTTTCAAACAGTTAATTATATTTACAAAGTAGCGTTGAAAAAGTAGTGAAAAAAGCTAGATTTTGCATGTAAATCGCTATGTTATTAAAGTTGTGTAAAACATAAAATCTTAAATATAACTTTGTCAAAACTTCTGAAACTAGTTAAAATCAATAAGTTTTGATTGATTTCATATCGATTTTCAATAATTTCATTGTTTTTCTAATGTTTTCAAACAGTTATTGATATTTATAAACTAGCGTTGAAAAAGTAGTGAAAAAAGCTTGATTTTGCATGTAAATCGCTATGTAATTAAAAGTTGTGTAAAACATAAAATCTTAAATATAACTTTGTCAAACTTCTGAAACTAGTTAAAATCAATAAGTTTTGATTGATTTCATATCGATTTTCAATAATTTCATTGTTTTTCTACTGTATTCAAATAGTTATTTATATTTACAAAATAGCGTTAAAAAGAAGTCAAAACAGCTAGTTTTTGCATGTAAATCGCTTTGTCATTAAAAGTTGTGTAAAACATAAAATCTTAAATATAACTTTGTCAAACTTCTGAAACTAGTTAAAATCAATAAGTTTTGATTGATTTCATATCGATTTTCAATAATTTCATTGTTTTTCTTCTGTTTTCAAATAGTTATTTATATTTACAAAATAGCGTTAAAAAGTAGTCAAAACAGCTAGATTTTGCATATAAATCGCTATGTAATTAAAAGTTGTGTAAAACATAAAATCTTAAATATAACTTTGTCAAACTTCTGAAACTAGTTGAAATCAATAAGTTTTGATTGATTTCATATCGATTTTCAATAATTTCATTGTTTTTCTACTGTTTTCAAAACAGTTATTAATATTTACAAACTAGAGTTGAAAAAGTAGAGAAAAATGCTAGATTTTGCATGTAAATCGCTATTTAATTAAAAGTTGTGTAAAACATAAAATCTTAAATATAACTTTGTCAAAACTTCTGAAACTAGTTAAAATCAATAAGTTTTGATTGATTTCATATCGATTTTCAATAATTTCATTGTTTTTCTACTGTTTTCAAATAGTTATTTATATTTACAAAATAGCGTTAAAAAGTCGTCAAAACAGCTAGATTTTGCATGTAAATCGCTATGTAATTAAAAGTTGTGTAAAACATAAGATCTTAAATATAACTTTGTCAAAACTTCTGAAACTAGTTAAAATCAATAAGTTTTGATTGATTTCATATCGATTTTCAATAATTTCATTGTTTTTGTAATTTTTTCAAAGAGTTATTGATATTTACACACTAGCGTTGAAAAAGTAGTGAAAAAAGCTAGATTTTGCATGTAAATCGCTATGTAATTAAAAGTTGTGTAAAACATAAAATCTTAAATATAACTTTGTCAAAACTTCTGAAACTAGTTAAAATCAATAAGTTTTGATTGATTTCATATCGATTTTCACTAATTTCATTGTTTTTCTACTATTTTCAAATAGTTATTTATATTTACAAACTAGCGTTAAAAAGTAGTCAAAACAGCTGATTTTGCATGTAAATCGCTATGTAATTAAAAGCTGTGTAAAACATAAAATCTTTAATATAACTTTGTCAAAACTTATGAAACTAGTTAAAATCTTTAAGTTTTGCTTGATTTCATATCTATTTTCAATTATTTCATCGTTTTTCTAATGATTACAAACGGTTATTGATATTTACAAACTAACATTAAAAATAGTCAAAACAGCTTGATTTTGCGTGTAAATCGCTATGTAATTTAAAATTGTGTAAAACATAAAATCTTTAATATAATTTTGAAAAAGATTTTCTGAAACTAGTTAAAATCAATAAGTTTTGATTGATTTCATATCGATTTTCAATAATTTCATTTTTTTCTAATGTCTTCAAATTGTTATTGATATTTACAAACTAGCGTTAAAAAGTAGTCAAAACAGCTGATTTTGCATCTAAATCGCTATGTAATTAAAAGTTGTGTAAAACATAAAATTTTTAATATAACTTTGTCAAAACTTCTGAAACTAGTTAAAATCAATAAGTTTTGATTGATTTCATATTGATATTCAATAATTTCGTTGTTTTTCTAATGTTTATAAACGGTTATTGATATTTACAAACTAACGTTAAAAAGTAGTCAAAACAGCTTTATTTTGCCTGTAAATCGCTATGTAATTAAAAGCTGTGTAAAATATAAAATCTTCAATATAACTTTGTCAAAACTTCTGAAACTAGTTGAAATCAATAAGTTTAGATTGATTTCATATCGATTTCCAATAATGTCATTGTTTTTCTAATGTTTTCAAAGTGTTATTGATATTTACAAACTAGCGTTAAAAAGTAGTCAAAACAGCTGATTTTGCATCTAAATCGCTATGTAATTAAAAGCTGTGTAAAACATAAAATCATTAATATACCTTTTTTAAAAACTTCTGAAACTAGTTAAAATCAATAAGTTTTGATTGATTTCATATCGATTTTCAATAATTTAATTCGTTTTTCTAATGTTTTCAAACAATTATTTATATTTTCACCCTAGCGTTGAAAATGTAATGAAAACAGGTAGATTTTGCATGTAAATTGCTATGAAATTAAAACTTTTGTAAAACATAAAATTTGTCATAAAGCTTTGTCAAAACTTATGAAACTAGTTTTAAATCAATACGTTTTGATTGATTTCATATCGATTTTAAATAATTTAATTGGTTTTCTAGTGTTTTCAAACAGTTATTTATATTTTCAACCTACCGTTGAAAAAATAGTCAAAAGAGCTCCATTTCGCATGTAAATCGCTATGTAATTAAAACTTTTGTAAATCATAAAATTTGTAATAAAACTTTGTCAAAACTTATGAAACTAGTTGTAATCAATACGTTTTCATTGATTTCATATCGATTTTCAATAATTTAATTGATTTTCTGATGTTTTCAAACAGTTATTTATATTTTCAACCTGGCGTTTAAAAAGTAGTCAAAACAGCTAGATTTTGCATGTAAATCGATATGTAATTTGAACTTTTGTAAAACATAAAATTTGTCATAAAACATTGTCAAAACATATGAAACTAGTTTAAATCAATACGTTTTGATTGATTTCATATCGATTTTCAGTAATTTAATTGGTTTTCTAATGTTTTCAAACAGTTATTTATATTTTTAAACTAGCCTGTAAAAAGTAGTGAAAACAGCTAGATTTTGCATGTAAATCGATATGTCATTAAAAGTTGTGTAAAACATAAAATTTTCAATATAACTTTGTTAAAACTTATGAAACTAGTTGAAATCAATACGTTTTGATTGATTTCATATCGATTTTCAGTAATTTAATTGGTTTTCTAATGATTTCAAACATTTAATTATATTTTCAAACTAGCGTTGAAAAAGTAATCAAAACAGTTTGGTTTTGCATGTAAATCGCTTTGTAATTAAAACTTTTGTAAAACATATAATTTTAATAAAACTTTGTCAAAACCTATGAAACTTTTTGAAATCAACACGTTTAGATTGATTTCATATCGATTTTCAATAATTTAATTGGTTTTCTAATGTTTTCAAACAGTTATTTTTATTTTCCATGTAACGTTGAAAAAGTAGTAAAAACAGCTTTATTTTGCAGGTAAATCGCTATGTAATTAAAATTTTTGTAAAACATAAAAATTGTAATAAAACTTTGACGAAACCGATGAAACTTGTTGAAATCAATACGTTTTTATTGATTTCATTTCGATTTTCAATAATTAAATTGGTTTTCTAATGTTTTCAAATAGTTATTTATATTTTCAAACTATCGTTGAAAAAGTAGTCAAAACAGCTTGATTTTGCATCTAAATCCCTATGTAATTAAAACTTTTGTAAAACATAAAATTTGTAATAAAACTTTGTCAAATCTTATGAAACTAGTTGAAATCAATACGTTTTGATTGATTTCATATTTATTTTCAATAATTTAATTGGTTTTCTAATGTTTTCAAACAGTTATTTATATTTATGCATGTAAATCGCAATGTAATTAAAACTTTTGTAAAACATAAAATTTGTAATAAAACTTATGAAACTAGATGAAATCAATACGTTTTTATTGATTTCATATCGATTTTCAATTATTTAATTGGTATTCCAAGGTTTTCAAAGAGTTATATTTTCAAACTAGCGTTGAAAAAGTATTCAAAACAGCTAGATTTTGCATGTCAAAACTTATGAAACTAGTTGAAATCAATACGTTTTGATTGATTTCATATCAATTTTCTATAATTTAATTTTTTTTCTAATGTTTTCAAACTAGCGTTGAAAAAGTAGTCAAAACTACTAGATTTTGCATGAAAATCTTTATGTAATTACAACCTTTGTAAAACAAATAATTTGTAATAAAGCTTTGTCAGATCATATGAAACTAGTTGAAATCAAACGTATTGATTGATTACATATCGATTTTGAATAATTTCATTGTTTTTCTAATGTTTTCAAAAAGTTATTTATATTTTCAAACTAGCGATTAAAAAGTAGTCAAAACTGCTAGATTTTGCATGAAAATCGCTATATAATTTAAACCTTTGGAAAACATAAAATTTGTAATATAACTTTGTCGAAAATTGTGAAACTAGTATAAATCAATACGTTTTGATTGATTTCAAATCGATTTTTAATAATTGAATTGTTTTTAAAATGTTTTCATGCAGTTATTTATATTCTCAACCTAGCGTTATAAAAGTAGTCAAAACAGCTAGATTTTGCATGTAAATCGCTATGTAATTAAAACTTTCCTAAAACATAAGATTTTAAAATACCTTTGCCAAAACTTATGAAACTAGTTGTAGTAAATACGTTTCGATAGATTTCATATCAATTTTCAATAATTTAATTGTTTTCTAATGTTTTCAAAATCATATTTATATTTTCAACCTATCGTTTTAAAAGTAGTTAAAACAGATAGATTTTGCATGTAAATCGCCATGTAATTAAAACCTTTGTAAAACATAAAATTTGTAATATAACTCTGTCAAAACTTGTTGAAATCAATACATTTTTATTGATTTCATATCGATTTTCAATAATTTAATTGTTTTTCTTATGTTTTCAGTTATTTATATTTTCAACCTAGCGGTTTAAAAGTCGTCAAAACAGCTAGATTTTGCATGTAAATCTCTATGTAATTAAAACTTTTGTAAAACGTAAAATTTGTAATATAACTTTGTCAAAACCTATGAAAGTAGTTGAAATCTATACGTTTTCATTGATTTCATATCGATTTTCAAAATTTTAATTTTCTTCTGTTTTGAAACAGTTAGATATATTTTCAAACTAACGTTGAAAAAGTAAACTAAACAGCTAGATTTTACATGTAATTCGCTATGTATCTAAAACCTTTGTAAAACTTATGAAACTAGGTAAAATCCATACGTTTTCATTGATTTCATATTGATTTTCAATAATTTAATTGTTTTTCCAATGTTTTCAAACAGTTATTTATATCCTCAAACTATCGTTGAAAAAGTAGTCAAAACAGCTAGATTTTGCATGTAATTCGCTATGTAATTACAACCTTTGTAAAAGAGAAAATTTGCAATATAACTTTTTCAAACCTTCTGAAACTTGATGAAATCACTACGTTTTGATTGATTTCATATCGATTTTCAATAATTTCGTTGTTTTTCTAATGTTTTCAAACAGTTATTTATATTTTCAAACTAGCGTTGAAAAAGTAGTCAAAACAGCTAATTTTTGCATGTAAATCGCTATGTAATTAAAACCATTGTAAGACATCAAATTTGTAATATAATTTTCTCAAAACTTATAAAACTAGATGAAATCAATACGTTTTGATGGATTTCTTATCGATTTTCCATAATTTAATAGTTTTTCTAATGTTTTCAAAATGATATTTATATTTTCAACCTAGCGTTTTAATAGTAGTCAAAACAGATAGATTTTTCATGTAAATCGCCATGTAATTAAAACCTTTGTAAAACATAAAAATTATAATATAACTTTGTCAAAACTCATGAAACTAGTTGAAATCAATACATTTTTATTGATTTCATATCGATTTTCTATAATTTAATTGTTTTTCTAATATTTTCAAAGATTTTTTTCTATTTTCAACCTAGCATTTTAAAAGTAGTCAAAACAACTCGATTTTGCATGTAAATCGCAATGTACTTAAAACGTTTGTAAAACATAAAATTTTAATATAACTTTGTCAAAACGTATGAAACTAGTTGAAATCAAAACGTTTTCATTGATTTCATATCGATTTTCAATACTTTAATTGTTTTTCTAATGTCTTCAAGCTGTTAGATATATTTTCAAACTACCGTTGAAAAAGTAAAGAAAACAGCTAGATTTTGCATGTAAATCGCTATGTAACTAAAAAACCTTTGTATACCATGCAATTTGCAATAAAACTTTCTCAAAACTTATGAAACTAGTTGAAATCAATACGTTTGTTGATTTCATATCGATTTTCAATAATTTAATTGTTTTTCTAATGTTTTCAAACATTTATTTATATTTTCAAACTAGTGTTGAAAAAGTAGTCAAAACAGGTTTATTTTGCATGTAAAACGCTATGTAATTAAAACCTTTGTAAAACATAAAATTTTTAATAAAACTTTGTCAAATCTTATGAAACTATTTGAAATCAATACCTTTTGTTTGATTTCATATCGATTTTTTATAAATTAATTGTTTTTCTAATGTTTTCAAACAGTTATTTATATTTTCAAACTAGCGTTGAAAAAGTAGTTAAAAAGCTAGATTTTACATGTAAATCGCTATGTAATTAAAACCATTGTTAAACGTAAAATTTTTAATATAACTTTCTCAAAACATATGAAACTAGATGAACTCAATACGTTTTGTTGATTTCATATCGATTTTCAATAATTTAATTGTTTTTCTAATATTTTTCAAACAGTTATTTCTATTTTCAAACTAGAGTTGAAAAAGTAGTCAAAACAGCTAGATTTTGCATGTAAAACGCTATGTAATTTAAACCTTTGTAAAACATAAAATTTGTAATAAAACTTTGTCAAATCTTTTGAAACTATTTGAAATCAATACCTTTTGTTTGATTTCATATCGATTTTATATAAATTAATTGTTTTTGTAATGTTTTCAAACAGTTATTTATATTTTCAAACTAGCGTCGAAAAAGTAGATAAACAGCTAGATTTTACATGTAAACGGCTATGTAATTAAAACCTTTGTAAAACATAAAAATTGTAATAAAACTTTGTCAAAACTGATGAAACTAGTTGAAATCAATACGTTTTGATTGATTTCATATTGATTTTCAATAATTTCATTGTTTTTCTAAAGTTTTCAACCAGTTATTTTATTTTCAATCTACCGTTAAAAAAGTCGTCAAAACAGCTAGATTTTACATGTAAATCGCTATGTAATTAAAACCATTATAAAACATATAATTTTAATATAACTTTGTCAACTTGAAACTTGATCGGTTTTCACTAATTTAATTGTTTTTCTAATTTTTACAGATAGTTATTTATATTTTCAAACTAGCGTTTAAACAGTAGTCAAAACAGCTAGGTTTCATGTAAATCGCTCTGTAATTAAAACCTTTGTAAACATAAAATTTGTAATATAACTTTGTGAAAACTTTTGAAACTAGTTGAAATCAATACCTTTTGATAGATTTCGATTTTCAATAATTTAATTGCTTTTCTAATATTTTCAAACAGTTATTTATATTTTCAAACTAGCGTTTCAATAATTTAATTGATTTTCTAATGTTTTCAGAGATTTTTTTTCACACTATCGTTGAAAAAGTAGTGAAAACAGCTAGATTTTCCATGTAAATCACTATGTAATTGGAAACTTTGTAAAACATAAAATTCTTTATACAACTTTGTCAAAACTCCTGAAATTAGTTAAAATCAATACATTTTGATTGATTGCATATCGATTTTCAATAATTTAATTGACTTTCTAATGTTTTCAAACAGTTATTTATTTTTTCAATCTAGCGTTGAAAACGTAGTCAAAACAGCTAGATTTTCCATGTAAAACACTATGTAATCCAAACCATTGTAAAACATAAAATTTGTAATATAACTTTGTCAAATTTTATGAAACTTGCTAAAATCAATACATTTTGATTGATTGCATATCGATTTACAATAATTTCATTGACTTTCATATGTTTTCACACAGTTATTTATATTTTCAAGCTGGCGTTGAAAAAGTAGTCAAAACAGCTGCATTTTGCATGGAAATCACTTTGTAATTCAAACCTTTGTAGAACATAAAATTTTTAATGTAACTTTGTCAAATCTTATGAAACTAGTTAAAATCAATACATTTTGTTTGATTGCATATCGATTTTCAATAATATGGAAAAATAAAGAAAATGAATCAGGAAAACTAGACTAAAACAGAAAGAGGAAAAATTAAAGGCGGTAAAAATAAAAAATGTATACGGAAAAGAAAAAATCATAAAACTTTTCAAACAGTCGTAAAAAAAATCGTTAATAAAAAACAAACTTAAGCGAAAATGACGTTCAAAACAGAAGCGGTAAAGTCCAAAAATTAGACGGGCTTCAAAGCAGCAAATGAAATTATATCGGCGTAATATCCAACTTATAGTCAGGCGGCAAAACAGCAGTCTGAAAAGCCAAAAAAAAATGGCGTGCAGAGATCGCAAATAAAGGTTGTAGATCAACTCGTCAACTCCAGCACGAAACTTTGCCCTTCGGCAACGTTTCGTCCGGGTTCCTCTCTGCCAAAGCAGAGAGTTTGACAGAAGTCGTACATAGAAGACGTAGACGTAGTCAACTCGTCTACTGTAGACTGCTCACTTGAGAGGCATAATACAGTAATAGGACGAGTCCTTTTAGTCCATCAAGTTAGGTCCCATAACAGTAATTAATATGTAATATAAACAAAATTTTTCGATGGATAATCAATCATAAGTATGTAAAATATCCAAAATGTATATATTTTCAACTGGATACACTCATTAATATGTAAAATGTACATATTTTCAATTAAACATTCATTAATATGTAAAACATTCAGAATGTACATATTTTTGATTGAAGATAGTCATTAATATGTAAAATAAACAAAATGCACTTATTTTCAATTGAAAACAGTCATTAATATTAATGTTTAGTGGTGGCAGTGAAGACCGCGACTGTGGCAGTTTCTCCATTCTGTGGTCAAGTTGACGGAGTAATGGCGGCGGTAGCAACTACAGCAGCAGCGGCCTGCTTGACAGCCGGCAGCCGCGCCGACCGTAAGTATCCTTGTTCGTCCTCAGTGCCTGCTTTAAGCAGTTTTGGTAGTCCCAAAAGGCATCTCTTTAACTGGCGGGAATGTTTGCGATTGGCCACCATCATAAAACCAAATGGAAATAGATCATATTGACCGGAATGCTAACCTAGTAGCACGCTTAAATTTATGTAGTCAGGGAACTAGCTAAAGTAGCTCATCGGAGCAGTTACCGTGAAAGTATTTCTAGAAAAGACAGAGGGAGGCGACTGCACGTCTGTGAGAGAGCGAATGAAGACGAAATGCCAGATCAGAACCAACCACATTGTTTATCCGTCTCTGGATCTTGTCGAAGATCTTAAGGCGAACGGGTGCAACAGACCATATATGGCAACAGTATTCTATGCAAGGGAAAATGGTTGATTTGTAGATTTGAAAGATGGACGAGAAAAACTTTTTGGCGCGACACAGGGAACCAACTTTTCTTGCGGTGGATGAAGCTATTGATTCAATGTAATTGTTCCATCTCAGGTCAGCGGACATT
The DNA here is from genome assembly GCA_963932145.1 of Acanthosepion lycidas. Taxonomy (NCBI): domain Eukaryota; kingdom Metazoa; phylum Mollusca; class Cephalopoda; order Sepiida; family Sepiidae; genus Acanthosepion; species Acanthosepion lycidas. Next base: position 119,127 of record CAWVQA010000286.1, on the reverse strand, counting down.
GTGAGACCAAGCAGTCGTAAAGAGGTGCTCTCGTAGAGTTGAGCATCAGAAATTCTAATGGACAGCAAGGATGGTTCCTTGTGGTGAGTTACAAGGAGCAGTTTTGTTTTAGAGGCATTAAAGTTAACCTGCCCCAGTCTACAACCGATTGGAGGTCCTTTTCGAGACTAACGGTCAGGTTAGTTTTGTTAGCGATACCAGATTTGCTATTTAGGCAGGAGTAAATAGTAGTGTCGTCAGCATTAGATGCCTACTTGGGAACTGATCGGGGAGATCGTTAATGAAGATAAGGAACAGAGGATAGAGCCTTGGGGAATACCTGAGTTTGTGGGAAAGGAACTGGAGGAGAATTCGTTAAGGACGATCTTCATTACACGGTTTGACAGGAATGATCGTATTAAGTCAAATAACTGACCTGAAATTCTGTATCCCTTAATCTTACGAAGGAAACCGGCATGCCAGACCCTATCAAACACTTTAGAGATATCTAGAGCCACGGCACAAGCTTCTCTGTTGTTGTGGAGTGCTTGGTAAACAATTTCAGTTATGGCCGTGAGCACATCAGCTGTAGAACGGGCAAGGCGAAAACCATATTGCTTATCAGAGAGCAAATTATGGGATATAAGGTGATTAATCACTTCGGACTTTGCCGAATAGTGGTAGGAGACTGATGGGACGGTAGTTAGATGGGTCAGAAGGATATCCAGAGTTCTTAAAGACAGGTACAATAGATGAGAACTTCCAACAGGCTGGGAAACAAGATTCATTGAGACACTAGTTATATAATTTGGAGAGAGTAGGGGCCAGTTCAGGAGCACATTTCCTCAGGACAATGGCTGGTATCCCGTCGCCACCGCTAGCCTTATGTGAGTCTAATTTTGAGATGCTGTCCAATACCAACGACGGGGTTATGTGCAACTCGCTCAATAGCGCCTCGGTTCTAGGGGGGAAATCCGGAGTGGGATGACTCGGGCGTTGAGTTGGAAGAGAATTTCCCAGCAAAGCACTCAGCCTTATCAGCTGAGGAGGTCGGGACCTCAAACTGGTATTGAAGGTTTGCTGTTGTTAAGTACGCCCTTGTAGAGACGCCAATAATCCTTGGAGCCGAATTTGCGAGATGCAATACGTTGTTTCATTCTATCAGCAAATAGTGATTTTGCTTCATTAATAACACGTTTGCACTCGTTACAGGCTGAGACAAAGTGATGTCTGTTGCGATCTGACATGTCGCTACGATATAGGCGGAAGAAGTGATTCCTATGGGCAATGGCAGCTGAGCAAGCAGAGAGCCAAGAAGAAGAGCGCGATTTAACCTTATATTTCCTAGCGGGAATGAAAGGCTCGATTCCAGTTTTTACCCAGGAGGAGACCTCGGAAGCGAATTCTTGAACAGGAAGCTTAAATACCACATCCCAGAGGACATCGTGAAGGAAATCCCAGAACGAGTCCCAATCTGCTCGTTAATAACAGTAAGATGTTCTGTTGATAGGAACTTCATTGCTGGGGATGGTGTAGAAGGAGATGTTCACAGACACTACAGCATGATCAGAGTTGCCAAGAAAGCAGAGCTGCGAGGCGCGACAGAACTTGGGGATGGAGGTGAAACAGAGATCGAGAAGGGAAGCCTTACCGCCCAGGTTGTTGGGAAAACGTGTGGGAAAGTCGACTATTTGATTGAGGGATTGAGTAATAGAAAAGTTAAGGGTTTGTATGCCAGCAAGGTCAGTTATAGAGTTTTTAAGCCACTTGTCATAGTGGGCATTAAAGTCCCTGAACACGAATATATGAGCAAACGGATGGAGATATATATATATATATTGTCGGAAATGTTTTCGAGTACACCACAGTCTTGGGAGGATGGAGAGCGATAAAGGAAGAAGAGGTAGCTTACAGCATTGAGGAGAGATAGGAGGAGACACAAGTATGAGTGGTCTGGAGATTCGAAAGAGAGCTCTCTAACCAGTGGGAAATGGTCTTTGACATAAACTCCAAGGCCGTGCATGTGGGTTTGAGAGTCTTTTCTAAGGAGAGGAAGGCAACCGGGGATCGAGAGGTCGGAGGAGGGGATAAACGAGTCGAGGTTGGTCTCGCAGAGAGCTAGTATATCGGGAGACTTCTCAATGAGGAACGATTCCACACTGCTCGATTACATACTTCTAGCGTCCGTGGCATTCGAACCACAAGTTGGTTCGAATGCCACGGACGTTAGAAAAGGAAATGTTGAAGGGTTTAGTTGATTTTTTGAGAGCTGGTTTAGGTTTGCTTTTTTGATCGTTATTTGTCATGTTGGTGATTTAGGAAATGAAAACGAGAGGGCCTGAAGTAGAAGTAGCAGACGGTCATCGGCTGTGACGCGGGGAAAAAAACAAACTGGCGAAGCCTGCAACATAATGTGGCCTCAGGGTTGCCAACCGGAGGTGAATGCAGAGACACCCATCCATGCGCGACATGACACACCGGTATTATACAACTGTTTATCAGAGCGGCCGCTCAAGATGCTACACAAGAGTTAGGGCTCCTAACTACCAGTCAGCAACCAGGAAATTGTCAACCCGGTACCCTCAGAATGAGGAGGCATTATCACAGACTGCACACATCACAGGGGAATCATGGCAGTACTAGTACTGAGGCCAGAGGGGAGGAGAGGAATAGTTCCAGGAATCCCTTCTTAAACAAGAAACAAGGGGTGAGCCTTCTCTTGATCAAGAGAAGGGGGGATGAGTATTGACCTGGCGGTAGAAAAGCCTACATACTCCTATTACACACGCACAGATACACACGCAACAAAACACCAAAAAAAAAAAGATAAAAAAAGCAGCTTACAAGTAATCAAGGCCGGTAGTTGGCTGAGAAATTCTAAGCCATGTTATAGGTCTCTTTTTTGTCCTGCTGGCTTGCAAAAGGGCCTGCTAACTGGTGATATTTTTGGCTGGAATACTTACGATGAACAATGTTTAACCGTTCTTTAAATTAAATTTTAACTTAATTTAAATCCCATTAACCCTTCCTAAAACACTATTTAGTTGACCAGCATTGCTCAATCATTCAGTGGGGACTGGCACTATATTCAAGTGAACCGCGTTGCTATATGGAAGAAAGTATACCAAGGCATATATACGCTTCTTCCGTTAGCCAGCGATCATATCGTTCATATCGAAGGAGTCAACGAAAAAAAAAATTCAAAGAATTTATCCAGACTTTTCAAAACAACAGAGAGGATTCAATTCATTTTAGTTAGTTAGTAAATAAAGAAAAATATAAATAACTAAAAAAACATTTCAAAGCGTGATCAGAACAAAGGTAAACAGAGGGTAACTTAGAATTAAGTTACTGCTGAAATTCGAAGACAATCCTTCAATGAAGACTGGCACTATATTCAAGTGAACCGCGTGGAAATATTTATTTTTGTTAAAATACAGAAAATGTGACACAAAGCCTAAAAACGGATCTGGGGAAAACGACGGTCTTCATCTGTCTTAAATTTAAACTAAGATAGCCACAAACACCGACCCAAACACACAGACAATATTCCTGACATCAAAACAACACACACTCTTACTTACCTTTCATACTACATCCACCAAAATACCTAATTGTCTCAATGAAAATCTTAAATAGTCCCCATATGTACAAATAGTCGTCTGTGGGGGGAGGGGAATAAAACAACAAGTTAAAAAATCCCCAATGTGTATGTACAATATGAAGGTAATCTATTTACAAGAAACTAAACAAAATCATGTTAGTAATAACCTCCCCCACCCAATCCTTAAATGTGATAGAAATATGAGTTCAGTTGATGAAATCGATGCGCGACTATAATAATATAGAAATGAGTGCGTGACAGACACGCACTCATTCTGGCACAACAACAAATGCGAAAAACACACATGCGAAACGAAAGGCGCCCCGCATCCACCAGAGAATCGACATCACTGACCACCTAACGAGGAAGTGGATGGGGAGGTAAACTAAAGGAAAAAAGGGACAGAAATAAAAGGGGCTAATGAGCAAAACCCTAGCTAAGTTAACTTGAAAAAAAAAGAAACTAAACATTCAAGGTCAAACCTAAATTCGGGATGGGTTACCCAAGTTCAACACAGCAAGAACAAAATCCTGATGCCTAAGCAGCATCAAAAGGCCTTCAAGAAACTTGCACAACGACACTACCACCCTGCAATGAAAGAAGGCGTGACCAATGGTCTTGACTTCCTCGTCGGCAGTTTGGAGATTTCTCCAAGCCCGCTGAACAAAGTCTTTTGGCGACCCAGAGGGCCTCACGAATCACCAGCCAGGTGAATGATGCCTCATCGTTATTGGGGCATTTCAACCGAGGCGCCCAAAGCCATATTGAGCGAGCCGCCTGCTTCGTAAGAGAAATTTTAAAAAAAAGAAAATAAAAATAAAAAAAAGACTAAAATAAAAGAAAAAGAGCAAAAATAAAGGGGTAAAAATAAAAAATGGGGAGGGTAAAAAAGGAAAAGAAAATTAAAATCTTTTTCAAAACAGTCGTAAAAAACAAAAAAAGGCAGTAAAAAACAAAAAAAGGCAGTAAAAAAATCAAACTCAACCAAAAATGTAGTTCAACAACAAAAAAGCGTAAAGTCCAAAAACAGTTGAGCAGCAAACAACAGTCAGAAAAGGTCAGAAAGAGACCAGCAAAAAAATCTTGGTTACTGACTGCTTGAATCAAGTCAATTTATTGATTTTTTGGGTTTCAAACCGGCTCCAGATAGGTGAGCGGGAAAACAGATTTGTCACAACATGCTTCATTTTTTGGGTCCTTTTAAGAAGAATGAGAAGTCAAGTTTGAAAAAGTGATGATTGGCTAAAGTTGATTTGGGAGAAGAGCACATTTTCCCTGAGCAGCAAATAATAACAGCTTACATAAATGCATATTAAAATCTCAGGTGTTTACAGACATATGAAAATATGGAAACTGTAGTTGAAATAGATTGCTTTTTCCAGGATTTTAGCTAAATTTGACACATTAAACAACGTTATATTAAAATGTAATTTGGCATTTGAAAACTTTCGAAAACATCTAAAATTATTAAAAATCGATTTGTACTGGATCGAAAAGAAATAATTTCAATAAGTTCCGATAGCTTGCACCAAGTTGTATCAAAAAAAGAATTTTATAAAATGGAAGATGGAAAATATAGTTGAAAATGAATACATTTTTCTGGATTTCAAATAATTTTTATAGCTTAAACAACGGTATATTAAAAATTAACATGATGTTTGGAAACTTTAGAAAACATAAAATTATTGAAAATTGATTTGTTTTCTATCGAAAATTAAAGATTATAAGATGTTTCGACAGCTCTATTAAAAGTTCTATTAAATTAAATATCAAATATATGAAAAATTTGAAAATGTAGTTGAAATACACTGACTAATCCAGGATCTCAAATAGTTTTTGATAGTTTACATAAAATTATATTAAATAAAGGAATTTTACAGACTTGTGAAAATATGGAAAATATAAATGAATTTTATCTGGATTTTACCAGGATTTCAAATAGTTTTGATGGGTTAAGCAACGTTAAAATAAAATATAACATAGTTTTGAAAACATTCGAAAACACCAAACAAAAAATTTACGCCATTTACGCCAATTTAAGCTACATTTTGATAGCTTATCCCTTTGGGCCCTGCATTCCTGAACAATTTAACTCATTTGCCTGAGCTCTGAGTTAACATTTGCAAATAATTGGCATGTAATGTTTCACGGTAGATATAAAAATAGTTTGGTATAAGAATGATAAGTGGAAAAATCTTAGTTTTTGCACTATATAAATAAAATATAAAATTAAAATAAAATAAATTAAAATAAAATTAAAATAAAATAAATAAAAAATAAAATAAAACAAATTAAAAATTGTTACTACCGGTGGCTGGAAATTAAGTCCTTTTTCTCTACCACTGTTTAACCGGTGCTGGGCATTACGTCATTCTTCTCTACTAATAGTAAAGCGGTTGTCAGGGATCAAAGGTTTAACCAACGTTTAAAAAATTATTTTAGTGTTTGAAAACATTCGAAAACACCTAAAAATAGATTTGCTATTGATCGAAAACATTTGATTTTAACAAGTTTCGACAACTTACAAAAATTCATATTAAAATTTAGGTTTTTAAAAACTCGCTTACGTCAATTTTAGCTCCTTCTTGATAACGTTATATTTAAAAGTAAGAAAACCTCAAATATTCTTGAATATCGATTAGTTTTCGATCGAAAAAACAAACTTCAGACATTTACCAACCGATGTCTCAGGAACATCCTCAATATCGGGTGACCGGAAGTCGTCTCCAACGACCAACTGTGGGAGAAGACCAGACAAGCCCCAATCGAGATTGACATCAAGAAACGGAAATGGGGATGAATCGGCCACACATTTAGCAAGCCTGCTTCAACTGTCACCAGGCAGGCCCTTGAAAGGAATCCACGAGGATAGCGAAAAGTGAGTCGACCAAAACAGACATGGCGCAGAAGTGTTGACGCAGAAGTGAAGGCAAGCCGGATTGGGCCGAGCTGAAGAGGATCGCCCAGAACTGCGTCCGTTGGAGAGGTGTTGTTGCAGCTCTATGTTCTCCAATGTATCAAGAGGCATAAAAAGATGCATCTACGCTAATTTCAGCTAGTGTTTGTTAAAACAACGTTATCTTTAAACTAATTTCATGTTTCAAAACGGTTGAAAGCTGATGTAATGGAATGTCCCACTCTCCATATCGCCTATTGTAGACTGACTATATCAGTAGATATATATATAATGAGCACAGGATATACCTAAGGACTTGATTTGGGAATTAGTTGGAGATTCGTTTTCAATTCTGCTGCGCAAACTCTGCCTTCGAGCAGAGAGGATTCCTAGACGATGCTATGTCGAAGGTCAGAGTCTCGTCTCGGGAAACAGCTACCCGATCACGTTTTATACAATGGATTTTTGGTCGTGCCTACGGGCTCGGATATCCCACATTAAATTCGGCCTTGTGCCGCATCTAACTGCTAGGGGCGGTTGGTAGATATCGTTGCTTCGGGAATGACTAGCCTGCTAACCGATTCCCTGTCTTTCGGTAGTGTATTCTCTATTCTTTCTTTCATCTACCCGCGTTTTGCTGTTCCTTCACTCGAGTACCACCTTTATCTGATTGTAACCTCTTTAAGGATACAGCAAAAACAAATAAGTTAAATTGATATTAACAAAACTTGATAGTTTACATACACTAAAAGAAATTTCGTTTTCAAAAGCTTATGAATGCATAGAAAATATACCTGTAGGAGAACCCATTTTACGCCAATTCCCGTACTTTTTCATAACTTAAACTGCATTAATATAAAAAGTAATTTGGTGTTTAAAAACATTCGAAATTCCTAAAAAAATATTGAAAATCGATTAGTTTACGATCGAAAACAATAGATTTTAACGAGTTTCGTCAGCTTACATTAAGTCATATTAAAAAAAATGATTTTAACAAACGTATGGGAAATGTAGTTGAAAAGGAGACAATTTAGGCCAATTTGAATTACTTTTCATACCTTAACGTTATTTAAAAAGTGATTTGGTGTTTGAAAATATTCAAATACATATAAAATTATTGAAAATTGATTTGTTATCGAACCAAAATAATAGATTTTAATAAGTCTCGACAGATTATGCAAAGTTATATTTAAAAAGTTAGTTTTCAAAAATATATGAATACATGGAAATGTGACACTAGTTATGGTAACTGGCTAACTAATTAATCATAGAAATTAAAACAAGAAAATACTGAGAACAGAAAAGAAGATACCCCGAAATTTTTTTTTTTATTTAAATCGAGTCACTTTCCCAAAGGCCAATAAATTGGCGTAGACAGTGGACTCGCGGAAAAGCCATATGTGAGTCTTTTTTGACAATTGATTAATGTCGTTTGTAAAGAAATGCTTGCCGAGATAAACACTAGATTCAGAAAAAGCAAAGGGTTGTGATATCGGGCAGGTCATATGGCGGTCATAAAAATTTCTGCATGAGATGATTTGCTGATACGGAGTAAAGAGAAACAATATTAACTGTCTTCCCAAGATATCAATATTTCTTGAGAGCCGGCAAGATATGGCCATATAGCAATATGGTGATTATTAAAATTTCGGCATGAGATCATTTGCCGATACGCGATGAAGAGATTTGTTATTATTTACTTTTCCAAAGTGTCGTCTTCAGTCATTTGGGCATGAGAAAAGATATCGCGGAAGAATCATGATTTGGGAGATAAAGAATTTATTTTCTCAAGAAGCAAAGGGTTCCAGTAAAAGCTAGCTTCATGAAGGGACCAGATGACAGACTTTGACAAGTGATGGATGGAATTTGTAAAGGGTGCTTCTGACTCTGAGTGACCAAAAGATCTGAGAGATTTTAAGTGGTAATGTGGGATTCGTAAAAATTTTGGCCAATGGAAGAAAAAAAGAATTTTGTAAGCAAAAATTCTGGGTTATAATTTTAAGGAGGCCAGCTTAGCCACACCCTCACGGCCGGGATGCCATTTGTGGAGTGATAGGCGAAATGGTGATAGGTGGAATGGTGATAGGCGGAGGTAATTTGATGAGAAGGACGGGGAAGTTATTAACGCCAACTGACGGGATCGGTGCGAGGTATCAATGTAAGAGAGTGGGAGTCAAGGGGGATAGCTCTCCTCCGACCTCTCCTCACGGACGAGGAGATCCCCCCAAAGTGGAAAGTGATTAATTTTCCAAAAATGGGAAGTAATCAATTTTCTTGGCCTGACAACAAAGAGATTTCTTTTCAGAAATCGAAATTTACTGAAAACCCCAGACTCCGTCTAACCCCGCATCGGTTTTTGGTCGGTACCCATATAAACGAACGTCCTCGGGCCGTTCGACAGTTAGTTAAGACAGTCAGTCAGTTCGAGTAGCAGGAACCAGAGTGTTGCTTCGCAGAAGCTGGCCGAGGGATTCCACGACCACCGACTGCGCCTATCCTAACAATAGCACGTTATACTGACGAACGAAGCCAAGCCAGCGCCTAAAAACTAAACCAGTTGACTTAAGACACCAAAACTTGCCTAAGAAGCGTAGAAGTGTCACACTCCACAGAAAACGGGCTGGGAGAAAAACACACTCCTGTATATAACAGACGGATAAAGTTAATTTGTTATTTTTTAACCTACCGAATCTCTTAGGGATTTATTTGCTTCATTTTCTTTACGCTTGTGCGATATCACCTCCAGTCTAGACTCATCTTACACCACGGCCTGACGCCTGATTGATCTCGTCTACCTAAGATCAAAATTACAACGTGGGTAGGTTAGACTTGAGATTTAAGCAGTTACTTCGGTAACCAGAGGTTGGAAGTGAGCTGTGAACGACAGAGCTGGTGTCGAACCGGTTGCAGCTGGTGTGAAGCCGTTAGCATCGACCGACCATTTCACTTGGTACCCTGACCAAGGGATTCACCCGGGTAACGACGACCAGGATTCGACCCTAGACGGGCCAGTGTCACATATTGGTACCCTGACCAAGGGATTCCGCCGGGTAGCGACGACCACCGATCGACCGGGACACAGACTGGTGGCAGCAACGAAGAGTCAACCCCAAAGCGCCGATGGGAGAAACATTACAGTTTTGCGCTGCGACTAGCAGTTGACCATGAGCCGACAGCTCAGTGTCACATAAAATGTAATTGCTAGAAACGCCATTTTATGCCAAACCATATCCTTTTTCATCAGTTAAACATCGATCAAAAATAATAAGTTTTAAAAAGTTTTCTATTTAGCGATATTTAAGTTATGAAAAAGTAAGGTACTTGGCGTCAAATGGCGTCATAAATTTATAAAAACATATATAGTTTGAGAGTTGACAAAACACATCGATTTTCAAAAATTTTAGGATATTTTGAAAGTATTCAGACACGAAATGCATTTTTGAAATAACGTGGTTTAAGGTATTAAAATTAAATGGAATAGGCGAAAACTGAGTCAATTTCACCTATATTTTCCATACTTTCATAAGTTTGTAAAAACCAAAATTATTTTAATATAACTTCATGTAAGATGACAAAACTTATTAAAATCGATTGTTTTCGATCGAAAACAAATCGGTTTTCTATCATTTTAGGTTTTTTTTTAATGTTTTCAGACAACAAAATACGTTTAAATTTAACGTTGTTTAAGTAATGAACAAGAATGGATAAAGGCGTTAGTTAGATCCAGTGACGGGACCCAAAGAGCGTGAGTTCAATACCTAGTTAAGGTGGTGGAGAACTTGGAAAGGGGAATTAACAGGAGATAACTGATAAGTGTCATCCATTAGACATGGCACGTGAAACTAGAACAGTCTTTGGATTGTTCGAATGTGTTCAACAAATTATATTTTAAATAACTGTGTCTAACTTACCAAAAGTAATTGAAATTGGTGTAAATTGCATCAATTACAACTATATTTTCTATGTTGACATGAGTTCGTAGAAACAAAATGTTTTTAATAGAAGTTTGTCGATACTTATTAAAATCAATTGTTTTCGATCCAAAAAATAATGATTTTCAATAATTTTCGGGTTTTTGTAATATTTTCAAACACCAAATTACATTTCAAAATAACTTTGCTTAATATATCAATGGAATTGAAACTGGCGAAAATTGCGTCAATTTCAACAATTTTCTGCTTTCATTCGTCTGCAAAACCAAATTTCTTTTAATATAACTAAATTTTTGAAACTTAAATGTTAAAATCAATAGTTTTCGAAAGAAAACAAATCGATTTTCAATAATTTAGTATTTTCGAATGATTTCAAACATGAAATTACTTTGTAAATTAACGTTTTACAATTTATGAAAAATATGGAGGCTGGTGCAAAATGACGTCTCCAGTAATGACATGTATTCATATGCTATTAAAAACCAACTTTTTTCTATATAACTTTGCGTAAGCTATCGAAAACTTTAAAGAACAATTTGATGGGTTTCCAAACCCAAATTACATTTTAAAATAACGGTTTTGAAGGTATCAAAAGGAATATAAATTCGCGAAAACGGCGTCAATTCCTTCTCTATTTTAAATATATTCCTAAGTTTGTAAAAACCAAAATATTTTTAATATAATTTTGTGTAAATTGTCGAAACTTGTTAAAATCAATAGTTTTCTAAAGAAAAAAAATCGATTTTCAAAAATGTTAAGGGTTTTCGATTGTTTTCAAAAACGAAATTACATTTAAATTAACGTTGTTTAATTCATGAAAAATATGAGGACTAGAGTAAAATGGCGTCTCCAGCAAGTACATTTTACATGTATTCATAATTTTGTAAGGAAATTTATTATAATCAATTGTTTTCGATCGAAAAGAAAACGATTTTCATTAATTTTATAGGTTTTCGCAAGGTTTCCAACACAAAATTACATTTTAAAATAACGATGATTAAGGTAACAAGTAATTGAAATTGGTGAAAATTGCTTCAATTTCAACTCTATTTTCAATGATTCCGTAAATTTGTTAAAACCAAGTTTTTGTAAGTTGTTGAAACTTGTTAAAATCTATAGTTATCGATCGAACACGCCTCGATTTTCAACAATTTTAGGGGTTTTCGAATGTTTTCAAACACGAAATTAAGGTATCAAAATTAATTGAAATTTGTAAAAATTGCGTCAATTTCATGTCTGTTTTTAATGTTTTCATAAGTTTGTAAAAAACAAGGTATCTTAATATAACTTTGTTTAAATTGTCGAAACATATTTAAATCAACAAATTTCGTAAGAAAAGAGATCTGTTATCGAAAGTTCTCAAACATTAAATTCCTTTTCAAGTTAATGTTATGACAAATATGGAAGTTGGTGTAAAATGCCGTCTCCTGCAAGTTCATTTTACATGTGTTCATTTTTTTGAAACATTTTTTTAACTATAACTTTGTGTACGCTATTGAAACTTCTTAAGATCAATTGTTTTCGAGCGAAAACAAATGTATTTTCATTAATTTTAGGGGTTCTCGAATGTTTTCAATCTCTAAATTATATTTTAAATTATGTTTAGCGTAAGTAATTGAAAATTGCGTAAATTTAAACGCTATTTTTAATGTATTCGTAAGATGTAAAAAGCATTTTTTAATATAACTTCGTGTAAATTGTCGAAACTTGTTAAAATCAATAGTTTTCGAAAGAAAACAGATTTTCGAACGTTTTCAATCACTAAATTATTTTATAAATGAACGTTGTTTAAATATTGTGGTTCGCAGAAAATGGCGTTTTCAGTAAGTACAATTTACATGTATACATGTTTTTGAAAACTACATTTTGTGTAAACTATTGAAACTTGTTAAAATCAATTGATGTCGGTTGAAAACAAATCTATTTAAATCAATTTTATGGATTTTCGAATGTTTCCAATGACCAAATTACAATTAATGAAAATAGTTTGAATTGATTTATATTAAAAAAAAATATAGTTTTAAAAACTTCTGTAATTTTGGAAGTTTTCGAAAGTTCTCATAAACAAAATTACATTTTAAAATAATTCATGATGTGATATCAAAAGTAATTGAAATCGGCGAAAATTTAAACTTATTTTAATGCTTTCATGAGTTTGTAAAATGCAATTATTTTTTTAATATAACTTTGTGTCAGTTGTCGAAAATTCTTAAATGAATCGAAAGAAAACAAATAGATTTTCAATAATATTTGGGGTATTCGAATCTTTCAAATACGAAATTACCTTTTAGAATAACGGTGTTTAAGGAAACAAAAGTAATTGAAATTGGTAAAAATTGCGTCAAATTCAACTATATTTTTAATGTTTTCATAAGTTTGTAAAAAACATTTTTTTAAATAATTTTTTGTTAATTGTCGAAAATTCTTAAAATCAATTTTCAAAACTTGTTAAAATCAATTATTTAAAAAGTAATATAGTGTTTGAAAACATTTGAAAACCCCTATAGGTATTGAAAACCGATTTGTTTTCTTTCGAAAATTATTGATATGATGTTTCGACAATTTACACAATGTCATACTTAAAAAAAGAATGATTTTAACAAACTTATGAAATAATTAAAAATAGTGTTGAAATTGACAGATTTTTTGCTGATTTCTATTTCTTTTCATACCCTAAACACCATTGTTTTAAAATGTAGTTAGGTGTTTGAAAACTTTAAAAAACAAACCCAAATAAATGAATGTCGACTTGGACATATTCCATCGATTTTAACAAGTTTCGAAAGCTTACAAAATGTATGTTAAAAAATAGTTTTTAAACACTTATGTACATGTAGTTGCTGGAAACGCCATTTTACGGCAACACCCTTATTTTTCATTGCATAAACAACATTAAATTAAAAAGTAAAAAAACTCCTGAAATTATAGAAATTTTTTTCTTTAGAAAACTTTGTGTAAATTGTTAAACAATTTACTCAAAGTTTTATTTAAAAAATGTTTTTCACAAACTTATGAATACATTGACGCAATATTTAACATTTTCATATCTTAAACAACGTTATTTTAAAATGTAATTTGGTTTATGAAAACATTCGAAAAACCATAAAATTAATGAAAATCGATTTGTTTCCGTTCGAAAACAATGGATTATAACATGTTTCGATAACTTACACAAAGTTATATTTTAAAAATTAGTTCATGATAACTTATGAATATATGTAATTGTATAACTTATGAATACATCTACGTGCTGGAGTTGCCATTTTTCTCCAACACCCATATTTTTCGTAATTTAAAAACTTTAATTTAAAAAGTAATTTGTTTTTTGACAACATTCGAAAACCACTAACATCGTTGAAAATCGATGTTTTCGATCTAAAAGTATTGATTTTAACAAGTTTCAATAGATTACACGAAATTACATTAAAATATTATTTTAAAATATATCAAAATTCATTGAAATTGGCGAAAATTGCGTCAATTTGAAATCTTTTTAAAAAATTTTCATATGTAAACCGAGTAATTTTAATATAACTCTGTGTAATGTGTTGAAACGTGTGAAAATTAATATTCATCAACAGAAAAGAAATAGATTTTCGATAATTCGAATGTATTTAAAAACTTAATTTCTTTTTAAATTAACGTTGTTTATATTATGGTTTTTATATGAGGGTTGGAATAAAATGGCGTCGCTAGCAAGTACATATAGACATAAGTTTGTAGAGGACCGTGTGTGTTAGCGCGTTGTTATATTAGAAATTCTTGGTAGAATATAAAAAGGTCCAACTACAAGAAAAAATTACCGTTAAGTCCAGCTGAAGATGTAAAGAAGAAAAACAAAACCTACCTACCCCCCTATCTCTCTCTCTCTCTCTCTCTCTCTCTCTATATATATATATATATATATATATATATATATATATATATATATATATATATATATATATATATAAATTTATTTATTTTTAAAGAAAAAAAAATTTATAACATATTTATGTTATAAATTTTTTTTTCTTTAAAAATAAATAAATTTATATATATATATATATATATATATATATATATATATATATATATATATATGTTATAAAATCACTACAAAAATAGCCATTTTGTTTCAACACCCTCGGTGTCTTATCAAGTGACCTTGATAAGACACCGAGGGTGTTGAAACAAAATGGCTATTTTTGTAGTGATTTTATAACATATTTATGTTATAAATTTTTTTTCTTTAAAAATAAATAATTATATCTGCTCTACTTTGTATTGAGCACTCTTTTAAGAAAAGTAATTGTTGGTTATTGGAATTCATTCCATATACACCAATCATATACTTGTATATATATATATATTATTAGTCCGACAATTATTTTAAGACATTTTATGTTTATACATTCTTTTTATAGATACAAATATTTAAGTAAATGCTCTGTTTATAATAAACAGTATTAAACAACATGTACCGGCCTGAATGTCCGAGAAATTTTCACAGAAAATATTCGTCCTCCGACAGGATTAGAATCTGTATCGTATACAGAACCGTCATTTAGCTTGACGTGCCTTTACTGATTTGGTCACAGAGGCGCGTTCGGTTATCAAGGTAAATTACTTAAATATTTGTATGTATAAAAAGAATGTATAAACATAAAATGTCTTAATATATATATATATATATATATATATATATATATATATATATATATATATATATATAACACATATATGTATCAATCAAAACAATTTTACAATGGGCAATAACATTTGTGTGCGTGTAGGCATTGGTGTCTGTTCTTTGGAGAATGTACGTACGTACGTATGTGTATGTGTGTATAATGTTCATGGCGTCTCCCACAAATGGGAAGACCCGGATCTTCTAAGAGAGCTTACATTGTAGTCGCAGAAATGAAGAAATGGAAAAGAGGATTTACCTTACCTCCACGCGAGGTGGGATGCGGCACGAGACCTGAAGGAAAGAATGTTTGTTGCACAAAAAGTGCAAATATGGCACAAGGCCGAAAAGGGGGAATGGGGAAAAGGATGGTCATCTTCTGTCTTAACATTAAAACTTAGCTAGCCGCAAACACTGACCCAAACATACAAATAATATTCCTTTCACCAAAACAACTCATTCTTACTTACCATTCTTACCACATCCACCATAATGCCTCAGAAACTCTATGAAGTCCTAAGTAGTCCCCATATACACAATACATTCTCTGTGAGGCGTGGGGAATAAAATAACAATTTAAAAATCTAAAAACCCCAATGAATATTTACAATCAGTACAAAACTATATACAAGAAACTAAACAAAATAGTGTTAGTAATGAAAAAAAAACACAACCCTGTGACAGAAACATCAGTTAACTGAACGAAATCAATGCGGGACTTTAAAAATATAAAAACATTCGTACAAGCCATACACTCACTACAAACACACAATCATCCAAACAACAACAAATAAGAAAATCACTCGAAACGAAAGACGCCCCGCACTCACCAGAGAACTGATATCACTAACCACCTAACGATGGGTGGGATGTGGAATTAAAGAAAAGAAAAAAAATAGGGCCTGAAAAAAAAGGGCCAGTGAGCATACACACCCTAGCTAATTTGAAAAAAGAGAAAAAACTAAAACGAAAAACGACCTACACTAACCTATACACGTGAAGGGTTGCCATAGTTCAATCCAGCAATCCCAAAATTCTTACAGCCTAACCGGTATCGAAATCCCAATCCAAGTCAGCACCTTTCACTCTGCAGAGACGCGCAAGACTCACCAACCTTTCGCCAAATTCCAATGGATGGAGTCGCTTCCTTTCCGTCCTGATCTTGACTTCAAGCTGATGTTTAAAGAAAAGGATCAGTTGGGAAGAGTTAAAATTCTTGATCCCATGGAATTCCTTCTATCGCGTCGTCCATATCACGACTCGCATAACCACTAGTAAGCAAAGGAACACATAGTGCTCAGTCAACGGCGGTACTTAGGCTGCTTATTGCTACAGACGGTACTAACCTCGAGGACAAAGAACTTTCCGCTTCAACAAACTTGCACAATGGAGCTACGACACTACAATGAAAGAAGGCGCGACCTAGGGTCTCCACCTCCCCACTGCAGCGAACACAGTTTGGCAGCTGCACGAAGTCTTTTGGCAACGCAGAGGGACCCTCGAATCATCAGCCAGGCTAGTGATGGCTTAGTGTTAGTGAGACATTTCAACCCGGGCGCCCAAGGCCATATGCAGCGAGCCTCCCACTTCATCAGTCCAAGCTCGCCTATCAAAGCATCTTGAACATTCCCCCTAACTAACACCTGATATAATGCCCGTAAGAGTTGCTTGAGTGCAAGCCGACATACATTCGCAATAGAAAGAGCCCTCGGCTCGGGGCGTACGGCCGGCCTCCTTATCGCACGAGCGGACACTTCTTAAGGATGGAAATTGTCTACGTGCGTCTTCCTTCCAGAATTCACCGTTCTCATCCAATTGCATACACATCCGGTCTAGATAAGTTATGCGAAGCGTATGTCGACGAATCTGAACGCAAGGCATCCCCAGACCACCATCAGAAAGATGGAGGTAACAGATCTCGCGACTAACCATGGCGGCCTTGCCTCCAAACAAGAAGGAGAACAAAGGCCAATAAAGTGTCAGACGGGAGTGGAAACACGGAGAGTCGATAAAGGAGAATCGGATAAATGAGCGAGGCACATACTTCCACCCTCCCCTTCAAGGAAAGATTCCTCCGAGCCCACAGACGAACTGCAAGCTCGGCCTTCTCCCGCACCTCATTTCCAATTCATTCCCAACAGGAAGTCGGGAGCGAACCAGACACCGAATATCTTGACCGGCCCGTCCGTCCGTCCGTCCGTCCGTCCGTCCAGAGGAACAATCCGGAAAGAGAAACTCCCTTCCACAAACCCAACCGCAAGCTAACAGACTTATCACGGTTGATCTTGAACCCTGTCACCACCTCATATCTCATTTTCAATTCAGGTGAAGATGTGTGCAAAATATACCCTATTCAAGCAGAAACAGCTAGAGACTATGGAAACAGAATGACAAGGACATAGAAGAACCCCAAAACTTTCCCAATGCGGAAAGGGTTATAACCGTGATAAGAACTGGGACGGGAGCGAAGCAGGCTTGGGCTAAGTTAGATGAAGCTATAGCCTCTTTCAAAATGCCCCAGCCCATCGCAATCGTCCAGAATGATGAGATGAAGAAAATGAAGCAATTTTGTGCTGGGAGGGTCCCAGTTTTTGTTCACCCCTCCCTCTATAGAGCACTAAAATTGATGTTTCCTTGGGATATAGGCGGCCTCTCCCAAGATCAAGACTGAAATGAGCCACGGGTCGATAGGAGTATCCTTACCCCGACCATGTTCAAACCAGTCTGATAATGGCACTCTGGTTAGCACTCTGGTTACCAAGTCTTAATGTCCGGGGCTTGAGGTCGGAGTCTCGAAGGGCAAGGCTCGATATCGATCTTCAGCGAAAATAAAGAAAAAATCAGTACGAGGGCTGAAGGAAAGAGAACGAGGCATGAAGTCGACCAGTATTTATAGTATAAAGAGAATGACTCCTAGTGACAATTTAGGAATTAAGGAGGAGCTAACTCCGACAAGTTTATAAAAAACAATTTTTTATACAAATTTGAGTAAACTATCGAAATTTGTTAAAAGCAATAGTTTCTCATGAAAACAAATCTATTTTCATTGATTTTAGTGGTTTTCAAATGTTTTTACTTACGAAATTACATTTTAGAATAATTTTTGAGGGTATCAAGAGTAAATAAATTAGGCGAATATTGCGTCAATTACATCTCTATTTTCAATATTTTCATAAGTTTGTAAAAAGCATTTTATACCATTGTGTAATATATAGAAACTTGGTAAAATAAATAGTATTCGATCGAAAACAACGATTTTCATAAATTTTAAGGGTTTTCGTATATTTTTAAAGACCAGAATAACTAAAACAACCAGCAGAGGCATGGCACGTGAATTAGAAAATCTACCCCGGTAGATTTTGATTTTGGTGTACTACTTGGGTTCATTTCGCCGTCTGCCTCATTGTATCCCGCCTGTTCATCTACATCAAGTATATGAGTTTTTTCGATTGGAGGTTCAAAGAGTGCAACTTCTCGCAAATTCACAGTGGTCTCCACGCCGCTAGATAGTTTTATATGGGTATATGGCATGTAGCAGAAGTCACTGGAGCATCATACTTGCTTTTACGAGCATGATTTTTAACATATACTGGACCTGGGACTAGCCATGAGGGGGTGAATTTTCCTGAGGTTGCTTTTCTGATAAAATTAAATAACCTTTCATGTGGTGTTATTATTGGTAGCGACACAAAGCAATGATCTAATGGAGTGTAAGGCATCTGGCAAAACTATGGCAAAAAAATGGCAAGTTGCCATTCTGACTGCTTCATTTTCCTTGAGTGCAAAGACACTTCAATGGCCTTCCATAGTGTCCTGTTCTGCCGTTCCACCTGCCTATTGACTCGTGGGTTATATCGACTGTATTTGAGATAGCCACTCTTTTACTCTGCAAGTACTGTTCCATATCCGAAGACATTAGCTCTATCGGAATGGATCATGCCAAATATAGATAACAGGTTGTTATATCACTGGATTACTGTTTTTGTACTCATATCTCGGTAAGCAAAGACAAAAGGAAATCTTGTATACTCATCTATTATGGTCAACAAGTACCTGTTGCCATTTGCAGATATTGGTAATGCGCCTTTAAAATCGACGTTTGTTCTCTGAAAAGGCAAAATTGCTTGCACAAGTTTCCCTTGCTCTCCTTTTATGAATTTTGGTTTGAGGTATTGACATGAACTGTATATATCAGTGACGACTTTAACCTGTTCATGGCTGAAAGGCAAAATGAGCTAAACGTGTCATTCCTGGATGGCAGATGTTCTCGTGCAATTCTCTGAGTGAAGAGAGAGGATTATTTACTGCAGCTATTATTGAAAATGTATCAAACACGGAATTGAGCCACTTTTGAAGATTGTCCTGATGTTATATGGACCACAGATCCTTTGTATTTTCTCCGATAATCCCATCACATAGGGTAGGCAGACTGTTTTCTGAGTGCATGTAACCATCTATCCCAGTTTGTTGAAGCTACTCAACACCCAGAGTAATTGTTATATTGTAGGGTACTGCTTATACAGACCATTTCTTGTTGCTATGCTTCTGGGTCGCCACATGACATTTGCTCGATGTTGTAAGCAGCGATCGATTCCTTTCTTTACACTGTATTGATGGTGGGAGTCGAATCTGAGGTGTCCGCTGAATGTTGGCTTACGGTATACGGATGTCCTGAACCACCGCTCAGGCGAGTTTGTTGTCGTTTTCTTGCTCAATTGTGAACTCTATCGATGATCTTATTGAGTTCACATGGCCCAGTAGTAGCTGGACGTCTTCTTGGTGTGGCCATAGGGTTAGCCTTAGTGGTGTTGATTCTAGTGGAATTTACTCAGTATTCTATATATAGGTTTGCCATTGGTAGTGATAATGGCGAGTCCATTGCTATATCCTGTCAATATATGTCGGATCCTAAGTATGTTGATTGCGCACAGAAAGTCAGCATCTCCTTCAGGGTATCTATTGGTATACTGGTCCCAATAACATCAGGACAACCTTCAAAAGCTTGACGACACTTCGAAGATATCTCTCCCGAATAAGACCCCCCCATAGAGGAGAACATTATTAAAGACTGTGTGTACGCTATCCCATGCAGCTGTGGAAAGAAATATAAAGGGGAGACAGGCCGCCCACTTAAAGTAAGGCTTCAAGAACACCATAAAGCTGTAACACGAGGGGAAGAGTAAAAACCACGCATGGCTGAACACATATGGAGAAAGAAGGGAAATCACGGCCCTCTGTGGGATCAGGTTGAGATCATAGACAAAGAACACCATTGTAAAATTTGTAAACTTAAGGAATCAGCATATATGCTAGGCCACAAAAATCTCCTGAGCCGACCAAGCATAGAAATAAATACAGTATAGGAACCAGTAATAAGGAGTGCCAGAGAAAAGCGATAAAAACAAAAAAAAATTGCAATATCACCTCTGGTAAAAACATGAAATGATAACAGCAAAAATTGCAATATGAGCACTGGTAAAAATGGTCCTGAAGAAATTAGGTTTATAAAAAACATAAATTCATACACGGATGTACTTAAGGACACTGTGGATAAAGGCGATAGTTATATCCAGTGAGATGAGCCAAAGCGTGTGAGTTCAATACCCGGCTAAGGCAGAGGGGAACTTTCAAAGATTTTGGCAACTTTTTTAATGTTAAACATGCTTGCTTGAAAATACAAATTGCTTTTCGCTTATATTATTAGGTTGGTGCAAAAATAATGACGTAATAATGTCGTTTTTTGACGTATTTTTTAACGTCAAAAAATGACATTATTACGTCATTATTTTTACACCAACCTAATAAAAAAATTTTAACAAAAATATTGAGATTTACATGCAAATGCAAGCTGTTTTGGCTACTTTTTGAACGTTAAACACGCTTTCTTGAAAATTGCGATTTAGAAACATTAGAAAGAGTTTTCACAAAGTTATATTACAAATTTTATGTTTTACAAAGGTTTGAAAAATATTGAAATTTACTTGCAAAACCAAGCTGATTTGGCTACTTTTGATGTTAAACACGCTTTCCTAAAAATTGAAATTGCGATTTGGAAAAATTAGAAAGCCAATGAAATTATAGAAAATCGATGTGGTATCGATCGAAAAATATTAATATTCACAAGTTTTAACAGTTTTCACAAAATTATATAACAAATTTTAAGTTTTACAAAAATATTGGGATTTACTTGGCTGTATTAGCTGTTTTGGCTACTTTTTGAACGTTAAACACGTTTGCAGGAAAATTGAAATTGCTATTTGGAAACATTAATATGGATATGAATCGAAACATTGATTTTTACAAGTTTCAACTGTTTTCACAAAGTATATTACAAATTCTATGTTTTACAGACATTGGAATATTATTGAGGTTTAATTACGAAAGCAGGACGTTTTGGCTACTATTTGAACGTTAAACACGCTTAAATGAAAAGTCACGCTTAAATGAAAATTCATATTGCAATTTGGAAACATTGCCTTCACTTGAGTTGTTATCAGTATACTGAACAGTGCAAAGCATTAAGAACAACTTGAAACCTTTATGAAATGTTTGTATCAAAGATGTAATTATTGTTGTGATGCTCACATCAAGTGTTGTTTTGGTTATGGTCCGTCAACATAAAAACCTAAAACCAGTTTCTCAAGTATAGATTAAAAAACATCAAAGTTGTTAGATTCTTAACATTGATTATCAATAAAATTCAAATATATAACTTTCTCGGAAAACCTGCCGATTTAATTACTCGGACATTGTTTCTGGAAAAGTTTAGACAAAACTTTAAATTTTGGATTTCTCGTCCTTCGTGGTTAAATCGAATTTGGTAACTTGGCCTGAAAATGGTCTGCATTGGTTCAGTGTGTAGAATTTTAATTCTGCATCATTTCAAATAGCTGAAAATAACTTGTGAAAAAAGTGGATCACAGAGCCTTGGTATTTCTCTGACTCCTGATTGGTCAATTAATACTAATATCATGTTTTCAACTACGTCCGAGTTGTGTCGAGCTAGTTTCTAACCTGAACGAAAATACAATTCCGCCAAAAATCTGTCTTTGTGTTCCGAGCCTATCACGTGACATGCAACATTATAAATACCAGCGCTACCTTCAACTCTCTCTTTCTTGTCTTCTCAGGCCACAGTAATGCAGTGCTGTGGAAAGGTCGCTTTGTCCCTTTAAGGGAAAACGCTATAAAGACGCTATGACACACACAAACACGCGCACACACGTACGTACGAACATTGAACATCTCTTAACTGATCAACTACAAACAACAGAAACTTATTTACTTCAAAATCTGCTGGAACGATAAGTTACGGTTCAACATATTCTTAGTTTTCCAGAATTCTCTCACTAATATCCAACTCTCTTCGGTGAACGATTTATGCAGCAAGTTAATTCAAATTTTCGATATTCAAGTGATTACATTTTCTCTCAATCAACAAGTTTCTTTGAACTCACCTTACACCAAATTTCAGCCTACAACAGAAGATTCTTTCCATTGAAACCTATTATTATTTCATGAACTGAAATCTTTTCTGCGAGTTCAGATAAAAACTATATATCTTCCTTAACTAATTCAAATAAGAGTTGAAGGTGCTGCTGTATTATTACAATTCTTACTATATAAAAATCACACACTTGATAGCTTTGTATGGCATACAGTAAATTGAAGATTGTTATTATAAAAACAGTTTTTGTGATGTTTCTCCTTTTTGTTTTTCGTTTGCTGACACATTTGTAAATTATAAAAAATGTACGGATTGAATTGAGGCCGTTCAATACCCCTACAAGTGAATGCAATAAAGAGGTTATTCAAAACCAAGTATATCAAAATGTTAGTTATGCTAGTACTTTAGAGCCAATCTAGATTATAAAGAATATTAACGTTAATGTTCAAATTCACTAATAAGTTAAAATTTTCTGACGCAGATCCTAAGCAAGATGCTAAGCTGTATCTGCTGAAATTGATGAATAAACAATCATTTGGTAAAAAATTCAATATTTACAAAATCCTCAATCTGAACATTTCTATATAAGAAGTTAAAATATGTATAAAATAATGATGTTTTTCTATTTCTATATATAAAAGTCTATTTTGATTTTTATATATAGAAATATGAAAATGCACAAAATATGGTTGATTTTCGTCTTTCTATATAGAAATTTCAAAGTACGCATAAAATGTAGCTATTTTACATATTTCTAAACAAAAAAAAATGCATAAAATAATGATATTTTCCTCATTTGTATATAAAAAATGTTCTACCACTTCGTCCCCAGCCCCTCAACCTCCGGCGTCTTCCTCTTTGGGTTGAGGCGTCCACTCGGTCCGAACCGAACTTAGGGGGTAACTGGCCGTACGCTCCCTGAGTACCCGTAGATTATTTCGACCGGTCAACTGGTCATGTCCTGCTCTCTGCCCACGCAGTGTTAGTTTTTAGATCCAGTAAGCGGGGTGTTGTCCATACGTTCACGGTCGACTGGGAGTGTGGACACGGCTGTGAGAGTTGGCGCTATGAAGTATAGAATGTGGCAAAATAAAACAGGTAATAATATCTGCAGAAGCCAGACAACAATGGGGGAAATATTGACGTCTTTTCTATAAGAAGATAACATCAGAACAGAGGTTACAGGGAGAATAAAAACATTTAACATAAATGAGAAAAGAAAAAGACAAAATGCATCCAACGAATTCCCAACAGAGAGAGGGTTTGTGTGTGATAAACGCGTATTGAATTGCCTGAGGTAGGTTTATGACTAATAGTCCAGTCTCATACAGACTTCTCAGAACAGGGGTTAGTCCTCTCTTCCGTCTGGCGTGACGACGATGCGCCGACCGATCGCGATCTCTCTCTTCAGTCTGGCCTCTTCCATCTTGCTTGACCGTCTGCTTCTTCTTCAGCATAACTCTTGGTTTATATAGATAAATCTGGTTGATCATGAATCGACCCTTGGCCCGGCACGCGATTATCATGAGTGCCAAAAACTATCCCTTGACATGTAAACATATTCTCCAATTATTTACCTTATCTCAATCACGAGTCCTTGCTTCTCCAAAATTATACTTTGGGATATCTGAACATTGATTCAACCTTTTGATCAAAACAAATACTGTTAAACAAAACCAAGTATCTCACCCATCCCCATTGTTTACTAGTGACCCAGATTTAAAACATCACGTCCTTCCCTGAGATCGTATTTCTCATCGGTAAACACACATCTTAACCCGAATTGTACTTTGACATATAAACACCATTTCCACTTCCAGTCAATAAGTTATATTTGTGTGTGTGCATTCATGTGGGTGTGTAGTGTATACCTCTCTCTGTTACATTTCTCCCTTACCCATCTGTCATTTACTAGTAATTGACACATCAGTTTTCAAAAAACCCAGTCCAACATGCTTCTGAGTGGGGTTTACTTATACGTCTCTTCCAGCATGCAACGGTAGAGTCATCAGTTCTTCTTAGGGCTCATTATGCCCATTTTCAATTTCATTGTCCTTGCGATACATATGTACATGCAACTTCCGGTTAAAGTTCACTGTTGTGGTGATCTCGTGCAGTAGAACCTTTTCACATAGTTCACTAGTTCGAATGTTCTTTCCTTTTTTTTTTCAATTATTGGAGTTCGCAACACTCCTTACCAATTATTTCAGTCTCATTACGAGAAAAAAATAATTAAAAAAATATCTCGATTTATTTCGTAAATCTGTCCCTCCGATTTTGTCTCGCCTTCACAACAGGCTTTGTCGAATCTTTTGTTGGTCCTTCCACAACAATCGTGGACTCTTCGTCAATATCAGTTAGAGGTCCCAATGCACTTGGGTCGGAATACCTTGGTAAAGTGCACTAATTGGAATCCCGCCTTCACTCATGCAGTCCCGTGCCAGTTTATTCTGCCCGGTCGACAACACCACACGTCTCTTCAACCACCACCAAACCAGCAAGGCCACGACTATCATTAGTATAATTCCCACAACAGTCGGTCAGCAACCAAATTCTCTTTCCAGCCCGAATTCAGCGTACCTATCTTATCTAACTCCGACCTCAACAGTCCAAGATCAATCTTATCGATTAGCCTTAACAACGCCGGCATCTTTTCTAGCGACATCTTAGTAATCTCCCTTACAATGGGTTCCCACAATTTCGTTCATCCACTGGCATTCGTTCCTACCAGCTCTAACAAAACCTCATTCTCTTCAAACTTCTCTTAATCGTTCCGGAGTTATTATACTCGGAGACAGGTGTCCCAGCGACAGCATGTCTAATTGTGCTCTCACATGCTCCAACAACACCGTTAAAGAATGACTTGTTTGACGTATTTTACTAGCTAACCTTACTTAGGTAACAACTGAAAATACCTTTGCAAAAACCCTTCTAATTGCTGTAGTTCGGTTGTTATAAACGTGGTTACATTTATTACTTGTTTTCTAAAAACTCATAGGTGAGAAATCAACCAATTGATACTCCCTCTATTCTTAGCCAATTCCAGCCTAGTAACATTGAGTATAGATACGCTCTCTTTAACCGACTGAGCCATTGCTTGTTGCCTCTTCTCTACCAATTTTAATTTCATCTTAATTACCCTCACTTCGTCTTCGGAGACTGTACCAAACAACACGCTCAATGCCTTTCCCATTATAGGTAGTATTGCCCTCCTTTGCCTGGTCCGTAACAACTTTATTCCCTTCAAATAGTAACTCATATCCTTCCATTGTCTCTCAAATATTAGGGATTTCTGAGCTAAGGGTTATAATATACGGTGGTATTCCGGAGTCTGTAAATAGTCTCCGGCGACTTGTGTCCTAGCTGTATCTAGTTTGTCCACTTCGATCTTCAACTGACCCAGTAACTTCTCATACGGCTGCAGGTCTATCACCAAAGTTATCAACCACTTTGATCTAGTTATAACTAGTTTGTTTGTCTTCTTAAATACATTATTCTCACGGTGTTCCCAGGTATAAACTACCAGAACCAGCATCATCAGTACCGCCATCCTCCTCTCGTCCATGTCTGCAAGGATATGGAGAGAATAATTCGTCTTACTCAATCATTCTGTTTTGGTTTCGAATGGGTGGTTATATCTTAGTGCAACATATCAAGCACTGACCCGCACCACCACCAGTGCCGTGCATGCATGGGGGGGCCCTTCCACGCAACCCACAACACCGAGGATAATTGCCCGGTCAGTCCCAGACCGTTACTCATTCGGCACAACCATTGTACTGATTCCACTTACTCCTTGGGCTCGGACTGCACCGCCCCACTTAATTGCAATTTCAGTGGTTATTCCTCATTAACACCAGGTGCTTCTTCAGCCGGCAGTTTACTCTGCAATTGTGCTCACAGAATTTCATCCTCTTCTTCCCATTCACTCAGTTCCTCTTCTTCCCTAAGGTTAGGGTTAATTCCTGCCTCCTCAGAAGGTCCCGCTGGGGTCTGCTTTACCTCCCTCAGCCTTCTAAGGGTAGTTGGGCTAACTTCAATCTCTTCACTCTCTTTGCTTTCACTTCCCGTCTCCAACTCTTTGAGTTCTACCCTCGTAGTTCTCCTCAGCCTTTTCTGTTTAGTTCTTGTGTCGGCTCCTTCCAATTCCCCTATTTCTGTTAGTTTTATATCATTCGCGTGCACCCTCTTTACCTTCCTGGTCAATTGGTCCCATATCACAAAGGAAACCGGACCCGTCTGCTCTACTATTCTATAATATGGGCTCCATCTCTGGCCCAATTTATCTTCTGTCGGGTGTATTTTATAATACACTGAGTCCCCCATCTGGAAGGAGACTTCGGCTCGGCCCTTGTTTATTCTATCGTTTTGTCTCTTCTGGGCTCTTCGAATCCTTCTCCTCACCTGCGTAAACATTTTGTGCTGTTGTTCTAGAACCATACGGTGATGATCCTCTCCTAAATACTTCCTCCTAGGTCGCAATAGATTGTCTATAGGTAAGACTACATCCCTGTCATATATCAAGTAGTAAAATTTTGTCGTCTCGTTTATGGAGAACCTCAGGGCCGCTAACGCTTGGGTTACG
Organism: Acanthosepion lycidas; assembly: GCA_963932145.1. NCBI lineage: Eukaryota > Metazoa > Mollusca > Cephalopoda > Sepiida > Sepiidae > Acanthosepion > Acanthosepion lycidas. Next base: position 92,015 of record CAWVQA010000286.1, on the reverse strand, counting down.
AGTAAATGTCAATTCTCTCTATTATCCTCGGCTAGTTTAGCTAACACATCAGCGAGGGTCTTATGAAATCTCTCCACCTTCGCATTACTTTGGCGATGATATGGGGAGGTGGTTACGTGCTGTATGTTCAATTCCCTCAACGTCTCCCTCATAATCTGATTTACATTCTCCGATCCATTACCGGGGGCCCCATATCTGGGGAATATTGCGTTCAGTATTATATCTGACACCGTTTGCGCTTTTTTATCCGGTATGGCAAATGCCCCAGGCCAATTCGTTAGCCAGTCCACAAAACTCACTATGTAAAGATTACCTCTAGGAGTTTCTCCATAGGGCCCGGAAATGTCCATGCTTACTTTCTGAAATGGGTAATTCGGGACATGCGTTTCTAATACGGGGGCGTCCCTACTCCTTCGACTCTGTACTTGGCATGTTACGCATTTTTCTACATGGTTCACAACATCCTTAAACAACTTAGGCCAATAATAATTCCTCATTATTAATCCGTAGGTCTTATCAATTCCCATGTATCCCAACTTCCTATGACACTGGTCTAGAACTTCGGCTCTCAACATCCCAGGTATCACCATTTATAAACTTACTTCCTCATCTCTTCCGGAAAGAGAAGAGATGAGGAAGTAAGTTTAAAACTCCATCATGCACCATATATTTGGAGGTACGCCTTGCCTCTACCTTGGATCTGATAGCTGCTATCTCTCTATCCTCTTGGTTTTGCCTAATAATGTCTCCAGTGGAGGTCGGAAATGATCTCCGTCTCACTCGTTTCCTGATCCTCCCAACCAAGTTCTTCCCTCGGTGCCTGTGAATTGATCACATTAATTTGGAATGCATTATCATCCACACCCGGCTCCAACCTGACAGATTCCATCTCTAGTTGCTTCGGAATCCTCGATAACAGGTCAGCACAGGTATTATCATTCCCTGTCAAGTATTCTATCTTACAATTATATCCACTTAGTTTCAACGCCCATTGCTACGTTTTCGTATTCGTCCACCCCGCCTGTAATAAATATTTGAGGGGTTTATAGACTGTTCTAATCGAAAAACTGCCCCATTCAAATAACAGTCCAACTTTTGCACAGCATACAGGATAGCGAACGCCTCTTTCTCTATTAGAGTACATCTTTGCTGAGAATCGGAGACGATGAGACAAAAAATAAATAGGCACTTCCTCAGGCACACCTGGAACAGGACCATAATTGTCGGGATATGGTGGTTTAAGAACCGCCCCTATGCACTTATCACTAGCGTCTATGTACAGCACCGTAGGTTACTCGGGTCTGGGAAGGCCAACATGATGTTTTGGCTACTTTTTGAACGTTAAACACGCTTACTTGAAAATTTAACTTGCTATTTGTAAACATAAGAAAAGCAATAAAATTGTTGAAAATCAATATGGTATCAATCAAAATATATTGATTTTCACATGTCACAACAGTTTTCACAAGGTTATATTTCAAATTGTATGTTTTACAAAGGTTTGAAATATGTTTATTTTGACATTCAAAGCAAGCTGTTTCGTCTAATTTTTGTACGTTAAACACGCTTACTTGAAAATTTAAATTGCTATTTGTAAACATTAGAAAACTAATAAAATTATTGAAAATCGATGTGGCATCGATGAAAATACATTGATTTTAACATGTTACAAGTTTTACAAATCTTTGAAATACAGTGAGTTTTACATGCAAAAGCAAGCTGTTTTGCATACTTTTTAAACGTTAAACAACGTTTACATGAAATTTTAAATTGCTATATGTTAACATTAAAAAAACAAAAATATTATTAAAAATCGATATGGTTTCGATAAAAAATATATTGATTTTAACATGTTACAACAGTTTTCACAAGGTTATATTACAAATTCTATGTTATACAATGTTTGAAATACAGTGAGTTTAACATGTTACAAAAATAACATGGAAAATCAAGCTGTTTTGCATAGTTTTTGAAGGTTAGACAACGCTTACTTGAAAATTTAAATTACTCTTTTTAAACATTAGAAAACTAATAGAATTATTGAAAATCAATATGTTATCGATCCAAATATATTGATTTTAACATGTTACAACAGATTTAACAAGTTTATACTACAAATTATATGTTTTACAATGTTTTGAAATATAGTGAGTTTTACATGCAAAAGCAAGCTGTTTCGGTTTGTTTTTGAACGTTAAACACGTTTATATGAAAATTTAAATTGCTCTTTGTAAACATTAGAAAACCAATAAAATTATTGAAAATCTATATGGTATCGATGAAAATATATTGATTTTAACATTTTACAACAGTTTTCACAATGTTTTATTACAAATTGTATGTTTTACAAATATTTGAAATATGGTTAGATTTACATGCAAAAGCAAGCTGTTTTGGCTACTTTTTGAACGTTAAAAAACGCTTACTTAAAAATCAAGATTCCTACTTGTAAACGTAAGGAAAACAATAAAATTATTCAAAATCGACATGTTGTCGATCAAAATATATTGATTTTAACATGCTAAAACAGTTTTTACAAGGTTATATTACAATCTTGTGTGTTTTACAAATATTTGAAATACAGTGAGTTTTACATGCAAAACCAACCTGTTTTGCATACTTGTTGAACGTTAAACAACGTTTCCTTTATAATTTAAATTGCTATTTGTAAATGTTAGAAACCCCAGAAAATTATTGAAAACTGATATGGTATCGATCGCTTTATATTGATTTTAACATTGTTACAACAGCTTTCACAAGGTTATATTACAAGTTGTATGTTTTACAAAGGTTTGAATTATATTTAGTTTTACATGCAAAAGCAATCTATTTGGGATACTTTTTGAGCGTTAAACACGCTTACATGAAAATTTAAATTGCTATTTGTAAATATTAGAAAACCAATACAATTATTGGAAATCTATATGGTATCCATCAAAATATATTGATTTTAACCTGTTACAACAGTTCTAACAACGTTATATTACAAATTTCATATTTTATAAAGGTTTGAAGTATAGTGTGTTTCGCATGCAAAAGCAAGCTGTTTGGGCTACGTTTTAAACCTTAAAGACGCTTTCATGAAAATTTCAATTGCTATTTGTAAACATTAGAAAAGCAATAAAATTGTTGAAAATCGATATGGTATCGATCAATATATATTGATTTTAACATGTTACAACAGTTTTAAGGTTATATTACATACGCCATGTTTTATAAAGGTTTGAATATTTTCTTTCTTTATTCTTTTGTTTAATTATATATTTTGTTATTGTGAAAAGAATTTTTTAAAAATATATCTTGTCTGAAAAGAGAATATGTATAGAACTGCTAGAAAAAACTTTTTTGGCACAAAAAAAATAAAAATGACCCTCCTGACAAAACTTCCGAAAAAACAGAAATAGATGCAGAAGACCCCCAAATATAGAATCCAAATTCTTCTCAAAATGTAAAAGTAAAATGTTAGTCCTGGGAAAAGTATGATGGCCGCTAATGGCGAAAATTCTACAACAGAAACTACTTTACGAGAAGAAGGTATAGTAGCTCAAGTTGGCCAAAATTCCGAAACCGATAAAGTTTTACAAGACGAAAGTATGGTAGCTGATAACCCCCAAAGTTCCGTAAGTAAACGATAAGACGAAAATATCGTGGCTGAATGTAACCGAAACTCTGAAAATTAGACTCCCAAAAATAATGACGCGGTCGGAGAGACGCCCTCATGCTGGAAGTCCCCGCCTAAATGTAAGATCAACATGACGGAGTTCCTGGAGAAAGCCAAGAGCTACGCACATCTGGTGACAGCAGATGGGCTCTTGTCCAATCCCGTGGAGCTAAAGAAAGTTGAAAAAAGAATTGTGTCAGTCTTTGTGCTGGACAAGCGTTCGCGCAAGATTTGTTGCTCCACAAAAGACACTGTCATTAAAGCCTTGACTTCTCTGGGTATCAAACCTTAGCGAGTCATTAAAGGGAAAAGCTTCTTCATGTGGGACGTACTGTTGCCCACGCCTGCCGATTGTGAGGCAGCTTCAACACGTGACCTCATCACAAAAGACCTCATATTGCGGACGGAGTATGTCGGCAGGCGGAAGACCAATGTTTCGCATGCAAATGCAAGCTGTCTTGGCTACCTCCTCAGATTGTCGGGGAGCATTTGGCCGCTTATCTGTGCCAGCTTGGACAGATACTCAGTGCTTCCTCAAACGATCTGAGTGGTGGGTGGAGTTTTGAGTTGATGATCAGTCAAAAAGCCTTCCTCTCCATGCCCAAGTGTCTGGATTTCGAGGGCCAGAAGATGCCAATAATAATTACGGGTCGAAAACCGGCATGTTGGAAGTGTGGAAAGATTGGTCACCTTTCCTCTACCTGCACAGAGAAGAAGGCCTCTGATATTCTGGCCCTCGCCCAACCAAATCCCCCTTTGGTCGAGTCTGTTCAATCCGTCTCGCCTGTAGTGGGCATGCCTGCGACCAGGACCGGTGTGGAAAATCCCCTGGTTGGGTCTAAATCTCAGCCCCCATTCCCCGAAAAGCCTTCGCCCGCCGCTAGTGCGGTTAGGGAGAAGGAAGAGGGGGATGGCGGGTCGTGGGTAAGGTGAAAGGGAAGACCCAGGCAGCGGGACCTCGTCCTCCACCAAAAACAGAGAATGGCACAAACAGCCCCACTCCCTCAACCAGTGCTAAGGGCGACTCTCCGGCCAGCTATTCGGAGAAACTGCGGCAAAATATGATCCGCTATGAGCCGTCCTTCGAAAAAAAGAAGTTACAAATGCTAAAAGATTCTTTAAAATCTAAAAGACAGGATACTGAAAAGAAAACTGGCATCTCTTTTTCGGCACCGTCTTCCCCTGTCACAAAACAACATCCTGTGGTCCCGCCGCCCCAAGTCTCAAGTCTTTAAGCAAAATACAACCACACATGACAACACTTAAGAAGCCAACCAAATCATCATGTGAAAAATCTCCCACCCCTTTCCCAAATATTTCCACTAAGAAAACACCTATCAATTCACCTCATAAACCTGAAAAACAAAACAGACAACGTAGTCCTTCATCTGATTCACCAGAGCCAATAGTGGAAAAGAAGATAAAATCAAAACCCATATTCAATACAGGGGAAGACGTGTGCCGCGTCTCGAAAGATCTTAAAGAAAAGAGGTGAAAAATATAAAACCTCTTTTAAACTTCCGAAAAATACACAACTTGGACGTAGAGGACCCACGAAATTTCCCTAAAGCCAAAAGGGACCTCACCGTTGTTCGGTCGGGAGTTGCTGGAAAGCAGATATGGGCGATGATGGCTGAATGCAATGAAACATTTGGAATGTTCCCGCCCATGGCCTGTTTTGACGACGACGTCATAAAGAAACTACAACAATATTGTTCCGGGAGGTTTCCAGTTTTTGTTCACCCCTCCCTGTATAGAGCGTTAAAATTAACCTTCCCCCTGGACATTGGCGGCCTGTTTCCTGATGGTTCCATCAAGAGTGAGATGGGTACTGACTCATTGGGAGAGGCCGTCGGTGTCCTGACCCCGGCCATGTTCAATGCAGGAGAGCAGCCCTAATCGGTTTTCATCATGGCTCTCTGGTTAGCAAGTGTGAATTCCAGAGGCCTGAGGTCGGAGTCTCGCAGGGCGAGGCTCTCTCGTGACCTTCAGCGTCTTGGGGTGAATATTTGTTGTGTACAAGAGACCCGGTTTTCTACTCATGACTATGAGAACATATTGTCTAGAGGGTTCTCCCTCTATTCAGCCTGTTTTGATGGCCATTCGAGAGGTGTCTCTTGGCTGGTAAGCAAGTCTTTGATGGCTGCGTGTGACCTTGTCTTCACGGATCCGGCGGGCAGACTTTGCGTGCTGGATGTTACCATAAAGGATAAGGCTCTTTGTCTCATTGGGGTTTTGCGCCCAATGCCCATTCTGAGCGGCCTGCTTTGTTTCGGCGGATCGAGCCGTTTTTGACGACATCATAGCGGGTAGTTTTAGTGGGTGATTGGAATGCCGTCCTTGATCCCGATATAGATCGTATAGGGCCAATTTCGGGTACTAACAACAGAGGCGTTAAACAGTTTCGGGACTTTGTCGACGGGTTTGATCTTGTCGATAAGTACCGTAATGAACACCCTCGGGAGGTAGTGTGGACTTGGACTAATAGTGGCGGCTCCGCTAGTTATCTAGACCGAGTCTTAGGAGAGTCGATGTAGGGCTCTTAGGGTGTCCAAGTTTCCATGAGATAGTTTATACGGATCATAGGCTTGTCCGGGTCCGTGTAAACTTAGATAAACCTAAGGTTAGGATGGCTAGCTACTGGAAATTAAACTCATCATTATTTGGTGAGCAAGATTTCCGGGACCAGCTGCTACTAATGATACAGAGGGAACTGACTGGATCGGTTGTGGGAAATGCCTGGTGGGATAATTTAAAATCCAAAATTAGAACGTTTGCTGCTGATTATAGACGTCGGCTCAGTCTAGATAGATTAGCGGCGCAAACGGCTTTAGAGCAGAAGGTTGATCGGGCGGTCAAATCCCGTGTTAGTGGGGACTTAGCTTTAGCTAAGGCAGAGTTGGCCTCCTTTCTAATCAAGGAGGATCAAGCTCTGGTAGTTAGGGCTAGGTTAAAAAGAATGTCCTCTGAGGCAACGAATATGGCCGCTGAATTGCGCGCAGAGGAAGCTCGGAATGCATCACGGCGACATATCGCATGCGTCACATTGCCGGATAATCGGACCGTGACTACAAACGAGGGCATATGCGAGGCTTTTCGTGACTACTTTCAGGAGCTTTTTACCAGGGAGCCCGGTCTGAGCCCTGCTCAGTTCGACACCTATTTAGCTGACTTTCCCTGCCTCGAGGCAGCTGAAGCAGCTAGGTGCGAGTGTCCCATTACAGAGTCTGAAATCTGGGAAATATAATATTTCTTGGCCAACCGTTCGCAGGTTGTCCTGTCTAGTCTGATTGACTCGGAACAGACTTGTGCTGTGAAGGGTAGGTCTATTCTGGACAATCTTCATATGGTACGCCTGATCATCGAGCAAGTCGACAGTGAAGCCGCGCTGATCAATTTAGATCAGTCCAAGGCCTTCGATAAGGTTGACCATCGGTTTCTGGAGGCTGTTCTTTCGGCAGCCGGTTTCGAGCCGTACTTTCGCACCTGGATCCGACTTCTGTATGCGACTCCCGGTGCGCTGATGGAAGTGAATGGGGTACGATCGGAGCCTTTCGTATTGTCTCGCTCCATTCGTCAAGGTTGTCCGCTTTCGCCGTTGCTTTACGTTCTTGCGTTGGAACCTTTCCTTCGCAAGTTAAAGGCGAATCCGGTCCTACGCGGAATTGCCCTGTCCGGTGCTATCACATCGGCCAGGTATTCTGCCTATGCTGACGACGTTTCGGCTCTTGTGTCGAGCAGAGTCGAAATTGACGAAGTCATCAAAGAGATCAGTGGGTATGAGATGGTGACAAGATCAACCGCGATAAGTCTGTTGGCTTGCGGTTGGGTGCGTGGAAGGGAGTTTCTCTTCCCGGACCTTTCCACAGGACGGATGGGCCGGTCAAGATTCTCGGCGTCTCGTTCGGTCCTGATCTCCAGTTGGAAATGAATTGGTCGGAGGTGCGAGGGAAGGCCGAGATCGCAATTAATTTGTGGTCTCGGAGGAATCTTTCCTTAAAGAGGAGTGCGGGAGTATGTGTTTCACACATCTACCCGATTCTCCTTTACCGAGTCTCGGTTCTTCCACTTCCGTATGGCACTTTGCTGGCATTCGTGAGGCTCTTTTTCTCCTTCTTGTGGGGGGGCAAGGCCGCCAGAGTCAGTCGGGGGATCTGTTGCCTTCATCCTTCTGAAGGTGGTCTGGGCATGCCAAGAATTGAGATTCGTCAACATATGCTTCGCATCAGATTTCTAGATCGAATGTGTCGCGAACCGGATGAGGAGGGCGCCTTCTGGAAGGAAGACGCCCGTAAGAACTTCCCATACCTGAGAAGTGTGCACTCGTGCGAGGAGGAGGCCCGCCGTTTACCCCGAGCCGAATGCTCCTTCTATCGCGAATGTCGTGTTGCTCTGAAGCGCCTCTTAAGGCTGTCGGATGGCCTCTCCAACGTCCAGGCGTTGTCTCGTATCAAGTGTTAGTCAGGGGGTCCGTTCATGATAATCTGATTGACGATTTCGGTCTTACGAAGCAGGAGACTCGCTCAATATGGCCTTGGGCGCCCGGGTTGAAATGTCTCAATAATGATGAGGCATCACTCACCTGGCTGATGATTCGTTGGGCCTTCTGGGTCGCCAAAAGACTTTGTTCAGCTGCCTTGGAAAATTCTCCAAACTGCTGTCGCTGTGTTGGAGAGGTAGAGACCCTGTGTCACGCCTTCTTTTAGTGCAACCTGGTAGTGCCGTTGTGCAAGTTTGTTGAAGGCCTCATGGTCCGCATGCTGCAGGGAAAGTTATTTGTCCTTGAAGCCTCTTCCGTTTGTAGCAATGTGGCACCGCCGATGACGAAGGTTGAACAATATGTGTTCCACTGCTTGCTAGGAGTTATGAGAGTCGTGATTTGGACGACGCGACAGAAGGGATTCTATGGAGGCGAAAAGTTCACCTCTTCCCAACTGATCTTGTACTTTAAGCATCAGTTTGAAGTCAAGATTAGGACGGAAAGGCAGCGGCTCTCTTCATCAGAATTCAGCAAAAGGTGGGTGCATCTTGCGCGCATGTGTCGTGTGAAAGTGGCTGACCTTGAGTGGCATTTTGATGCCGGTTAGGCATCAGAATATTGCTTTTTCTCGTTTGAACTAGTGCAACCCATCCAGAAACTAGGTTAGGTTAGGTTCAATTTTTGATGTTTTAGTTTCTTTTTCTTTTTTATTCAGTTAACTTAGCTAGGGTATGTATGCTCATTGGTCCCTTTTATTTCAGTCCCTATTTTTCTTTAAGTTTAATTACCCATCCCCTCCCTCTTTAGGTGGTCAGTGATGTCAGTTCTCCGGTGGATGCAGGGCGCCTTTCGTTTCGCGTGAGTGTTTTCGTAATTGTTGCTGTGTTTGAATGAGTGCGTGTTAGTGTGTGTGCGTGGAATGAATGGTTGTTTTATACTATTATAGTCCCGCATTGATTTTGGCCAGTGAACTGGTATTTCTGCCACATTTAGTGATTGTGGGGGGTTTTATTACTAATAATATTTTCTTTAGTTTCTTGTAAATAGATTTGTGATCATATTTTAAATACTCATGTGGGTTAATTTTTAGAATTATTGTTTTATTCCCCCCCCCCGACAGACATTGATTTGTATATATGGGGATTAGTTAGATTTTTCATAGAGACGATGAGGTATTATGGTGTTTGTAGTTTGAAAGGTACGTATGAATGTGTTGTTTTGGTGTAAGGAATATTATTCGTACGATTGGGTCAGTGTTTGCGGCTAGTTAAGTTATAATTAATACAGAAGAAGACCGTCCTCTACCCATTCCCCTATTTCGGCCTTGTGCCACATTTCTGTATAATTACAGAATAAATATCGCTACTTTTTGAACGTTAAATACGCTTGCTGCAAAATTTAATTTGCTATTTGTAAACATTAGTAAAGCAATTATCAATAATTTATAATCGATATGATATCTATGAATATATATTGATTTTAATATGTTACAACAGTGTTCACACGGTTATATTACATATTTTATGTTTTACAAATGTTTGAAATATAGCGTGTTTTACATGAAAAATCATGCTGTTTTGGCAACTTTTTGAACGTTAAACACGCTTACTGTAAAAATTAAATTGCTATTTGTAAACATTAGAAAAGCAATAAAATTATTGATAATCGATATGGTACCGATCAATATATATTGATTCTAAGATGTTACAACAGTTTTCACAAGGTTATATTACAAATTTTATGTTTTACAAATGTTTGAATTATAGCGAGTTTTACATGCAAAATCAAGTTGTTTTGGCTACTTTTTGAACGTTAAACGTGCTTACTGCAAAATATAAATTACTATCTGTAGGACTTCCTTAGAGTCTAAGTGCTTGTAACTGACTTCAACAAGAGGTTATCTCACGCTATCTCCGTTCGTATATTCTCACACTCTCCGACTGCAGACTACCATACGACTACTACTGCCATACGACTACTGACTGTAACTCTGGGTATTTAACGGCAGCGGTCCAGGTACACTTGGTAGAGTCCACTTATATGAAAAAGGGGTGGACCCTATAATACAGTACATTTGCATGTGGGACAGAAGAAGATGAAAAGAACATTACAATTGCATGTAGAACAGAAGAAGACGAAAAGAACATCACCTTGCATGTAAAACCGTAAAAAAAGAAAAGAATAGAATTGCATGGGACAGATGCATGATGCATGCTAAATAGTGCATTTGGGTTTAGGTGTCATTTACGAGTAAATGACAAAATAGGTTAGGGGAGGATTGTGACACTATTTAGCGGTTGCGCGAAAATTAAAAGCGAGAAATACTTAAGGCGAGAAGAAACTATCACGAAAGACATACTGAGCGATGTTATTTTTTTTAACAAAGAAAAGTGGTAAAAATTTTATTTTCATTTGCGAAAGTAAAAGGTTGGGTTTTTTTTCGCGAAAGATAGGAAATTCGTAAGATCTCAGATCTGTCGGAATTAATTTATGCTATGACGCGGCGAATAAAAGATATCAATCTGCCCATGGCAATAATGAAAATTTCAAATTGGTCAAGTGGCCTACAAAGCAGAATGCTAAAAGATAATGGATGCGACCGAAAAAAAGATCAGTTTAGACCACACCCAAAGAAAAAAAAAGAAGGGAAAAGAGAAAAAAGGAAAGAATAAACCATTAACTATCTTTCGGAGATATTTCGTTTTGAGAAAAGACACCTGTTTTATGTCCAGACCTGGACATGATAAAAGTTTGTTACAGGGACAGATAATTGGCAACAGGGTGTGAAGACGTTCGGTTGACCACCCATTTAACGCCTGGCGAAAATCTTGTTGACGAATTCCAGATGACATTCGTTTAAGATAGAGATTAACGACCACACGACGAGTCGTAGGGGTCCGGTCGAGGAAAAGAAAGAAAAGAAAAAAAGGAAGATAATCTTTTTCTTTGAGCGATAATTGTAAACTGTGGCCAGGCTGGCCATACCCGCGCTGCCGAGCGTCATTGGCTGAGTGGTGGCGTGAGCGGTGGGCGAAGGTAAACATATTAGAAGAAGGGGAGGCCTGTTGACGCCTCTGAGGGGATTAGTGTGAGATACCACTATGAGAAAGAAGGGAAACCTTTTGACGCCCCCTGAGGGGATTGGTGTGAGATACCAATATGAGAAAGGAAGAATTTGGGAGGACGATTCCCTTAAGAACCCCTCTAAAGCAGAAATTAATGGACTTCCAAAAATGGAAAGTGATAAATTTTCCTGTCCGAAAACAAAGAAAATCCTTATTGTGGATTTGGAATTATCGAGGAACCCAAACCACGACAGGCCCACACCCAGTTTTGGTCGGCGTCCATATAAACAGAGTCACAGCGAGTAGATGGCAGTTGGGGAGAGAGTTAGAGAGACGCAGAGAGAGTTGAGCTGTGAGCTCGGAGACCAGCCTCGCAGGAAGCTGACTGAAAGATCCCACGGATTCCGACTTAGACTTCTAACCAAAAACAATTTATTTTTGAAGAACGACTTAGACTCACACCACCAAAACAAGTTTTACGAATATCGCCTGAAGATACCAAAAACCAGTTTATTGAAAAACAACTTAAGACTCGTCTAACAAACGCAAAGTGTCACATATCCATAAAGCGGTTTGGGAGAAAGACGCAGTCCTGTATTCAGCAACCAGATATAAAAATATTTGTTATTCTTTTTTTAACACATTTGAACCTTTCGAGTTGTTACTTTATTTTCTTTTATATATACTTGTGCGATGTCACCTTTGCTCGAATTCGGCTTGCATTACGGCCCGGCGACTGATTGATTTCGTCTACCTAAGATCAAATCACAACGTGGTTAGGTTAGACTAGAAATCGAAGCAGTTACTTCGGTAACCAGACGTTGGAGGCGAGCTGGGAACGACAAAGCTGATACCGAATCTAACCAGATTCCCATCCGAATCAGCCAAGGGTTAGAACGTCACATTTGGTGCCGCGACCAATACCAAGTCACATTGGCGTCACAGGGTAGCACGGGGCCAGAGAGGCCGGGGTGACGTCACACTGCTTCTTTGCGTGCCATTTCCTGACTAGTCGCCCACAATTCGGCTCTCTGATTAACAATTGTGAGTCATTATTCCTTACACCACTCGCACATCCAAGTTTGCAACACCTGGTATTCCCAAGCTTTCAGCCATCTAGAGACGGACCAGGATCGACGTTGCTTAACTTCGGGTACCGTTGTTTCAACCTGATATGGCTGTAAGCCGCTCTGTGGTGGAGGCCTGTATCAATGTCTTCGTCTCCCGGCTATGTTTAAAGCAGTAGGGTAGACTAGCCTTATGTGATAACTACTATCTAAATTCAATACTGCAATGAGTATTTACTCTGCTAGACTTGTTTCCCTAGCTTTCCATTGTCAACTCATTTGTTTATCCTCTCTTCTCTTCTACTCACTCTTTTCTTTCTTCTACCTTCTCGATTACTTCCTATCGCATCTTTTTAATAATTTGTTGCGGAAAGCTAACGGTGTTAACGGTCTTGTTTTTACTGATCTTACTCGTCTCAACTTGTCTCAGTTACTGCGCAATAATCAAGATATGTGAATCTTCCACTCATAGCTGTTTCACAGCAAATGTATGGAAAGAACGCCGCGGCGCGAATGAATCCGAACTTTTACTGTCGATAACTCCGAAACGGTAAATTTTATCAAGTTTATCAAGTCATTTTTTAATAAAACATGTACATTTACATGTAAGTATTCAGAAAAATGTTATTGAAAACTGAGCGGAGGTCTTAATTTGTAAATTAACCAAATCTTTTAGCATGACGAAGCAGAAAATGTCTAAAAAGAAGGAAAACTAAAATGGGAGAGTGATCATTCTATGATATTTCACTTTTCTTTTTGTCTTTTCCGGTATTTTTTGCAATATGAACATTGAAGTCGCTATGTTTGAACTGAGACAAATTTCGCTTAGGAAATCCAAAACAAGGAAAAGTTTATGTTCTAAACTGAATATTTATTAAAAAGTTTTACTCAGCTTTTCTTTTTCTCTCACTTAAATCTTTTCTCTTTTTCTTTTCAGTATTTCTCTTTATCACGATATCCCTATCATTAATTTTTAAAAATAATTTAAACTTAAGCAAGCCAATAAAAGGACTAAGACGAAATAACTTACTGAGAGTGATATAATATTAGAAAAAAACTTCATTAAGAGACAACAATAAAAGAACAGGAATTAAGGAGACAGAAGATGAATGCTTGACACTACATTTAAATTTTTGAAGATCAAATTTGACTGGAAAGGAAGTAACTATAAGAGAGTTTCACAAGCTAGAATTGCGAGAGAAAAACTGTTAGCATCGAACGTACAATTGTCTCAAGCCATTTAAACTGTAAAAGGACGTGACTTTGCCGCCAATCTGCGCAAAATGCATAAAGTTTAAGTATGAAAGAGGAAAGCGATATTTATTCTGTAAAATACGCAGAAATGTGGCACATGGCCGAAAGGGGGGATTGGTGAAGGATGGTCTTCTTTTGTCTTAACGATAAATTAGCTAGCCACAAACACTGACCCAATCGTACGAACAATATTCCTTACACCAAAACAACACATTCATACGTACCTTTCTTACTACATCCACCATAATACCTCATTGTCTCTATGAAAATACAAACTAGTCCCCGTATTTATAATTCATTGTCTGTGTGGGGAGGGGAATAAAACAAGGAAAGCTCATCAGAACAATTACAAAAAAATATTTAAAGAAATATTTCATTTTTTCTTCCCTTTTCCATTTGATTGTTTACTTACTGTTCTATACGATCATTTTTCTGTCTCTCTTTATCGCTCATATTTTTTTCTTTTTCCTTTTCTGTTTCTTTCTCAATTATTTATTCTATTTTTGACTGTCTTCAATCATTCTGACCCTCTTTCTTTCCCATCTTTTTTTCTCTTTTCTTAATGATTTTATTCTTAAATCTTTCCCTTTTTTATATTACTCCCCCATCTTCTTTTATTTTGTAAACTAACTAATCTGCTTTGAGTTTGTTCCCTGGCTAATTCACTTTCTTCTTTTTTTTTATCTACATTCATTCTTATTTTTTTATCTTATTTCCTATTTTTTAAACTGTTTCTTCCATCTTCTTTATTCTTTTTTCCTTTCCGTCCACCTTCTATTTCATTAATCTGCTTCTTTTTATTTTCTTCTTCATCTACTGCCTAAATAACCTTATCCTTGCGTCTTCTTCACCTTTCTTTCTTTCTTTCTTTTCCTTCCCTTTCCATTTTATTTTTTCATTTCTTTTCTCTTTCTATATCTTAATCTGACTCTTTTTATTTTCTTCTTCTCCTGCCTATATAACCATCACCATACGTCTTCACCTTTCTTTCTTTCTTTTTATCATTCTTTATTTCTTTCTTTTAAATCTTTCGTTCCCTTTATTATTTTTTCTTCTTCATTCTTTTATTGCAAATTTTTCTCCATTTATTTTTAAAATCTTTTTTTTTTAACTATTTTCTTCTCTCTTCTGCTTACCACTTACAAATCTATCTTCCTTTTGTTTTTCGCTCTTCTTTTTTGTACTTCTTTTTCACTTATTTTCACTATTTTTTTTATTCTTGCTCATTTTTTCATTCTCCTTCACCTTGCAAATTTACTGTTTCCTTCCTTCCTTTCTTTCTTTCTTTCTTTTTTTCTTTCTTATTTTTAATTTTTTTTTTACTTTATATTTTTCCTTCTTCTTTCTCTTCTTGCTGTTCTTTCTCCATTTACTTTTTACGTTTTTCTTCTTTCCACAAATTATCTCTTTGTGTATTTCTTCTTCATCCTCTTCCTTTTTTTCTTCCTACGTTTTCTTTCTTTTCTTTTAATTTCAGCTATATCTTCTCCAAATTCACGTTCTCCTCCCTACTCTTTTTTATCTCTTCGTTCTTCTACTTCCTTGTGTTTCTACTTCTCTACCTTCTTCCTCGTAATTTTTTTTCACTACCTTCCTTTCCTTTGTTACTTGTGTTATGTCTACTCTTCTTCCTCTTCTTTTCTTAACTCACCCTTTCCCTTACTTTTTTTTTTTTTTTGATCCTCTTTGTCGTCCTCATCCTCATCTTCTCTTTCTCTCATTTTGTCTCATATTTTCTTGCTTCTCATAGATTTATTAGTCAACCCTTCTGATTCCTTCCTTCAATCAAAGACACACACTTCTCTGCACCAACCTTTGTCTCCCTCGACACCCACTAGCTATCTTTATCTTATTATTGATTCTGATTTCTCAAGCCCTGGTCAATATCGAATAGCTAGCTGACGTCTGTGGGCATTTAGCCAGACGAGGGGAAAGAAGGAACTCACTTCTTCTGTATCGCTATAGCAACCACAGCAGATTTTATCAGGCTTTATTCAACACCACAATTATCGCCACCACCGCCAACTGCACATTGTTTCCTTCTTGAATCATTTGATAGCTTACGGCCATACCAAGTTACCTACTTGGGTAACCTCCTTAGGAATATTAGATATCGTAAGCTTGGATATGCGGGTGGTGTAATTGAAAATGGCTTGGAATCGTTAATCGAGCGGCAGAGTTACAATTCCAGTTGGGTTCGTTATATTCACTTACGCACAAATAACTTTGGTAGAAGATACGAATCTACCGCTTCTCCTCCCCCAGATATGATTTAATTAGTAATACTAATGCTAAAAACATGACTTATTACTCTCTGGAATTGATCCTTTCCGGAATCTTCCTGTAATTGGATGTCATGTCTGTAGAGTAAATACGAATTATGACGAATGTACATCGGAGTTATTTTTCTAAATGTGGTAAGTGGTAAGAAGCATGAAATAGAGACGTACAGGCAGCGGTGGGTATCGATATATAGGTACATATGTAGATAAAAAAGTGTGCAAAAATCGAAGAAAAGAATTAATCTTCAAGCAGCTCTTCAAATTTAAATAGTTTTATTATTGAGTATAAAAGTAATTTGTTTTCTTTCAAATTGCTAACAAGTTACAGAGTTACTCGCAATCAAAGTCCAGCGAAAATGTTTTGTTTTCCTTTTAACAAAACGAAAGAAATGAATTCTGTTAAAGTGAAAAGATGTATATGACTACTTAATGTGAAAATTTGCTATTTACGTTATTTTATTTGAGCGTGTACTTTCCAGAAGCCTGCCAATGAGCGCTATATTGTTACTGCTGCTAAAGTTCGCCTAGTTTATATAACTCGCTCGTATGTTTTTCGTGTTGTAGAAATTACTTTAAAAAGTATGCTTTTATGGTCCAATGAAACTAAACTAGAACTTTGGGGGAGGAATGATAGGTGGTATGTTTCCCGAGCTTCTAATACGACTTTTAAAGAGAATTTGGTGCCAACAATTAAACATGACGATGACAGTATTAAGATTTGGGTGGGGGTGCTTTCCTGCAGCTGGAACAGGCAAAATAGTACGCATTGATTCTCAAAGATAAGCAATTTTGAAAGAAAGTGTCTTGCCTTCGGTTCGATGGTTGGATTTAGATCGCTTCTGAATCTTCCAACAGGACAAGGACCGAATGCATCAAAGCAATTTCACAAAAGAACTGGTTAGAAAAAAAGGAATTTCAAGTCTTGGAACAGCCTAGTTAAATTCTTGGTTTAAACCCAATTAAAAACGTGTCGTTTAAGGTAAAGAATGTCGTACATGCAAGAAATCCAGAAAATATTGAAGAATTTCAGGAGGTTTGCTAAGAAGAATGATCAAAAATTGGTGCTCAATTCTACCAGAAACTTTTGTAAAAAGTGGTCAACGTCCTGACCTCAAAAGGATTTACCAAATATTAAATTTAAGGGTTCACTTACTTTTTAACATCTTAAATTTTAATTAATATTTTTATTCCAGCTTGCTAAAAGAATTCAAAGTGGTTATAATTCCTTTAATATTTTTTTAATTTTTTAATGTTTTTCTTAATGAATATATAGTTTACGATTTGTTGATTATCTGGTAAAAAAAGAATTTTTAAAAATATATATTATCTTGGGGATACACTTATTTTTGCGAATGACTGTATATATATACCCAGGATCATTTTCCAACTTATTCAAGATGATCCTTGGCCTCTCTAACCTTCTAACTTTCTGCATTGGAGTAATAGGACACAAGATTTCATTTCCAAGTCTTTTTTCACTGCTCTTTGGATTGTCATAGCTGAAACTCCTCTCTGACGTACCAAACGTCTTTTGGGGTGAGTTGGATCTTTTCTAGTTGATATCTTTAGCTCTAAGTTGAAATGATGATCCCTCTTTGTGTAGTACCCTCCTGATGCAGTTTTCATGTTCCCCTTTTTTAAACATATTCACCGTTCTCTTGATGGTCCTTGAATGGTCTTTTTTCTTTTACCATTGATCAGTTGGGAAGACATTCGGGCTGACAAAAAACGATTTTAACCTGTTCTCTAGCTTATTAACTCAAAGGATTTTTCAATGATTCCTACGACAAATGGTGTCCAAATTGCTAAATGTTTTATCTGAAAACCTCAATTAGTTTAGTGTTTTTTTGTGTTTTTTTGTTTGTTTTTTTTTTGTTGCTGTTTTTTTTTTTTTTTTTTTTTTTAGATATTAAACCTTTTGTGGGATGGAGAATTATGCTGTCAAACGATTTGTACAATTTTCCTGTTACACACGGTAGACGGATATGCAGTGTGGTTGGCCCTGATCTGGCATCTCGTTTACAGTCTTTGAATGTTCCTTATCTTAAACATGTTCCACATTTTTACGAAATAAGTTCAGTGCTGATTTCATATTGGAAAATTATTTTGGCCTTTTCCTATTAAATAGTACCATTATCTCTACTTGGGTATTTATATAAACCTACACAGGGGCACCGCGAGGTTAGCAAGCTTGTTTCGCTAGAACAATAACGACTGAGTAGTGAGTTCTATTCTCGCTGGGTGCTCCCTAATTTCGGCCGTGTGCCACATCTAAACTACGCTTGGAAAATCACTACATAAACCTACAGAGCAATGTCAAAAACATTCCTGTATGACAAGAACTGTATCGCATTTTTGTTTCAGTAAATAAGTCATAATTACACCAGAAAAGAACATGTATATTTCAAACAGAGTCTATTTCTGGTCCTCATAACTTGTTAAATAGAAGTCAAGGTTGGAGTGCAAAATAAATAACACAACTCTTCAGCGAACAGAATTAATAATATTTGCAATAGAAAGAAAGAGGAGCAAAATTTAAATGGAATTAGGAAAGCAAGCAAACAATATAAGAAAGGCAAATTCACAGGTAAGAAAACGAAGAGGTTTACGAACCACGAATTAGCGTCTACACAGAAAAGCTAGGTCAGACAAGTGAACCCAATGATCTTCCGTATAGACAAGGTAGGGCTGGACTAAAGTCAAATTGTAAATCGACCTATTATATTGACTAAGAAAAGTATCCTATTATTTATTTTGTGGATTTTTGTCTTTAAAAGGGGAGCGGAGAACTGTTGCAGTCATTTCTTCTAGATTTGAATGTTTTGTTTATTGAAGTATGCTTCAGTTTATTCATTTAATAATTAGTTATGAATAAAAACAACTTACTGTACATGTATTCGATTTTTTAAAATTCCATGAACATAATTCTATCACATCTTTTAAAACACGTCTATAAAAATAATTCATGTTAGCGTGTATGCACTAATAAGAAAAAGAATTAAAATTTTATATAATATATGCATGTTATTTGTAATGCACCTCTAGAATCGAACAAACTCGGAAAGATCAGGAACGATAATCTGATTTATGGTGAAAATTGTTCATGGGGCAAGAAAGGTATTGAACAAGATCGATCACATCAGGATATTTGCCATGAAAATAGCGAGAGAGTAGGGATAGGCTTGTGGCGTTGCATCTGTAGGAAGGAGGGGTAGAATGGCTAATACGAGGTCTGATCAAAAAGTATCAAGACAGTCGATATGATGTTATGGTGACCTATCTACATTAGAGTGAACTCTTCCTCCTTCATAAATACTAACCTGCGAGACTTCCTAAGGAGGCAGTCGGGACGCAGTGTAAACCTGACATTTCAGTCGGACACTTCTATCTGCTGACTAATAACACTCTTATTTTGTATATATGTTCTGTTATTTCAATACACTTGTTCAACCTACCTTCTTCTTTCCGTGTCTTTCTTTCTGGCCCCTAACAGGCCACAACATATGGTAACGGAGCTAAAGTACGCAGAGTGAAGTCGTTCGGTACAGATTGACATTGAGCACTGTCGCGCATTCAAACTAGGTTATAACCTTCTTGATGACTTCCGTTGTTTATAGAAGTGCTTGGAAGGGAAGTGTGCAGAGTGTGGTCATCTAACAATACCACAGAGTTTCCATCAGTAACCACATATTGTACAGCAGTTGTTGGCCAAGGAGAACATTATCCAGCTACGACAACCACCATATTCCCCAGATTTCGCCAACAGCGACTTTTCCTCTCTTTCCAAATCCCACTTGAAAGAAACAAATTGTCGAGGAAATTCAGAAAAATGTGGCAAGGCAGCTGCACGCTATTCCCCTAAAAATGACTTCCGTGAATGCTACCATTAATAGAAGTGACGGTGGATGAAGTGTGTGTTTCAGAAGGAGACTACTTCGAAGGAAATTAAATATTGAATTGCTATGTGTCGTAGTTTTCATTTTGTACTATTTACCCCGATACCTTTCCATCTGATCTCGTATATCTTCCTCTACAAGATCACGTAAACAGGTTTTGAATTTTATCGACGATGATGAAATAATGCCGCCTTGTCTTTTGCTTAGTTTTGCCTTGTTTTCGGTGGAGATGTCTGTATGTTTCGTTTCCTAATTGAAAGAATATGTCACTTCGATCTCCGTGTTGAAAATAATTATCTTGTAACTGCGATTTCTTTTCTCAATGCTTCCATTAAAAAAAAAAAAAATCAGAGACATCTTTCTTTGGCGCAAATAATTAATTAGCGTTATAATTCCTAAAGAAATCAATCTCATCCTTAATCAAATATTGTAATTAATATTTGAAATTAATTTAAAAAATGATTTTCTATCAAATAATTTTGTTCTGTGTACTCCCTTTTTTATGGGAAACATGTAACTTGATAGATGAACATATATACACACTTTTACTAAAGAATATAAACAAATTACTCAAAACATTAACTTTCATAAAGGTTACTGAAAAAATGCATACTCTGAAAGTTATATATTCTTGCATATCCCGTGTCACTTTAGGACGAGAGCGATCATAGCTCTCCACATCTTCGTATCCCTTGTAGATCTTAGAAGCATTTTCCTATTTTCTAGCACTTACACACTTTGTTCTGACATCTATTTACACAAAATCTTTAGGTAGGTTATTTGTTGATTCGATGTCTTGTGAGGGTCGAATTTTCTCAGCCTTCTTACCTCACGAAGCGTCCCTACAAGTTCAACTGTCACTTTTTGATTATAACTAAAAAAATTTCCATTGTTCATGTTGCTTACATGCACCGCATATGCGATTGTCAGCAATCTTTTGTAAAACCAAATCTCTAGTGAGCCCAGTTTCCTCGTGAATCTGTAAAGGACTTTTCATGCGTTTACTGGCATATAGTAGTTCAGCTTTTATGGGAAACGAATGAGATGGGTATAAGGAGATTGATAGAGATACGGATTGGAATAGACTAATATTTGCTCAGATAGATGTACGTATCTAAATATTTAAATAGATAGATATGAACATACGTAGAGAGAGAAACAGGAAGACATGCATAGATAGATAGATAGATAGATAGATAGATAGATAGATAGATAGATAGATAGATAGATAGATAGATAGATATTGAAGAAACTGAGATAGATAGATAGATAGATAGATAGATAGATAGATAGATAGATAGATAGATAGGGAACTGAAGAAATTGAGATAAACATAAATACATACATACGTACATACAGATAGATAGATAGATAGATAGATAGATAGATAGATACACACACATATAGATAGCTACATAGATAGATAGATATAGATAGATTGAATAAATTGAGATAGATAAACATATATACATGCAGATAGATATAAAAATATATATACACACATATAGATTGATAATGAATAAACTGAGATATCTACCAAGCTATCCGGATAGATAGAAAATGAAAATGGATGGATAATAAAGAAACTAAGTTAGATAATATATATATATATATATATATATATATATATATATATATATATATATATATATATATAGAGAGAGAGAGAGAGAGAGAGAGAGATAGATAGATAGATAGATAGATAGATAGATAGATAGAGTATTTGTTTATGCATGTTTTTATCCAGTTCCTTGCTGTTCTTAGTACTGAGTGCACTACTTGGTATTTTTATGTCTACTCACGAAATTTTTACCGAACTGATTTTGAAATATTTTCATTAATGTATAACAAAATCGATGAATATAATCTGAAGCAGGCGCACGCAGATCCTGATTAATTTTGTAAAAAGTGATTCAAACCGGTGAAGGAAAGGAAAATTAGCCAATCAGAGGCTGAGATGTGCACATCTCTCAACTAAATTTCCCTTCCGAAAATGGAACTATACATAGTGTTTTTTTTTTGTTTTTTGTAATTGATATGAAAATAAGTTTCATATTTCACGTGAAATAGTTAACCAATATCCTTCACTCAAATAGATTTTGGAATCTCGAGAATTTTAAGTATTACACTAATCAATAAAGGACGTTTACCTACGTTTTTAAGCTAATGGTGCTCATAGTATACTTTTCATTAATTAAATTTTAGGTACAAACCAAAAATCCGGTGGGAAAATACCAATCAATATGTATTAAAATCTCGCGCACAATTGTAGATATTTACCTTTGCAAATAGATATTTAGACGTACGAGAGCAGATACGTAAGTAAAAGGTGAATCGAAAAGTTGCGCCAAATTTCTGTTTTTACATCTGTCAATTTATCGCTTGGTCGCCATTTTTACTACGCTGTACAAGAAAAAGGAAATCAGTGAAAAAAAAACATGTTATCGAAACATTTATTCGGGACAGCAAAAATTTATAAAGCAACTGTTTCAAAGCTGTTTTACTTGCAATGTTCCAAGTTCCCTCCCTCGTGCACAAATGCAAGATACTAATAAAAGAGATATCCGTGTTCGATTCGACCGTTCAATTTCTAAATGGTAGAAAGGCTTCTCATAATAAACAAGGTCATTCCTGAGCAATCCAAAGAGAGCTCACGGCCACATCACGGTGAAACACCGGTTTTCGTACAATCATCGGAGGTAAGCAACGTCGAGTTTGGTCAGTACCTAGATGGGTGATCAATAGGAATAAAGGTGCTGGATGTGCGCATGATGTAATAGATAATGGCTAGGAATTGTTAATCAGAGAGCCGAGTTCTAATTCCATTTTTGGTTTGTTATGTTCACTTACGTGTATATATGTGTGTGTGTGTGCAGATATGTAGAAAAATAGGAAATAACACGTTAGGAAAATAATCCAGGGTTCTTTAGTATTTTTGTTTTTATTTTTTTAAAAAAACAGTGCTGCATACAGAAGTAGAGCTTAGATTATAATTATTTTTTTTTAAATATAATTCCTTCGCTACATAAGAGTTCTCATGTTTCAAAAACGAGTTCCTAAATTTTCGCTTGAGGATGAAACAGGGCTTGTTACTTTAATTCAATGTAATTTTAATAATTATATTGATGGTTTCGGCTCTCGTTTTTGAAACATGAGAACTCTTATGTAGCGAAGGAATCATATTTTTAAAAATAATTACTACGAGTAGTAAAGAAAGATATAACCTGAAAAGAGAAACACGGTAAGTTAAAAATATTCTATGATAGGTGGCGAAAATGTTTTACACTGAAATCGTTGTCAGCATCAGTGCAAAAAGAAAGCAGATTTTCAAAACTTCAGAGAAAGATAATTGAGAGAATTTGCAAGAAATTTGGACTGAGTATAAAAACAAATATTTGAAGAATTTAGTGTAGCAAATACAGATAGAGGGAAAACTACTGAATTTCAAAAATATTGGCTAGAGACATGAAAGCAACGAACGAGTGACTTAAGCGAATAACATAAAGATGAATTTCTCAGCGGTCATTTTTAATGATGAATGTACAGTTATATTGGTTGAACCTGATGGATGTGCTAGAATATAAATCCTTCTCGAAAATATTAGTCGATTTAAAAGGTTACTGGAGGATGGTGAATGTTTCAAGTCTCTTCTTTATCTTTGCGAACACTGACCAGCATTCATTGTCGTATAGAAGGACTGACATTAAACAAGAGTTCAGTGTTCGATTGTCTGTTTCTAACGAAATTTTCCTGTTTCTTAATACTTCGCTTAGCTTTTGAAAAGTATATTTCGCTATCCAAACGTACCTTCGGATTTCCGTGTTGCACTTTTCGTCCTCTGTTAAACCACTTCTTAGATATTTCAATTTTTGTAAGTGTTTTATTTATTTATTTTATTATTTTTTGTATTTCCTACTTGTAATTTGCATGTTGAGGTGATTTCTTTTGCTGACACCCGTGCATTCTGTCTCTCTGGTGTTTAGTCCTTTCTTCGCGTTTTCCTTCCTTGCCTTCTGTAGAAGTTACTGTAGTTTGCTTTCTATATTTTCTCCGATGGTTTTCCTTATGTTATTATTATTTCTTTTTATTGTAATAAAATATTTGATAAAAACCTATCAACAGATTTCATTAACATATGATTGTATTGTGTTTTTCGTTTTCTGAACATTCTGCCTAATTTAAATAACGTATCATTTAAATATAAATATCAACTTTTCTTCAGCTTTAGTTTAAAAAAAAAAATTACGTTTAATCTTCATTATGTGAAATTCCGGTTAAATATCAAAGCTTTATTTTACAATTAACATTCTACGAATAACATAGTCTTTCTCTATTTAGTCAGTTATGTGCCATACGTGATATACGCTTAGGCGATCATGTATTTTTCGATACATGACTGACGAGGAAGATGTTTTTTTCTCGCAGTAGGTTACCATTTCTTTCTGCGGTAGGCCAGTTGCCATCCAAGGCAACTATTCTATTGTCTGTTCTGTTATTTACCCATAGCTAGGCGAGAAGAAGAGGATTCATATCTTTCCCAAGGGTATTAGCACGTAAGTGAATGTAATTGATACGAGTGGAATTCGAACTCGGCCCTCTGATTCCTCAATCCGAGCCGTTATCCATTACTCCACCTATTTATCTATTTACACATCTAAATATGAATTATGTATTTGCTAAAATCTAGTTAACATAAGTATTGGCACAGATATTTCGTTTTTCGTCGCATAGAGTTGACAGTTAAAAACCGGCACATGACAAAAATAGTACAAATATTATTGAAATCATTATAACAAGTGTTTATTGAACTGTTTTCGAACCCAAAATGCTAAATCTCTGAAAAGGTTTCTAATGAAATTTTTAAATGCAAAAAAAAAAAAATACATAATCAACGAGATTGAAAATCCAAATCTGGAGTGTTAGAATACAGACGCTAGTACAAAATAGCAAAAGCTATCGTACTGGTCAGAACTCTGACGGCCCAAATTCAATGGTGATGATTTGACCACTGTACGCGTGGAATTCGGTCAGTGATGGTTTTTCTTTTTGTTTATATTTTCGTATAAAAGCGGAAACCGCGCGAAGAAAGCAGTACAATTTGCAAGAAGAGTGCAGACAACGTAAAGCTCCCATATTGCTTAGTGAGAAAGGCCACCAATGGTGATGAGAGTTGTGCACCCAACTGATGTCTGTTCTCTCTATCTTCTCTACAAGAAACGACATTACCACTATAGTACCCCATAAAATAAAGCGAATAAAAAAGAAATCGATCATTCATCGTTGTATCGTTGGGGATTGAAGAATTGCTGATAGAACACAAAATGAACAGAAAAGAAGATACCCCGATTTTTTTTTTTTTTTTTTTTTTATTTAAATCGAGTCACTTTCCCCAAAGGCCAATAAATTGGCGTAGACAGTGGACTCGCGGAAAAGCCATATGTGAAATTCTGGGTTATAATTTTAAGGAGGCCAGCTTAGCCACACCCTCACGGCCGGGATGCCATTTGTGGAGTGATAGGCGGAATGGTGATAGGTGGAATGGTGATAGGCGGAGGTAATTTGATGAGAAGGACGGGGAAGTTATTAACGCCAACTGACGGGATTGGTGCGAGGTATCGATGTAAGAGAGTGGGAGTCAAGGAGGATAGCTCTCCTCCGACCTCTCCTCACGGACGAGGAGATCCCCCCAAAGTGGAAAGTGATTAATTTTCCAAAAATGGGAAGTAATCAATTTTCTTGGCCTGACAACAAAGAGATTTCTTTTCAGAAATCGAAACTTACTGAAAACCCCAGACTCCGTCTAACCCCGCATCGGTTTTTGGTCGGTACCCATATAAACGAACGTCCTCGGGCCGTTCGACAGTTAGTTAAGACAGTCAGTCAGTTCGAGTAGCAGGAACCAGAGTGTTGCTTCGCAGAAGCTGACCGAGGGATTCCACGACCACCGACTGCGCCTATCCTAACAATAGCACGTTATACTGACAAACGAAGCCAAGCCAGCGCCTAAAAACTAAACCAGTTGACTTAAGATACCAAAACTTGCCTAAGAAGCGTAGAAGTGTCACACTCCATAGAAAACGAGCTGGGAGAAAAACACACTCCTGTATATAACAGACGGATAAAGTTAATTTGTTATTTTTTAACCTACCGAATCTCTTGGTGTTTTATTTGCTTCATTTTCTTTAAGCTTGTGCGATATCACCTCCAGTCTAGACTCATCTTACACCACGGCCTGAGGCCTGATTAATCTCGTCTACCTAAGATCAAAATTACAACGTGGGTAGGTTAGACTTGAGATTGAAGCAGTTACTTCGGTGACCAGAGGTTGGAAGTGAGCTGTGAACGACGGATCTGGTGTCGAACCGGTTGCAGCTGGTGTGAAGCCGTTAGCATCGACTGACCATTTCACTTGGTACCCTGACCAAGGGATTCACCCGGGTAACGACGACCAGGATTTCAGTGGTTATTCCTCATTAACACCAGGTGCTTCTTCAGCCGGCAGTTTACTCTGCAATTGTGCTAACGGAATTTCATCCTCTTCTTCCAATTCACTCAGTTCCTCTTCTTCCCTAAGGTTAGGGTTAATTCCTGCCTCCTCAGAAGGTCCCGCTGGGGTCTGCTTTACCTCCCTCTGCCTTCTAACGGTAGTTGGGCTAACTTCAATCTCTTCACTCTCTTCGCTTTCACTTCCCGTCTCCAACTCTTCGAGTTCTACTCTCGTAGTTCTCCTCAGCCTTTTCTGTTTAGTTCTTGTGTCGGCTCCTTCCAATTCCCCTATTTCCGCTAGTTTTATATCATTCGCGTGCACCCTCTTTACCTTCCTGGTCAATTGGTCCCATATCACAAAGGAATTGTGAACTCTATCGATGATCTTATTGAGTTCACATGGCCCAGTAGTAGCTGGACGTCTTCTTGGTGTGGCCATAGGGTTAGCCTTAAGTGGTGTTGATTCTCGTGGAATTTCCTCAAAGTATTCCATATATAGGTTTGCCATTGGTGGTGATAATGGCGAGCCCATTGCTATATCCTGTCAATATATGTAGGATCCCAAGTATGTTGATTGTGTACAGAAAGTCAGCATCTCCTTCAGGGTATCTATTGGTATACTGGTCCCAATAACATCAGGACAACCTTCAAAAGCTTGACGACACTTCGAAGATATCTCCCCATAGAGGAGAACATGATTAAAGACAGTGTGTACGCTATCCCGTGCAGCTGCGGAAATATAGGAAAATATAGGAAAATAATGTATAAACGTAATAATACAAACTGGTAAAGCAGGTTAGTAGTTCCAGGAATACTTGTTAGTAGCAAAATATATATACAGTATTGAAGTATCGCTGTATGACTTCTTACTGATTCTACGTGCTCGCTCACTGTGACTCCTACAACGCTGTTACCTCACCCTCACTCTTCCGGTTACCTACAACCTTTTACTCTGTCACTATGGACTCGACTCGACGGATATTCACTGGCAGTAGTATAAGTATACACTGGGTGAGTCCATTTATATAAAAGGGGTGAACCCCTCAACACATTACCAACATCGGCTCAAAATTTAAAAAAAAAACGTGATTTTGAACATACACAGCACTTCAGAAAATATGTCCTTAACGTATCGGAACAAAACCTTTGCATAACACGAAAATCCGTAAAAAATGTTCGTTTTCCCTCCAAAATTGTTATCTTCTCAACATGGCTGAACCTATTCCCACAACTGAAGCGGCAATAAGGCTGGAAATGCCCGCATTTAATTCCAATACCCAGACATGGTTTCTGCAACTCGACGCAATATTTCAGGCGCGACACATCACATCACAGCAGTCCAAGTTTGCCTCAGTCGTTGAGAAGCTACCTGCGGAAGTCGCCGCAGAAGTAGTAGACATACTCACAAACCTTCCAACCGACAAGCCTTACGAAGTATTAAAACAGGCCATATTGCAAATTTAACCATAGGCGACAGCAACCCATCTCATTTCTTACGCCGCATGCAATCGTTACTTGTCAGCAACACCATATCTGACACTGTCCTTAATCAGAGTACAGCCTGAAATCGTCCGAATATTAGCCGCCCTAACAGACGAAGTCGGCTTTCAGAAGTTGGCTGTAATTGCCGACAAAATAGCTGATACTACTCCAGCTCGGCAAATATCCTCTACAAGCACGTCAGACGACCTCACTTCGGATTTTCATCATAAACTACAACTTCTAACATCCGAATTGCAAAAACTATCCCTACGGATCGATGAAGTGCAAAACAAACCGAGAAAAAGTCGTGGCAACTCAATTGCCCGACATTTCAACCGTAGACCACGTTCAGCGTCGCGTCGCCCTCACCGACGTCAACATGGTAACTGCTGGTACCATGAAGTGTTTGGCGCGCGCAAAAAATGCCAGCCGCTATGGGCTTTCCGGAACAAATTTTCAACTGAATTACAGGGAAACGGATTACCTGGCACCCAGTAAATGCGTTGAATGCCACGGCTAACAACAAAACTCATCTTTTCTATATTGGTGACCAAAACAGCAACCTCGATTCATAAATTAGTGTTGTACCAAGTCGGTGATATCCAAACAAGCTTCATTAAAACTACAAGCAGCGAATGGCACACCAATCAATACCTACGGCGAACGTGTCATGTCACTTAATATCGGACTAAGAAGGGAATTCGTGTGGACCTTCACAGTCGCCAACGTCGAAATGCCAATCATCGGTGCGGACTTTCTAACACATTACAACTTATCTGTGGATTTATCTTCGCGCACGCTGACAGACGCGCGTATTAATCTGCAACGCCGCGGATCTACCTCAAGACACTCGACATTGGGTTTAACAGCTGTAGTACCCAAAGCCAACGGCTACGAAGAATTACTACAGAAACATCAATCTCTGTTATCACCGTTCACTTACGCGGAGCCGATCAGACATAATGCCACACATTCAATAAAGACAACCGGACCCCCAGTTTATGCTCAACCGCGTCATCTACACCCCAGCAAACTACGGGTAGCTAAGGACGAGTTTAATAATATGCTTAAACTAGGTATAATTTGTTCATTATCCAGCCCTTACGCTACACCACTTCACATGGTCCCAAAGGCTGACTCTCATAATTGGCGTCAATGCGGCGATTACAGACTACTGAACGCCCAAACTATCCCGGATAAATATCCCATCCCCCATATAAAAGATTTCGCAGCAAAGTTTTCACCAAGCTGGACCTGCGTAAGGCATTTTATCAGATCCCTATTGAGCAGTCCGACATTCCTAAAACGGCAGTAACGACTCCTTTTTGGCTTATTTGAATTTACTAGAATGCGTTTCGGCTTGCGCAATGCAGCCCTATCATTCCAGCGACTGATCGACGAAGTCCTCCGCGGATTATCTTACACCTACGACTATATAGAAGACGTTTTAATAGCCAGCAGAACGCACGACGAGCACTACGAACATCTCCAAACGGTTTTCTAACGTTTACAGCATTATAGATTGAAATTAAGCGTGGATAAATGCGTATTTGCTGTTCCCAGTTTAACCTTTCTTGGTCATATTATAGATGAACATGGCTTAACTCCCTTAGACCAGAAAGTGAAAGCAATAACCGACTTCCCACCACCTTCAACTTTAATACAACTTCGGAGGTTCTTGGGAATGATTAATTATTACCGCCAATTTATTCATAATTGTGCTTCAATATTACTACCCTTAACCAACATTTTATCTAGGCATAAGAAAAAGAACTCGAAAATAACTTTCTCTTCAGAAGAGATGAACTCTTTTAACGCTGCCAAAGACGCGCTACAAAATTGTGTTAAGTTGTCATACATAACTTGTTCGGATGATGCCAAGCTAACTCTCACCACCGATGCATCCTCTAATACTATCGGCGCAGTCTTACATCAAGTTGTCCACGGAACTGAGAAACCATTATCATTCTTTTCTCTCAAACTTAACTCCGCACACATGAATATTCACTGACCACAAACTGTTGACATATGCCCTACATTCCAAATCCGAGAAACACAACCCTCGTGACATTCGGTACATGGATTACATAGGTCAATTCACCTCTGACATCCGCTATGTCAAAGGAACCAGCAACTCCGTGGCTGATGCATTATCTCGTACCACACTCAGTAACATTCAGCCCGCTACACTTAATTTCGACACCCTTGCAGATGAAAAACTTAACGACGAAACTTTCTCATCTGTTCGATCTGACACCTTTTTGGAAATTGAAAAAAGGCCATTACCATTTACCGACAAATCGGTGTACTGTGACATCAGCACGGGCAATCTATGCCCTTATTTACCTCCATCAGTGCGACGACCCGTTTTTGATCATTTTCACTCACAGGCTCACCCTGGTGCTAAGGCAACGTTGCGGACCATATCGGGCAGATTCGTCTGGCTCGGTATGGCAACTGACGTCAAGCAGTGGTCCCGCACGTGTAAACGTTGCCAGGCAACCAAAGTAGTAAGACGCACCTCCGTCAAACTTCCCAAACCCTGATGGACGTTTTACTCACCTACACGCGGACTTGGTTGGTCCTCTAGATCGTGTAAACGGATACGAGTACATACATACTATTATAGATTGTTTCACGCGATGGCCAGTAGCCATACCATTATCATGCATAACAGCGGAAGCAGTAGCAAACGCAATTTTCACCCATTGAATATTCGGATGCCCCTCAGTCATTACCACCGATAGGTACCCACAGTTCCAATCCACGCTGTTTAGTGAATTCACAAACTTATTAGGAATAAAACACATCTCTACCACGGCTTATCACCCGTGTAGCAATGGACTAATGGAGAGATTTCACAGGCAGTTAAAATATGCACTTACAGCATCCACGAAAGGCCGCACTTGGGTGGACAACCTACCCTTTGTCATGCTCGCACTGCGCAACACCGTAAAGCTAGATTTGAAATGTACCAGCGGAGAACTAGTTTTCGGAAAACCTTCAACCCTGCCTGGACAAATTTTCAGCAATAATTCTGACAACGTCCCTTCCACCAAAGTATTTTGTAATTGATATCGCGGGGAAAAGTAACACAGTCAGTATCGACCGTTTAAAACCAGCATATATACAGAATAAGACGTTATAGTCACGATACAACACGCCCAAAACCATCTAGTACACAGACACGTCCAGCAAGTACCTCTGAGTCGGAACCATATACCTGTACCAAATCGGGTAGGCACGTCCATTGGCCTACCAAATTTAAAACTTACATTACATATTAATACTCATAATTCAATGACTATTAATCGGGGGGGGGTTGTTAACAATGAGATAAACATGGAAGCCAATAGTGGCCCAAACAAAGATAAGAATAAAGATAATTAAGAGGGCGATTCCCCGCCCTCTTGTTGGAAGTCCCCACCTAGCTGTATAATCAATTTAGCGGAGTTCTTGGAGCGAGCTAAGAGTTACGCTCACCTTGTCTTAGAAGGTGGACTCTTAGAAAACTCCCAAAAATTGAGAAAAATTGACAAAAGAATAGTATCAGTTTTCGTCGTGGACAAGCGTACGCACAAAATTTGTCGTTCGACGAAAGACACAGTGATAAAATCACTGGAGTCCTTTGGGTTCAGGCCCCTCAGAATAGTTAAGAGAGCCGGATATTTCATGTGGGACGTATTGTTACACACGCCGGAAGACTGCGTTGCCGCATCGAGCCGTGAATTAATAACGAAAGAGTTGATCCTGCGCACGTAGTACGAAGGCCGTAGAAGGACCAAGTAGAATTTAATGAGGTCCCTCCTCAGGATATCGCTGCGTTCCTGTCCCAGTATGGCGAAATACTAGGCGCTTCCTGCGATAGCCTGAAGGGCGGAGCTTGATATCATGTTGGACCAAAAAGCCTTCCGCTCCATCCCCAACTGTCTGGATGTTGGACGCTTGAAGCTGCCGGTCATTGTAACCGGCCGCAAACCGGTATGTTGGGAGTGTGGAGAGACTGGTCACCTCTTCTCTTCCTGCCAAGAGAAGAAGGCCTCTGAAAGTCAAGCTTCTGTCGTCTAAAATCCCCCTCTGACCGCGTCTTTACCTACCGCCTCGCCTGTAATGGGCGTGCCAGCTTCTGGGACCGAGTCGATTAAACCTCCGGTTGGCGAAACATCTAAGGCCACATTCCCCAAAGAGCCTTCGCCCGCTACTAGTGCAGTTGCGGAGAAGGAGGAGGGGGAATGGCTGGTAGCTGGTAAGGCCAGAGGGAAGCGCCAGACAGCGGGTCCTCAGTCCCCTGAAGCCTCAAAGACGAAAGGCACACACAGCCCCACTCCCTCTGGCGCAGTTAAGGGCGATGCCCCGGTCTCTCAACAATCTTTCCAAGAACAACAAAGAAAATATGATCCTGGGTACGAGAAATCGGAGAAAATAAAGGAGCTAAAAAAGAAACTGGAGAAAAACAGACTCAACCCCCTAATCCTATTCCTTCCACGTCCTCTGC
This sequence comes from Acanthosepion lycidas, assembly GCA_963932145.1. Taxonomy (NCBI): domain Eukaryota; kingdom Metazoa; phylum Mollusca; class Cephalopoda; order Sepiida; family Sepiidae; genus Acanthosepion; species Acanthosepion lycidas. The sequence continues at coordinate 59,847 of CAWVQA010000286.1, read as the reverse complement.
CCGGTCCACACCTTCACCCAAGAAGAAACATTCCCCTCTAACAACACCGTCCAAATCTCCTCCTCCCAGCAGAGATCCCAGCCCTTATAAACATAGAACTTTCTACACCCCCTTCATACTCCCATCCCTTCCCCTGTTAAACAAAGATCCCCCTACACCCCTCTGCATACTCCCAGTCCTTCCCCCGTTAAAAAAGCAGAAATGCCCCCTCCACTTCCAAACGCCAGAGAAGCCCTACACAGGAGCGCAAAGATAGAAATTGTAGAAACACATCTTCAACACAGGAGAGGTTGTCTGCCACATTTCCCCTGCCCAGGCTGAGAGACCCCGCGATTATGGTAATCGCATCAAAGACTTAAAGTATTTGCTATCGATAAGGCAATATGCAGATATGGATATCGAAGTGCCGCAAAACTTTGCGCTTGCCCAAAGGGTACTAACTGTAATCAGATATAGATCGCATAGGGCAAAATCCGGGTACTAACAACCGGGACGTGAAATCATTTCGATAAGTACCGGAATGAGCACCCTCGGGACGTAGCATGGAGTTGAACAAATAGTGGCAACTCGGCTCCTAGGACGCTTGCTGGCTACCTTGACCGAGTCTTAGTTAGGAGAGTTGATGTAGGGCTCTTAGGGTGTCCAAGCTTCCATTACATAGTTTATTCGGACCTTAGGCTTGTCCGGGTCCGCGTAAACTTAGATAAGCCTAAGGTTAGGTTGGCTGGTTACTAGAATTTTAACTGTTCATTATTTGGTAAGCAGGATTTCCGGGACCAGTTGCTACTAATAATACAGAGGGAATTGACGGGGGGCGGTTTTAGGGAATGCCTGGTGGGACAAATTAAAATCCAAAATTAGAACGTTTGATGCCGACTTTAGTCGTCGACTCAATCTAGATAAATTAGCGGCGCAAACGGCTTTAGAACATAAAGTTGATCGGACTGTGAAATCCCGTGATAGTGGGGAAATAGACTTAGCTAAGACAGAGTTATCCTCCTTGCTTATCAAGAAGGATCAAGCTCTGGTAGTTAGGGCTAGGTTAAAAAGCATGTCTTCTGAGGCGACGAATATGGCCGCTGAATTGCGTACAGCGGAAAATTGGAACGCGTCTAGGCGACATATCGCGTACGTCATATTGCCGGGTAAGCGGACCGTGACTACAAACGCGGGCATATGCAAGGCCTTTCGGAATTACTTTCAGGATCTTTTCACCAGGGAGCCCGGTCTGAGCTGTGCTCAGTTCGACGCCTATTTAGCCGACTTTCCCTGCCTCAAGGCAGCTGAAGCGGCTGGGTGCGAGGGTCTCATCACAGAGTCGGAAATCTGGGAAGCGCTGAAACAGGTTGACATGGATAAATCTCCGGGACTAGATGGTCTTCCCTACGAAGTTTACTTGAGGCAGTCGCCCGTTTTTGTTGCTTTGCTGGAACTGATTTTCAACCACTGGATGAAGCAGGTGTCTATACCTCAAAGCTTTACCAGGGGTGTGATCAAGTTGCTGCGTAAGGACGGTGGGGATGGGTTAGGTAATTTTCGCCCTTTAACCATGTTAAACACTGAGTTAAAGATTTTGGCGAAGATCTTAGCCAACCGTTTGCAGCTTGTCCTGTCTAGTCTGATTGGCTCCGAACAGACTTGTGCTGCGAAGGGCAAGACTATTCAGGATAAACTTCATATGGTACGCTTGATCTTAGGCAGTGAAGCCGCGCTGATCAATTTAGATCAGTCCAAGGCCTTTGATAGGGTTGGCCATCGGTTTCTGGAGGCTCTCCTTTCGGCGGCCGGTTTCGGAGCCGACTTTCGCGCCTGGATCCGACTTTTGTATGCGACCCCCGGTGAGGTGGTGGAGGTGAATGGGGTAAGATCGAAGCCTTTCGTATTGTCTCGCTCCATTCGTCAAGGTTGTCCGCTTTTGCCTTTGCTTTACGTTCTTGCGTTGGAACCATTCCTTCGCAAGTTAAAGGCAAATCCGGTCCTTCGCGGAATTTCCCTGCCTAGGGCTACCACCTCAACCATTTTTGCCTATCTGCCTATGCTGACGACGTTTCGGTTCTTGTGTCGAGCAGAGCCGACATTGACGAAGTCAGCAAAGAGATCAGTGGGTATGAGATGGTGACATGGGCCAAGATCAACCGCGATAAGTCTGTTGGCTTGCCATTGGGTGCGTGAAAAGGAGTTTCTCTTCCCGGACCTTTCCTCTGGACGGATGGGCCGATCAAGATACTCGGCGTCTGGTTCGGTCCTGATCTCCAGTTGGAAATGAATTGGTCGGAGGTACAAGGGAAGGCCGAGATCGTGAATCTTGCGCGTATATGAAGAGTAAAAGGGGCTGAACTGGAGTGGCATTTTAATGCCGGTTAGGCATCAGGATATTATTTTCCTGGGTTGAACATGGGCAACCCTTCCCTAGATTTAGGCTAGATCAGGTTTTTGATTCTTTAGTTTTTCTTTTCTTTTCCAGTAAACGTAGCTAGGGTGTGTTTGCTCATTGGCCCCTTTTATTTCTGTCCCTTTTTTTCCCTTTAGTTTAACTCCCCATCCCCTCCCTCGTTAGGTGGTCAGTGGTCTCAGTTCTCTGGTGGATGCGAGGCGCCTTTAGTTTCGTTTGTGTTTTTTTCGTATTTGTTGTTATGTCTGAATTGTGCACGTCTGTGTGAGTGCATGGGATGGATGAATGTTTTCCTATATTCTTATAAGTCCCACATCGATTTCGTCCAGTTAACTGATTTTTCTGCCACATTTAAGGTCTGTGGGGGTTTTATTACTAAAATGATTTTGTTTAGTTTCTTGTAAATAGTTTATAACCATCTTGTATATATATCATTGGGGTGTTTTAGCTTGTTTTTTTTTTATTCCCCTTCCCTCACAGACAATGATTTGTATATATGGGGACTATTTAGGATTTTCATTGAGACAATGAGGTATTTTGGTGGATGTAGTAAGAAAGGTAAGTATGAATGTGTTGTTTTGGTGCTAGGATTATTGTTTTGAATGATTGGGTCAATGGTTGTGGCTAGCTAAGTTATAAATTAAGACAAATGATGACCGTCCTTGTTCCACATCCATTTTTTCTGTTCATTTACAGTAATAAATATCGTCAGACCTCCACACCTAGAGAGATGCCCATCATCTCCACGCCAGTCAAAACTCTGACTTTGCCGCGCAAAAATAATCTCTGACTCAGCAACCTTGGGGTACACTCTATCTCATTTCTCAAACTTCTTTTATACTTTCAAAGTGATATTTCTCACTACATAACAAGTATCAGTAACTAATAATCTATTTTTCTCATGCAGTTAAAGGTACGCAACTTTGAACAACTTTGAATAATTTGTATAAATACACTTACGTACACACACTAACGATTCTACCTCAACACCGAACATTTTTGTACGTAATCAAACAGTTTAATTCTGTGAACAAATCCAATCAACACCTGTAAACGCATCCAAACATTCACAATAATATAATACACAATTAAATACACTAATCTTCATTTATTCATCAAATCTTAAACCCACTGAAATTGTATATAAATTGATGTTATTGTTATGCATTCAACTTTTGTCTTCTTTTCAACTTTACTTGCATGATTTGTTCCAAGTATTTGTTCTAAATAATTATTGTGGACGAATGTTGTAGAACACGGCCTCGAAATTCCTTCTGATCAATTTAAACACATTCACTAGTCTGCAACACCTTCAAAAGCGCCCGTTTTAACTATGCGGTCAGACGTTAAAGATCATTTACATCACTCACGCAAGTATAAGCAGTCAGAATTTCATCCTGGAGAAATGCCAAACTAATCCACACCAGTCAAAATCTTAACCAGGTACACTTTATCCCGCGCAAACTTCTCTGACTCAACACACAGCATTTCGCTCTACCAGGAACAATTTCTTACAATACTAAAAAGTAATAATAACTACTAATAAGTATTAGTAAACATTCAATCAAATATGAAAACAACTAAACAACTCATACCAGTTTTTGGATAATAATTTAAATAAACACACGCATACACACTATTGACTGAACTGCCACAAAAGACATTTTTGTACATGAACAAACAGTTAGTTTAATTTCACACACAAATATTAATAACAGTTTCACACACACTGAAACTTGGCATAAATACACTACATAATTCAATTCAACCATTTGTAGAATCGTCTTTTTTTCTCTATCTATCACCCCTAGTAACAGAACAGTCTATATCTTACGCCTACGTACGGAAAACTTCGACCAATAAAAACCGTACTAGGCGAATCAACAAATCTCATTGGTTAACGACACAATAATCTGAAAGTTTCACGTGCATTAACAAAATTGCTCCAAAACTTCTTTGAGCCGATTTTGGACTTTCAAAATATATAAAAGAAAACACCCACTGACTTGGTCAGTCAGCGACGAACATCCACCAGTCGACGCCGTTCGAGTTTTGTTTGGATTTACGTTATTACTGTGAAGACTTTCAGCAAATATTAGTTTTGTGCAGCGAGTGTCTTTTTTACGTTAAGTACTAGTTTCTATTTTATTTTTCATTTTCAGTTTAACCGCTTTTCCCTTTTGTTTGCTACCCGTTTCGTTTCATTCTTTATTTCTTTTAATTTTTCGTTAGTCAATTTTTTTAATTTTAAGTTTACTAGTAAGCAAGTTTTAATTTTTCCCCCCTCTTTCTTTTTTGCCTCGTCCCACTTTTTTGACGTTGCCTTTTTATTTTTGTTTTTCGTCACCAATTGTTTGACTTATTTTTCTCCTTTTGTTTTGTTTGTTTTTAACATGTGACTTGCATTTTAGCAAGCCAAATTTTTTTATTTTTATTTTATTTTTTGACCCGCTGTTCGTTTTCATGTTTTGCTTTAAAAAAGAAAAAAGAAAATTATAACAGAACGCCATTTGTAAAAAGAAAATAAAAAAAGAAAAAAAATTAGCATGAGTGACGCTGATGAGTCACCACCGGAATCCGGCGAAATTCGAGAGACGATATGGCAAAAAAAGAAAAAGACAATTAAAGACGCGGCGTATTACGCAAAATATGAGGAGTATGTGATGGGAACTGATTTCCTCACCATTCCTGAGGCGCTAAACGCGGTGACGACTCGGACAATCTCCCTGCTGACCTCCGACGTGAAAAGTCGGAAATTAATTGGGGTTAGCAGGGAAACGATGGAGGAGGCTTTGAAAACTTTGAACGTTGCCCCCCCCCGGATGCTAGCAAGAAGGTCCCATGCATTATGGGACATTCTTCTTGCTGATGAAGAAGAGGCCAAAAAATTGAGAATGCAGACTAAGTACATGGGCACTCGAAAAACTCGAGTGACTGTGCATAGAGTGCCAGCAGATATTAGCGAGGACCACATGGGAGCTTTTTTCGCCCAGTATGGCGTAGTAAATGAGGTCTGTGCAGCCATCAGCAAGTCTGGCATTGCCACTGGAGACATGGTGCTCCAAATCACAATGAACCGGAAAAGTTTCAGGAACGTCCCGAACATCTTAACGTGTCGGGAAATGAAGATGATTGTGGTTGTCGAAGGAAGACGACCGTGTTGTTGGACATGCGGCGACGCGGGACACATGTCAAAGGAGTGCCCTGGAAAGAAGGCAGCACAACAACCCCAACCACAAGCCTCGGTAGCACCAACTACACCACCACCAGTAGCAGCAGAAACGCCAGAAAGCCCTAATAATGAATGGACGGAGGTCAGGAGGGGCAAGGCATCAAAAAGCGCCCCTACTCCGAAAAACCAGCAACCACCACCACAGCAGCAGCAGGAGCAGCACGAGGAGGTGGAGCGGTGGCAGCAGCAGCAGCAACCAGAACCATAGCTGCTACAACAACAACGACGACAGCAATCGCCACCCCCACGACAACGACAGAGAGCGGTGTCAAAATCTTCCCCGAAGCGGAAGAACGAGGAAAGAAAGAGACGTGCAGAGAAGAAACAGCAGCAGCAACACACTGATCCAGAATTGGAAGTGGAGGAAATGCCTCCCCCATGTACTGCCTCTTTGAAGAGGACTAGGGAAGAGGAAGACGACATGGAACCAGTGCAAAAACGTGCCGGCCGAAGTAGGGCGGAGAGGCACATGGACAAAACCAGGTTCCTTTCCGTCCCTGAATAGCCAACCGAGGAGCTAACAGCCCCGAAAAGGAGTCATTCTTTTTCCCCTGTCCGTGTTTCTTCCCCCACCCCCTCACTCTTCAATCAGTTCCCTCTCCACACCCCCTCACACTTCCACTTCTTACCCACCCCACCCAGCAAGGGAGAAGAAGAAAAAGAAACGCTTCCCGGGACCAGAAGCCATCTGTAAGGTGAACCGGGAAGAAGCAAAAAAAATGTCCAAACAAAAACTTTTACTAAAAAGGTCGACGACAAGTCGGTGGAAGACCCCCGGAATTTTCCTCACGCCCCTGGAGTGATTACCTTAGTGAGGGATTCCTGGAGCTACCTCAAAGTTTGGAGCCACTTGTTCGAGGCCAAGGAGGCCTATACCAACTTGAGAGTTTTCGAACTGGAAAATACCAATTTAAAAAAATTAAGACATTTTTGCTCTGGGAGGGTTCCTGTGTTGGTCCACCCCTCTCTATATAGGGCTATCAAACTAACCTACCCCACGGACGTCGGCGGTATTGTCCTGGACGGTCGTATGACGACCGAACTGGGAACAGGAAGCCTGGGACAATCCGTCGGGGTCCTGACAGCTGCAGATTTCCGACCGTTATGTGAGTAGGCTTTTTGCTTTTATTTTTTTCCTCCTTTTATCCTATCAAGATAGCGACTTTGAATGTGAAGGGCTTGAGGGATTGGGGTGAGGCGGCCCGCCTGCTCCGGGATCTCTTGTCCTTCGGCGTAGATGACGCCGCGATCGAAGAGACCCACTTTGTTTGCAGTTCTGATGCGTGTGTGCTGTCTAACGACTTTGTCGTCTATTCAGCATATGGGGACCGGGCTGCCAGAGGAGTGTCTTTGCTGGTGAAGCGGTCTCTAGATGCGAAGGTAAACCTTGTGCATACCGATGCCGAGGGACGGTTGATCGTGGCCGATATTGCCGTGAAAAGTGGTTCGTTTCGGGTCGTTGCGGTTTATGCGCCCAACGACCAGGAGGAGCGGGTTTCGTTTTTTCGGCAGTTGGGGCCTTTCCTTGTGGATTCAACGCGCTTAGTTCTAATGGGGGACTGGAATGCCAACCTGGACTCCAAGTTAGATCGGGGGCGGGGTACTAGCGGGAGAAGGGACGATCGGATCCTGGTCGATCTGATCGACGATTTTGGTCTCGTCGATAGATACCGGGTCGATCACCCCTGGGGAAAATGTGGACGTGGGCTCTTAGCTGGCCTTGTGACAAGGTGGTTAGCTACCTTGACAGAATGTTAGTCAGAAGGGCTATACGGACCACAAGCGGGACTTCCGGGAGCAGCTAACTAGCTTAGCTAGTGGGGGCGGTTATCGGGAATAGGTGGTGGGGCAGACTTAAAAGTAGGATTAGGTCCTTCACCACTGATTTCAGCAAGCGGCTCGCCCTAGATAGAGCTGATACGGTGAGGACGTTTAGAGCTAGTCTTTCCCGGGTGGTGGCTGGGGGGGATCCCCAAGAGATAGCCTTAGCTAGGGAGGCCGTGAAGCGTTCGAATAGCTAGCGCTACATGGGCCAGGTAATTAGACATAGGTTAAGCAAGATGTCTTCCGAAGCGGTGAATATGGGCGCAGAATTGCGCAGGGAAGAGGTCCGTCGAGGTGACCATCGTTATATTCGGGAAGTCAAAACCCCGGAGGGGCGTACTCTTCGGGCCACTGACGATGTGTGCGAGGCGTCTCGGCGGCATTTCGAGAGCCGCTTTACCAAGGAGCCTGGACTTCGTGAGGACGAGTTTCGCAGCTATTTGGCTGACTTTCCTCGGCTTTCGCCGACTGAAGCGGCTAGCTGCGAGGGAGAGATTACCGAGGGCGAGGTCTACGCGGCTTTGAAGAAGGTCTGCAGAGGCAAGTCTCCCGGTCTGGATGGTTTTCCCTATGAATTGTACTTGAGGCTGTCGCACATCTTTGTCCCGATTTTGACTGTCGTGTTCAACAACTGGTTCCGACAGGGGTCCCTCCCCGACCGGTTTTCCAGGGGTGTGATTACGCTGTTGAAACAGGGAAAGGATGTTGGGGGCACTTAGACGATTACAGGCCCATAACTCTGCTAAACACAGAATTAAAGATTTGGGCCAAGATCCTGCAGGAGCGTTTGCACTCAGTTGCCGAGTCTCTGTTGGGTCCGGAGCAGACTTGTGCTGAGCGGCCGAACAATTCAGAGCAACCTGCATCTGATTCGCACGATCATAGAGGGTGTAAAAGACGACGATGAGGCCGCGCTGATCAATTTGGCGTGCCTCGAGGTTGGCTTTCCGCGCGTTGACAGTGGAGATCCGATTATTGAGGGGATTGTGAGGGCCGCTTTCCCTCGCCTTACCATCAGTTCCCCAAGCTCGCGGGTGGAGTGCCGTCGTAAACCCCGGGTTAAATCGTTTTTCTTTCGCAAGTGTCGGTCGGCTTTGTTGGCTGTCCCTTAGTCCAGTGACCTTTCTCGGCCTAGGAAGGTTTTCTATCGTTTGTTGTGTAGCGGTCGCGATGGATTCCCTACGTGAGGATCTCGGCTTGTCGGAGGAGGAGTTTCGCTCCTACTGGTCTTGGGTGACAGCGGCGGATTATCTCAGTAACCCTGAGTTTTCGCTTTCCTGGCGATTGGCTCGGAATCGGCTGCCTCTCAATGACAAGGTCTTCATATGGGGTTTGGCAGATTTGGCAGATTTGCCAGACTGTGAACGGTGTGGCCTTGGTTTAGAAGAAACGGCTTCGCACGCCTTCTACCATTGTCCCCGGGTCCACCCCCTGTGTTTTTTAGTCACTTGTTGGAATGATATAGGATTTGTATCCTATAAACGCCCCTGCAGATTGATAAATATTGAAAATATTTTTCAATATCTAACATATGTTTTAAAATGAGTAGGCCAGTGTACGTGTCTACCCGATCTTGTGCTAATGTTTTTAGGTGTGTTTGGAGGTGTAGAAAATGTTTCACTTACGTTGGTATTTGTCGTGGCTGTAGAATGTTCCGTCATACTTTCCTTTGTAGGTAAATCCAAGTACGCTGGTTTTAGTCTGTTTACTTTGCTTTTTTGGCACTTTAAACAAGTTTGAGTCCAGCTTTTTATGTCAGTATGCATGTTTGGCCAGACAAAACTACTGCTAATCAACTTGTCGGTTGCTCGGTGTCCGGGATGTGAGAGATTGGGAAAATGCAGAAATATCTTTTTTCTCAATGAAGGTGGAATGTATGGTCTCAACGTCACAGAGTAGTTTTTTGTTCCAAATGGGACGGGGTGTTCCTTCTATTGTAAAGAAGTGTCCTCTTTTATTTTGTATAATGTGGTATCTTCCTTTTGTTCATCTGCAATGAGGTCGAAGGTAAGAGTTTCAGAATCGATAGATTGTATTGTGGAGCGCGAAAGTGTATCTGCCACGATATTGTCTGAACCTTTAATATAGCGGATATCCGATGTAAATTGGGATATGTAGTCCAGTTGTCGGGTATCTCTGGGTGTGTATTTATCTGTGTTCACATGTAAAGCGTAAGTGAGGGGTTTGTGGTCTGTGAAAATAGTAAAGTTTCGTCCCTCGAGCAGATGTCGAAAATGCCTTATTGCTAAGTAAATAGCTAGTAACTCTCTCGAGAAGGTACTGTACTTCTGCTGTGCTTTGTTTAATTTGACCGAGAAAAGGGAGATTGGCTTTTCTGAACCATTTAGCTTCTGATGTAGAACTGCTCCAATTGAATCTCCTGAGGCGTCAGTTGTCAATGTAAGTGTTGAGTTAGCATCGTCACCGATGTAAGAGAGCTTGGTAAAATCTGTTAACGCTTTTTTAGCATTTTGAAATGCAGCTAACGCTTCTCCGTCAATCAGTATTTTCGCATTTTTCTTCTGTTTTTGCAGCAAGTTTGTGAGTGGGGTCAAAATTCTGGAACAACCTGGAATAAATCTACGGTAGTAATTTATTAAACCGAGAAATCGTCTTAATTGACGCAGTGATGTCGGCTGCTGAAAGTTTTGTATTGCTGTTACTTTCTCTGGGACAGGTGTGATTCCGTTTTTGTCGATCATGTGGCCCAAGAAATTTAACATTGAAACAGAAAAATCGCATTTGTGGACATTTATGTTTAAGCCAAAATGTGCCAGTCTCTCGAAGACTTGTTGAATATGGTATATGTGTTCTTTTCCATTACGACTGGCGATAAGCACGTCATCGATATATGCAAAGGTAAAAGGCAATCCTCTCAAAACTTCATCAATGAGTCTTTGAAAGGTTTAGGCAGCATTACGTAACCCAAATGGCATCCTGATGAATTCATAGAGTCCAAAAGGAGTGGTAATTTCAGTTTTCCTTGTGTCTTCTTCTGCTACTGGAATTTGGTAGTACGCCTTAACCAAATCCAATTTTGTAAAAACTGTGGTTCCTTGCAAACCTATGACGAAATCATGTAAGTGCGATATAGGATATCTATCAGGAACAGTTTTTGCATTGAGATTCCTAAAATCCCCACAAGGTCGCCATGCGCCAGCTTCTGGTTTCGGAACCATATGTAGCGGAGAGGAGTATGGGCTATTTGAAGGACGTATGATGCCTAACTGCAACATATGTTGAAATTCGTCTTTTGCTATTTTATATTTGTCCGGATGTAATCTGCGTGGTGATGTATGTGTAGGTGTGGTGATATAATGTTTAGCAGTGTGACAGATTTCATCTGTATGGGTTAAAGGCGTGGTTAGTGTAGGAAATTTTTTTATCAATTCATGTAGGCCATTAGCCGTTGGTATTGCTGAACTAATTCCTGTTGACTTGTAGATTGAGGTGATTCCCTTTGTTCTTAGGTTTGTGTTACAGTCAATGAGAGAGTGTGTAGCCATATTCACTGATAAATCGAAATGGGATAGGAAATCCGCTCCTAGGATAGGTGTTTTCACATTTGCTTGTGTGAAAATCCATGGAAAAGATCTTCTTAGACCCAAATCGAGCGTTAGTGATATCTCACCGTATGTTTCTATCTTTGATCCATTTGCTGCCTGCAATGTGTATGTGGAGAATGTAGGTTTTTGTTTTGTATTTGGTGGGATAACACTGATCTGAGCGCCGGTGTCGACTAAAAATAAATATCCGTTACTTCTGTCCCGGATGTAAAACAGACGACTCTCTTGTTTTAATCCAGCAGCTGATGTCTTTACTTGCTGCCGGCACAGTCGTTTCCCTGGTGTTGTGTAGAAATGTGAGAAGTTTTCGAATTGAAATTCCATGGTTCAGTGCACTTCCTTGCATTTCTTCCAAATTTATAATGATACCAACAGGTATCGAGTGTAATTTGCTCTCTGGAGAAAGAGTTCGATCTACTTCGACGTCTGTGTGGTGAGTAGGATCTATTTCTGAATGTTGGACGAGAACGCTAAGATTTCTGTGCTTGTATCAGACTCTGTATTTGTAAGCTGAGATTCGCCATTTGCTTATACAGCTGCGACAATTCAGATGACTTGTCTGGTAATGTTGTTGTATCTGTTGGTGCAAGTGATGTGGCGTATACATTTTTGTCTTGGTTGTTGTCATGTATTTTGTCTGCTATTTCTGCTATTTTCTCCAGCTGTAAATCATCGGGGAGTGATGCGAGTATCTGTGTTGTATGTGTTTGTAGTTTATGCATCCACAGTTTCTTTAACACCACTTCGGACATGGTGTTGTCTCCTAATAAGGATCACATTTTTCTTAAAAATTGTGAAGGTTTCATATATCCCTGGTTCACATTATTGAATAAGTCGTGTAACCTTCTTTCCTCCGATTTATCGACACGTCTAATAATTGCAGCTTTCAACGTGTCATAAGGTTTTTCTTTCGGCATGTCATTAAGTAGATCCACTACCTCGGATGCTACATCTGCGGGAAGTTTTTCGACGACGTAGGCGTATTTTGAACTTTGCGATGTAATTTTCTTTGCATTGAAAATTGCATTTAACTGTGCAAACCAAATTTGTACGTTAGTTGGGTTGTAAGTTGGTAAGTTAATTGTTATAGCGGCTTCCATAGGTTCCGTAGTGTGTGTATCCATTTTCTATGTGTCTTGATGATTATGGTTATATGTTAAAAAAAATGTGTTGCTTATTTTGCTGAAGGTTTTCTTTCAGTTGGAAATTTGCGAGTTCATTTCACGTCGATTGGTCACCACTTGTGGTGTTCAGCGTACCCGGATTAAAGGAGAATTTAATACGGGATACCCTGCCCACAAAATTACAACGCAAATTTCAAGAAGAAACAACACGATAAGGAACGTTTGTTGAAAATAGAACATTATATATTTATTATCTTGTGAATAGGGTAAAAAAGATTAATGTTTTAGTTCGTTTAAGCAAAAATGTGATTTTTCAAAAATGTCTGTGTTTGCTGTCTTTCAACAGAGTAGCAGAGTAATGTCTGTTTCTTTTGTTTTTGTATATGTGTAAAGAAATAAAGGGCGATCAATTTAAGTTGGAAAAAGAGAGTGTGAATGAGGAATAAAAAGATAAAAGGAAAATGTACTTAGGAGTCAGTTGTAAATTTGTTGTTGTTCTTCTTCTTCTTTCCGAATCCACTTTCGGCTCTTAGTGTCGGGTTGAGTCAGCGATGAAAATTACTGTCAGTCTTCTGTGATCTCTGCGCGCTTCTGACTGGCGACTGACTTGAAATTCTGTATTTATTGTTGACTTTTTTTTCACACTGGCTCGTTATCTTTTTTTTTTTTTTTGGTTTAGCAAATCGCCTCCTTTCATTGGTCAGAAAATTAATTTCACACCTTATTGCGAAATCTGTTTTTAAATCGTTTTGATCCGATTTTGCGGGTGTGCAAATCTACTTTGTGTTTTTTAGTCACTTGTTGGATTTTTGTATCCTATAAGGTTCCCAGTCAAGTTTATAACAACTGATGCATTCGGATTGGTTGAAAAGTATCAATTATGTGTCATCAACTACGTCCGAAGGTACAGACCCAAATTTTGTCCTCGAGTTGACGCCACAAAATGTAAACTAAACATGTTCTCGATCGCCCACGTGACCAAGAGAACTAATAAATACGAAACTTCGACACGACTTAGTCAGTGGGACCTTAAAATATTCAACTCATTCACTTGACTTCATTGAAGATCAACTCAACAACAGTCAAAGTGAGACGAACCAAGTTTTTCAACGCGACAACGAACCTTGTCACCCAATTCCAGGCTTAACGTTAATTACTTAAATTAACATAAACCCAGCTTGCGAAAGAACGCTCCCTCCAACAATTTATTTATTCCACTCTAAACATCTCCGGTCAAAGAGCAACAACTCTGTAGAAATCACAGTGAGTCAAGAACAATACTTTTTAATTTAATACAAAAAACAGAACTGTTTAATTTTCCTACAACAACAATAATACTTAAACACACCTTCTGATTTTCATACATACAGTTCAACAACTTCAATTCTTTCAATATTACATATAATCAAGAAATCTAAAGTGTTTTAACAACTTTAGCATATATTTTGTATTTGTTGTGTTTTAAAAATATTTATTGTTGAGCAAATTCTTCTACTTGATTATTTCTCTTGTTGTCTTTATGATATTTGATTTAGTTAAATTCCCAGATGAATTCTGTGGACAAAACAGACTGGTATAAAATGACAATTGGAAAAAATCTTAGATTTTGCCGACGCGTTTCGTCTTCAGACTTTTTCAAGGCAAAAATGAAATCGAAATGTTTTTGTTGTTATAGTTACATTAAAAAATCCAAATTTAAAAAGATAGACGCTTGTGTCTAAGCCTTTTTTCTGGTTAATGTAAATTACCTTTATAGTAAGGGATTATTTTTATTTATTTTTTTTTCCATGTCGACAATATACAGTGTAACCCGGATATAAGAGACCCGGATATAAGAGAGATTTTCTCTGGTCCCAAATTAGAGCCTGTGTTAATGTATATAAATTAAAATTATGTGAAGTGGTTATCAGAGAAAATACAAAGGATCTGCGGTCAGGACAACCTTAAAAAGCTTGACAACACTTCGCAGATATCTCTCCCAAGTAAGACCCCCCCCCCAATAGAGGAGAACATGACTAAAGACTGGGTGTACGCTATGCCGTGCAGCTGCAGAAAGGAATATAAAGGAGAGACAGGCCGCCCCCTCAAGGTAAGGCTTCAAAAACACCAGAAAGCTGTAACACGAGGAGAAGTAGAAAAATCAGGCGTGGCTGACCACATATGGAGAGAGAAGGGAGATCACCGCCCTCTGTGGGATCATGTTGAGATCATAGACAAGGAACACCATTGGAAAATTCATAAACCTAAGGAATCAGCACATATGCTATGCCACAAAAATCTCCTGAGCCGACCAAGCATAGAAATGAATACACTATGGAGACTCGTAATAAGGAGTGCCAGAGAAAAGCAATGATAACAACAAAAGCTGCAATATGAGCTCTGGTAAAACATGCAATGATAACAGCAAAATTGCAATATGAGCACTGGTAAAAATGGTTGCTGAAGACATTAGGTTTATAATACCCAGAAATTCATACCCAGATGTCATCAAGGACACATGGCACAGTGGATAAAGGCGTTGGTTAGATCCAGTGACAGGACCCAAAGAGTGTGGGTTCAATACCCGACAGTGGAGAACTTTCAGAGGGAAAATTAGCAGGAGATAACTGATAACTGACATCCATCAAACATGGCACGTGGAACTAGAACAGTGAGCGAAATAAAGTGTTCAGTTCGAAATTCCAACCACCTGAAGAAACGTTGTGATAAATATGGCGACAAAGATGAGGACAATAGTCCGAATAATGTAAATAATTTCCTCGCTAGTCTCTATTTTATCTAGCAAAATAACCATCCCACTAGTACATAAGAATACAAACGAGGTAGGTTCAAAGCGACTTTTTTTTTTTAGGGGGATTTCTAACTAAGCGGGTTACAAATTAGGTTAAAATATTAGAACACAAGAAAAGTAAATAAATAAATAAATAATAAATTAAATTAATAAAAAACAAAAAATAAAAATAAAGTGTTAGATTAGCAAAGAAAGAAAGAAAGTAAGGGAAAGAGAGAGAGAGAGGAGCCTTTGTACAAATTTCGGTAAAGCAAATTATACTTACATATGGCAGCTAGTGTTCATATACGCCGTCTTCCATTCTCATGATTAGTTAGTGATTTGTTGAGGCTGACTTTCTATCACCAAGCTTTTATGTTTCAATGGTTTTCTAAAATTTTCAAATACCAAATTAAATTTTCAATCAACCGTGTTTAGCGTTCAAAAAAGTCGCTAAATCAGCTAGTTTTTGCACGTAAATATCAATGTTTGTCAGAATTTTGTAAACCTAAAATTCTTAATATAACTTTGTATAAACTGTTAAAATCAATATTTTTCGATCGATAACTTATCGACCTTCAATAAGTTTATTTGTTTTCTAATGTTTTCAAATGCCAAAGTAATTTTCAAACAACCGTGTTTAACGTTCAAAAAGTAGCTATATCAGTTTATTTACATTTTCAATGTTTTGAACGTGTGTAAAACGTATCATTTTTAATATCACTTTGCGCAAACTGTTGAAACTTATTACAATTAATATTTTTTGACGGATACCACATTGATTTTCAATAAATTTATTGGTTTTCTAATTTTTCAAATGCTAAATTTAATTTTCAAACAACCATGTTTAACTCTCCATAAGTAGCCACATCAGTAGCAAATTAGCTAGTTTTTGCATAGTAAATTTCAATGTTTTTCAAATGTTTCTAAAACCAAAAATCTTCAATATAACTTTGCGTAAACTGTTGAAACTTGTTAAAATCTATATTTTTCGATCGATACCTTATCGATTTTCAAAAATTTGATTGTTTTTTTATGTTTTCCAATACCAAATTAATTTTTCAACAACAGTGATTAACGTTCAAAAAGTACTTGAAATTGGACAACTTTTTTTCCAACGTAAGATTCAATGTTGTTCAAAACCTTGCAAAATCCCAAATTTTTCATGTAATTTTGTGTAATGTATTGAAAAGTTTTAAAATCAATATTTTTCGATCGATACCTAATCTATCTTCAATGATGTTGTTGTTTTTCTAATGTCTTCAATGACACATGGCATAGTGGATAAAATTAAATTTTCAAACAACCGTGATTAACGTCAAAAAGTACTAGAAATTGGACAAAACAACTAGTTTTTCAACGTAAGTTTCAATGATTTCAGAGCATTGTAAAATCCAAAATTTTTAAGAGTTTTGTGTAAGCTATTGAAACTTGTTAAAATCAATATTTTTCGATCGATAACTAATCGAATTTCAATAATTTTATTGGTTTTCTAATGTTTTCAGATACGAATTATATTTACAAACAATGGTGATTAACGTTCACAAAGTACTTGAAACGACTACTTTTCAATGTAACTTTCAATGTTTTCAGAACATTGTAAAATCCCAAATTTTTAATATAACTTTTTGTAAACTATTGAAACTTATCAAAATCGATATTTTTCGATCGATACCTAACCGATTTTCAATAATTTTATTGGTTTTTACTGTTTTCATATACCAAATTAAATTCTCAAACAACCGTGATTAACGTCAAAAAGTAATAGAAATTGGACAAAACAACTAGTTTTTCAGCGTAAGTTTCAATGATTTCAGAGCATTGTAAAATCCAAAATTTTTAAGAGTTTTGTGTAAGCTATTGAAACTTGTTAAAATCAATATTTTTCGATCGATAACTAATCGAATTTCAATAATTTTATTGGTTTTCTAATGTTTTCAGATACGAATTATATTTACAAACAATGGTGATTAACGTTCACAAAGTACTTGAAACGGCTACTTTTCAATGTAACTTTCAATGTTTTCAGAACATTGTAAAATCCCAAATTTTTAATATAACTTTTTGTAAACTATTGAAACTTATCAAAATCGATATTTTTCGATCGATACCTAACCGATTTTCAATAATTTTATTGGTTTTTACTGTTTTCATATACCAAATTAAATTCTCAAACAACCGTGATTAACGTTCAAAAAGTACATGAAATTGCACAAATCTACTAGTTTTTCAACTTAGTACAAATTTTTTCCATACTTTGTAAAATCCAATATTTTTATTATAACTTTCTGTTAAATATTGAAATTTGTTAAAGTCTGTATTTTTTGATCGATACTTAATCGATTTTCAGTAATTTTATTGGTTTTCTAATGTTTTCAGATACGAATTATATTTTCAAACAAGCATGATTAACACTCAAAAAGTATTTTAAATTGGATAAAACAACTAGTTTTTCAACATAAGTTTCAATGTTTTTCAAAACATTGTAAAATCCCAAATTTTTAATATAGCATTGTGTAAACTATTGAAATTTGTCATGTGGCCAGAAATTAAAATTACGGATGTTTTGATCTAGAATTTATTTTTAAAACAAGAATCCCTGTAGTTTGTAAAGAGCTGGAGAATAATTAATAACACGGTGATAAACAATAGCGTTATGAACCTTGGAAACCAATCGATGAAAAAGTAAATTGTTTATTCCCGGAGGAGTGAAGTTGTTTTTTGGTAGTATGTCAGTACGTTCGCACTAGAAAAACAGATACGTCACCAGTCTAGGACACGTGAGGCCGGTTGTCGTAATAAAGCAGTCGAACTGAGTGGAGAGACTTCCGAGATTGAAAAGGAAGCGTCGGCTGTGTGTTGCTGAAGCTGAGAGCGAAAAAGTGAAATGCCGCCAACATCTAAGTACCGCTACTACTAATACTACTACTACTATTACTACTACTGAGAACGGGAACATCGAAGTTTGTATTAGTTGCGCTAAGAACAGACCTAAAAGGGTTAAAACGAAGGCCACATCTCTCCTTTACCGAAATTATTCGAATTATTTGTGTTTGTTTGGTTATTGTTCACATACAAGAAACATTCAAACTTGTGCATCAAGAATTATTTTCTCGTGTGTGTGTGTGTGTGTGTGTGTGTGTGTGTGTGTGTTTTTGCTTTTATATAGAAAAAATCTTTTGTCCTTTCAAAATTAAATCGACTTGGTTATATTTATTTTTCTCTTAACCCGATTCTCACCCGATGTACTCGCAGGTGGACCACCGGAGATCTTCCAGATTTCTACGATCTGATGACCATTCTACAGGATCAAAACAATCACAACATGGTTGGAGGGTGACTTCGAATTGACATTGGGAACCGGAGACTTGTGTCTAAACTGTAATATTGGACCATACCGGACCAACGGCCAGTTTTGTAGAATGCGTGGTTCCAGTGGGGTGAGGATACGGTGTTACAATTGGTTGCCGTGACCAAGACATTAAAGGTGGACATTAAAGGAAAGGACGACGCGACCAAAGATTATAACCAAGAATTACCTCGAAGACATTGAAATCGAAAGATTATATTGATCCGAAGAACCGATAGGTACAGGAACAACAAAAATATCAGCAGAAGCCCTCCCCAGGTAAGTTACTTTTTGGCTTCCCTCGATTATTGACTTTTTTCGCTCAATTGTGGCATACGAAAACATCCAGTACGGATTTAGTGTCAACCTCGTCCTTTCAATTTACCTATTAATTGAGGAACAGCGCCAGAATAGATGAGTATCGCTGGGTCAGACAGTACGGAGGTCAAAGCTACGGTCCACAAAATAACGGCGGCCTTTAGGAGTCTGTTGGGTGGGATGAAGTTACCCTCCTACAGGAAAATAAGAGAAAATGGGGCGATTCAGGTGTTGTTAGCAGACGTTTTCATGGACGTCATCCGTGATGATGACGTGAACGGTGACGTCCTAAATGGTGGGCCCTATATAGACTGATGGTGGTCCTAGAGGTAGCTAAAAATAACAAGAGAATCTGGGAAAGGGTAAGAAATGGCAGAGACCAGGTAACCTAAAAACCCAGGGGTTGGAAAAGTATAGAGAAGGGCTCCAAAAATGGGATAGTGAACATAATTTAGCGGTTTTTGAATGCTTTCAATCACCAAATTACATTTCAATGTAACGTTAAATTTTCAAAAGTAATTTCATAAGATTTTAAAAAACAATTTTTATATATATAACTTTGAGTTATTTTCGAAACTTATTAAAATCAATTATTTTCGAACGAAACATAATAAATTTTCAATAATTTTAGTGGTTCGAGAATGTTTACAAACACTAAATTACTTTTTTAAATTAACATTAAGTGAGGGAAAATTGTGGTGGTTGGCATAAAATGGCGTTTTCCAGCAACTACATATAAGTTTATGAAAAGCAATATTTTTTTAATTTAACATTGTGTAAGATGTCGAAACTTGTTAAAGTCAATAGACTTCAATTGAAAATAAAACGTTTTCAATAATTTTAGTGGTTTTCGAACGTTTTCAAAATCAAAAATTACATTTCAAAATAACAGTGTATGAAAAGTAACTGAAATTAGGAGGTACCTCCAATAATTCGCTAAAAGATCAGTATAGCATCGTAAGGACGTGAAAGACGAGGACTGGGAGGCTGAAGCCGACCCCAACCGGAAGGAATGGGCTATAAGGTACGGATTTTATAAGTTCACTCCAGGTCAGTACGGGCTGGTATGCTGGACCTGCAATTACGGAGCACACAGGGCCAGAGACTGTCCCACAAACTGGAGAGGGGGACCCAAAGTCTCTAGGTCCGAATTGCACTAAGTGCGGAAGTTTTGTTCACAAAGCAAAATGGTGCACAGATGCAGGGGATAGGAGACTAGGGATTGAGAAAATAGACATCCTAGTACCCCACGAGAAGCATAAGCTTTCTGAAGACGACAGCGTGACACCTGTAGAGAAATAAGAAGCAGGGTGGCCCCATTAAAAATAAAACGTTTGAAGTACTGGACATGTGGTGTGGCTGGACATTATTTAGTCAACTGTAAATGGCGAAACTGTTGGCAATGTGGAAAGTTTGAACACTTGAGAAGTAACTGTCCGGAGAAAAAGGGTGCTGAGGGTAGAGGCAAGGAGGCCGAGAGGACCAGTCCTCACTCTACCCAAGAAAGCCCCAAAAGAAGCTGGCCTAGGGTAGCGAATGATGAGCCCCTATTGCCAGCACCCAAGTCGAGACTTGAGAGATAAGGGGAGGTTGAGGAATAAGAACAGGGCCCAGATATTTGGTAGGACACAAGACGGTAAAAGCTTTAGTGGATACTGGAGCTTCGGTCTCCCCAATAAATTCTAAAGTGTTTAGACAGCTGTGGATACTTAGAAAACTCCAACGAATGTATTTCTTAATTAGCCAGGCAGATAGTAGTCAGATGAGAATAGAGTGTATGACATGGCTACAATTCAAATTAGCAAGGACCACAGGTGAACTTAAAGTGTATGTGGCACCTGATTTATGTGAGGAATTAATTTTAGGGAGTGACTGGCTTAGGCTGAACAAGGCCCAAATCCGCTTTGACCCGGCTACACTGATCTTAGAAGGGGTGGAAATCCTACTGGGGAATGAAGTGGAAAGGAAATGGCTATTTCATGTGAAGGAAGGATAAAGACAGTGGAGAAACTAACAGATGGGTTAAGTCAAATAACACCTACAGAGAGGTATGATAATGGTGAAGAAGAGGTGACCTTGTGTAGTTCTGTGGTAATAGGAATAAAAACGGCGCCCCCTGTCGTTGGCTAACACGGCCAGTAAAACTATCACAATAAAACAAGGGGAAGGGTTAGGTTACATCTGTCCGATAAGAATTATGAAGCAACTGAGAGTAAGCAAGAACTATGGAAGAAGGGTAGAGACTAGTAACCCTGAAACAAAAGAAGACTTGATACTGCCTAAAAGATATAAAGATGAGATAAGGAAACTGCTAAAAACTAATCGAGATGTGGTAGCTAATACTGACAAGGAGTTGGGACAGATCGGGACAGTACTTATGAATATAGACACTGGTGACTACCTACCCATTAGATTGAAGCTTTATAGGACCCTAATCCATAAGTGAAAATTAGTGGAAGAAGCAGTAAATGAGATTTTGGACTCGGGAGTAATAGAAACCTCTAGGTCCCCATGGAGTTTTCCAACAGTTATTGCGGAAAAGAAGGATGGAGGACATAGATTTTGTAATTGCATTTAAATGTCTAAAATCAACATTTTAGACAGTTAAATGGTATTACGAAATCGTTAGAGGTACCTTTGCCCCGGATCGATGATATTCTAGGACTTTTGGGAAGGTCAACCTGTTTTTCTACTTTGGATCTAAGGTCAGGTTATTGGCAGGTAGCTTTCGATGCAAAGGACCAGAAGACAGCTTTTACTTGTCATATGGGTCTATTTAATTTTCGTGTGATGCCGTTTGGGTTATCTAATGCCCCGGTGTATTTACTCAGTTAATGTCCATAGTGTTAGGAAGTATGGAAGATTTTGTCATGGCTTTCCTGGGCGATATCATGGTGTTTTCTAAGATACCTGAGAAGCATTTTAGATACTTACAGACGGTGTTCGAGAGCACGGGTTGAAATTAAAATTGCCTGAGTTAATTGTTTGTGAAAGATGAGACCAAGTACTTGGGTTTCGTTATAAACAAAACGGGAATAAAACCTGATTTAGATAAGACAAGACAGTGAGAGAGGTTCGTGGCTTTATATGAGCCATTGGATATTACAGGTGCTTTGTGCCTGCGTTTAGCAGATTAGCAGGACCTTTGATAGCCTTGACTAAGAAGTATGTTAGATTTAAGTGGACGGAGGACTATCATTGATACCATCAAGGACCAGCTAACAGCAGTACCCTTGCTGACTTACCCAGACCTGAGCAAGCCAATGATGCTTTACAGAGATGCCAGTGACAAATGTATCGGCGCGGTACTTACCCAGCCTTGTCCTCATAAGGCTGAACCAGTGACAGGTATATCTGAGGAAGTGACTATATATTTTCTGTCCCACAGACTATCAGAGACCCAGCAGAGATGGCCAGTGATAGAAAAGGAAGCGTTTGCACCACAAAATTAGATTATTACTTAAGTGGGGCCGTGTTTTCCATTAAAACTGACCATAAGCCCCTCAAACATTTATTAGAAGCAGAGTAGGCAAATAAAAAGATTCAGCAGTGGGCATTGAAGCTTTGTGGCTATCAGTGTAAAATAGAGTATCTATCTTGAAAGGATAATACCTGTGCAGTCCGAATTCATTAGGTTAGAACCAGGGGTGGACGACAAGGCTGGTTGTAAACTGGATTACTTCCTCGGGGGCTTATGCAAATCGATAACCATAAGAAGCGACAGAAGGGAATGTAGGAGTAAAAGTGGACCCTCATCTTTATCTCATTGCAGGTATGGACAAGGGAGGACCACTGATAGCGCTGGCGCTGATTTTGACAGTAAGTGCCTATGAGCGTAGCGAAAATAATTTTTTGGTAAAAAGATCAGTAAGGTGGTCATAACTAGATCAGAATGGTTGATAACCCTAGTGATAGATTTACAACCATACGAAAAGTTATTAGCTCGTTTAGAAGTGGAAATAACGACGCTCGGTAGCTAAGGATTATCTACAGAATGAACAGTACCACCGTATAATATATCTTTTGGTCCAAGAATCGCTGATACTTGATAGACAAATGAGGTAGAGCTATTACAGACTAGAAAAAAGAACTATACTACCTATTGTAGGAAAGTCATTCAGTGTATTATAACAGTGTTAGATGACGATGTAAGGAAGATTAGGAGGAAATTAAAAGACGTGGAAAGGAATCAACGAGTAATAACTCAAATAGCGAGAGAGAGTTTATCCATTCTTAATCTTACAAGGTTGGAATTAGATAAGAACAGAGGTAGCATAAATTGGTTCCCATTTGCAAAGTTTTAGAGAAGAGGTGTTCAATGTAACAGGATCCTTAGCAGTGGAATTGAGAGGATTAGGGGGTTTACAACAATATTTTCAGTTGTTCTCGATAACAAGTCCGTCAGACCAATCAGCCATTAACCGTATTACTAGAGCACGTGAGAGCTCAATTGTATATGCTACCTATAGGACACCTGTCACCGAGTATAATAACTTCAACCCGGTTAAGAGAAGTGTTGTTGAGAATACAGGCTAGATTACCTCATCACCTTAGGTTACCTGTAGACCCCATCAAGCAATTATGGAATATTATAGTACCACCTTATTGGAAAATAAGAAGTTATTAGTACTAGTATCAGTTCCTCTGTTAGATCCCTATCTAACAGAGGAACTGTTATAGTACCTTCAAAATATACCGGGTAAAAAATCTTCCTATTCCATATCCTAATGCAAATAAAAAAATTAGAAGCTGTGGTTAGGTACAGACTTTTTAACCTTGAATTTGGTCAGAATAAAATTTATGTTGCTAACAAGTAAAGAAGCGAATAGATGTAAAGTTGATGCTCTAAGTATGTGGGTATCCGCAAGCCACTTTATGTCACTTATTGAATTTTGCATCAATTGAATATATATATATATATATATATATATATATATATATATATATATATATACCTTACGGGAAAATAATTTTTTTCCACATGTGGAATATCAGAAATGTGCTAGGAACTGTTGAGGACTACTAAACTGAAAAGAACTAATCCTTGAATCGATTAAAACTACATTTTTTTCTCTCCTTTTTACTTTTGGATGAAGTAATACCTGCATGCGAAAGGTATAATGGACAGTTGCATGAGTGGAATTAATATTTTTTTGTTTTTTTCATTGGACTGTATATGTCAATTACGGGTAATAGATAAAAAGGGTAAGCGAGAGATGTGGCAGGTGCGATATCACCACTGAAATAATATTAATGATAATAAAGGGGGATATGCTGTAATATAGAAAACAACAAATGAAAGAGAGGCGTTTTCGAATAACCAAGATGTTAATATGCTGTAAAGACTTTGAAATGTAAATGTTACAGAAAGTTAATTTAGAACCCAAAATACAATCTTTTTGTAAATGTACAAAGGATATCAGGTTACTAATAGAAAATTACTGGGATAATTTGGAACTTTAAAAAAAATGAAATGGACTCTGACACTATAAGAATCGAAGTTAAAATTAAGGATGTTTTGATTTAGAATTTATTTATAAAACAAGAATCGCTGCAGTTTACAAAGAGCGGCAGAATAATTAATAGCGAGGTAATAAACAATAGTGTCTTGTTGTAAACCTTGGAAACTAATCGATAAAAAAATTGTTTATTCTCGGAAAAGCGGGAGTTCGCACTAGAAAAACAGATACGTCACCACTCTGAGACAGGGGAGGCGATTCTCTTAATAAAAAGGCAAGCCAAACGGAGGAGGAGAGTCTTTCGATTCGTCTGTTTTCAAATGCAGTCAAAATGAGTGGAGAGGCGTCAGAGATTGAAAAGGAAGCGTCTGCTGTGTGTTGCGGAAGCTGAGGACGAAGAAAAGAAGTGCCGCCGCTAACATCTAAGTACCGCTACTCCTGCTGCTACTACTACTATTACTACTACTGAGAATGGGAACATAGAAGGTTGTATTAGTTGCGCTAAGAACAGACCAAAAAGGGTTAAAATGAAGGCCACTTTACCGAAATTATTCGAAGTATTTGTGTTTGGTTATTGTTCACATACAAGAAACATTCAATCTTGTGCAACAAAAACTATTTTGTGCGTGTGTTGCTTTTTTATATATATATATGGTTGGCTGGTCTGTCGCCGAGTGCAGTCGAGCTGGAGAGAGAGGTCGGAGATTGGGAGTGACGTCAGAGAATTGGAAACAAACGCCCGCTAACATATTTTGTTGATATAAGTACGAAGAAGTGAATTACTCCTCCAACGTCTAAGGCTACTACTGATACTATTATTGCTACCACGAAGATTACTACTACTGCTAATATTATTACTACCACTGGAAACGGAAACGTCGAACAAGCTACAATAATCAAGAGACGCATATTTTTCTGAGACGATTACACAACAAGCTAATCACAACCCACTCTCTCTCTCTCTCTCTGTGCCTAAAATCCAGTGTATGAGTTTTTACGTCAATTATTTTCTTTTCTATAACCCGTTTCTTTTCTATACTATTCTTTTCTGCTATATAAAAGACATTAACAATTCAATCATTGAATATTTGTTTGTTCGGCTTACTGCAGATATATATAGATTTTTTCTTTTTTTGCTGCATTCTAAATTTCTTAGCGAAGACTCCCCATCCGTGTCTACATTTTCAGTCGACCGTGAATGGATGAACATCACTTCTGCTTTCTGGATCAATCCAAACACAATGTGGGCAGGAAGCAGGATTAAACCAGCGGACTGGTCGAATGATCTGCGGATGCTCAGGGGACCCACGGTCACTCCCTTAAGTTCGGTTAAGACCGAGGAGACACCTCAAAACAGAGAGTAA
This sequence comes from Acanthosepion lycidas, assembly GCA_963932145.1. NCBI lineage: Eukaryota > Metazoa > Mollusca > Cephalopoda > Sepiida > Sepiidae > Acanthosepion > Acanthosepion lycidas. The sequence goes on along the minus strand of CAWVQA010000286.1, from coordinate 34,449 downwards.
GACGTCGGAGGTTGAGGGGCTGGGGCGAAAGTGGTTAGACTGGTAGCCGTGACCAGAATAGACCCGTGGAAATTACCACGACCGTCTGAAAGAGGAGAGAGGTTTGCATTTGTGTTGTCCAGTCGGGACCAAGTAAGACCAGAAAGGACTCTAGTCTTAGGACTATATTGGTCTAGAAGGAAGCAAAAGAAGGAGGAAAAAGAAACAAAACACATAAACTTATATTAAAAATTTTGGGTTTTAAACCTTTTTTTTAAAAAAACATTGAAATTTTCGTTGACAAACTATTTCTTTTGGCTAATTTCGCATAATATTTGAACGATAATTGCGATTGTTTGAAAATAAAATATGGTATTTGACATCATTAGAAAACCAATAAAATTGTTGAAAATCGATTAGGTATCGATCAAAAAATATTGATTTTAACATGTTTCAATGGTTTACACAAAGTTATATTAAAAATTTTCTGTTTAACAAAATTTTGAAAAACATTGAAATTTACGTTGAAAAACTAGTTGATTTGGATAATTTTTCAGCGGTTGCTTGAAAATATAATTTCATTAGAAAACCCCTAAAATTATTGAAAACCGAAATATATTGGTTTTAACAAGTTTCGACATTTTATACTCAGTTATATAAAAAAAAAAATTGTGGCTTTACAAAATTTTGAAAACATTGAAATTTTGTTGACTTAAACGGAGCTAGCCTTGATTTTCTCTTTTAGGTCAACCTATATAACATCGTGGTGGTTTATTGTGGAGCCCTCCCCTGGTTAGGCGAGACAAACTTTCGTGTACCTAGTTAAATAAATTAAAATCAATTATTTTCGAACGAAACATAAATTTTCAATAATTTTAGTGGTTCGAGAATGTTTACAAACACTAAATTACTTTTTTAAATTAACATTAAGTGAGGGAAAATTGTGGTGGTTGGCATAAAATGGCGTTTTCCAGCAACTACATATAAGTTTATGAAAAGCAATATATTTTAATTTAACACTGTGTAAGATGTCGAAACTTATTAAAGTCTTATTCAATAGACTTCAATTGAAAATAAAACGTTTTCAATAATTTTAGTGGTTTTCGAACGTTTTCAAAATAAAAAATTACATTTTAAAATAGCAGTGTATGAAAAGTAATTGAAATTAGGAGGTACCTCCAATAATTCGCTAAAAGATCAGTATAGCATAATGATAAAAGGTCTGAAAAGTACTTTTAAATATTTTTTAAAATTTTTTCCTTCTTTCTAACACGTCAAAAATATCGTTTTTTTTTTTTTTGCTAACTTGGTAAGACTTGTGGTCATCGCCATTTTTTAGTGTAGCAGTTTCGGGTGAAACTCATTAATTTGGAAATGCTTGCAAAAATCAAATAATTGTCTACTTTTAATGAAACTTTCAGAACTTATTCAAAAATGAATGAATTTATTTTTGAAATTTTTATTTTTAGAAAATCTTAGTAAAAATATTTTTTTTACATCTGTTACCTGTTAACATCTGTTATAAATTAAATTTTATGAAATTTTCTAGAATTTCAAAAAGTTCAAAAATTGTTTTATATTACTTATAGGCAGGACTCCTTGAAGAAATTAAGTAATCAATTTTTTTTCACAACTACTGCCAACTTTTTAAAAATCTGCCAACTTTTTAAAAATCTGCTCCAAATCGTAATATAAAAACTGCAATATAAATTAGATAGGCCTTTATTTGCTTTTATAAATAATACATATTAAGGACATTATCATCCGAAGAAAAAAAATTTTCGATGAATAAAGTATTTTTACAAGAATTGTTTGCATTTTTCTTTTCATTTTTTTCATTTTTCTTTAATTTAAAAAAAATGTTTTTAAATTCTTTCATGCAGAGTGTGGGGTCGGTTATTAAGTTTTTAAGTGAAGACTATATTTACTAAGCGAAAATTAAAAGCTTAATACAAATAATGCTACCAAAACTTTTTACCATAATTAAAAATATTTTTTTTTGTGCGTCAAGATATTATATTTTTTTTTTTAGTATGATATCTCAAAAGTGACACGGTCACGTGTTTCAAAGCTTGTCTCCTCCTTGGGGAATGCTCCTTGATATGTAAAGGGACTTTTCCCATCTTACTTATTAAATTAAAAATTAAATTGAGATAATAAAATTATCTCAATTATAAATTTAAACAATTAATAACTCAGTGAGATATTCTTAACATAATTTTAATAATAATTTTATTAGTTATTATCTCAGTTATTAAATTAAAAATGTAATAGCTTAATTAATAAAATTAGTTATCATTATCTTAGCTATTAAATAATGGAAGAGACAGAGGTAACTCAATAATGTAAGAAATTTTTATAGTATTTTAAATTATTATAAGAGACAAAAAAAAAACGTTATGCCACTTTTGATGCACCGTACTAAATCTGTCAACGCATTCAGCCATCAAATTATCGATGGAGACTTGAAAATAACAAGGCCCCGAGGTCAAGAAATGTTTGTCTAGAAAATTTTATGCTATAAGTAAGTGATTTTTGTTTCATAACAGATTAATTTAACTTTAAATTTGCTAATTTTACCACAGTAACGTTTCAGAATAGTGTATATCTTATTTTAGCGGGATTTTCAAACCCGAAAAATAAGTTTGTTTGCATTTCTACATTTACAAGTTAAAAATGGCCGTTTCGATTTGTTTTTCGGAAGCATCGACTAAAAATTATTCAAATTTCTATTTGAAATACTACACAGTATTTTTTTCTGGAATTAGAAAATTTGATCCTTTAGCTTTCAATTGAAGCTTCTAAAAGAATTTTTCCTTTATGAAAAATACATAAACCTTATGTATACCGTATTTTTGGAGGTACCTAGTATAATGTTTAATTTCATCTCTGTTTTCAATGTTTTCATAAGTTTTTAAAAAACAAATTTTTTATATAACTTTGTAGAAATTGTCGAAACTTGTTAAAATCCATTGTTTTCGAACAAAATAAGTCGATTTTCAATAATTTTAGGTGTTTGCGAATGTTTTTAAAAACTAATACTTTCCAATTAACATTGTTACGAAAAGTATGGACGTTTTTAACTTTTTTGTAAGAAGTTGAAACTTGTAAAAATCCATCGAAAACCAGTAGATTTTCAAAAATCTTGGGCGTTTGCGAATGATTTCAAAATCTAAATACCTTTTGAAATTAACGTTGTAGTGGATGGATTAATTATGTGGTAATATTTGTTGAGAATAAGTTGCGTGTCAATTAACTATTTCCACTTACATCAAAATAAAATACAAAATTCAACTGAATTGTTTTAAAACGTAACAATTAGATTTATTTAGGTTGGTGTACAACATGCAAAGAAAAGGTAGGACAGAGTCGTGTCCCTTTGATTTGGAAAGATTTGTACCAGAGTTCATATTACGAACAAGACATATTTAATTAGAAACTAATAAAACATTCAAAACAATGTACAAGCAGAATATTTGGTATATGTTATGTTGGTAAATATGTATGATGTTTTAGGTTTCAGAATGTCTTTCTTGTAATCGTTCGTTAATGTTGATATTAAAGTTGTTAATATTAAGTGTCTTTTAAACAGAAAGTTCTTAAGAAGTAATTTACCTTTTACTGTAATATTGAATTTGTAATTCAGAAGAATAAAGTTTGGAATTGTGAGTTTTAACGTTGATAAAAGTTCAGGAGTGATTTCAGAGTTCATGAATGTTGGTAATTGTCTTAAAAACGTCTTGTCAGCAATGACTAATACGGAAGTTAGCGAAGGTTACATCTTGAGACGTGCGAGAGAGATGAATGAAAATTACTAATCCTTTCTCTCTCTAAAAAGTTCACACGTGTTTTTGTTTTTATACTGGTCAAGTGGCTCCCAGCACATGAGCGGGAAAACAGATTGGTCGCGCGCAGGCGGTTTGATTGGTCGGAACTGGCCAATCAGCAAGCCAGATTGGAGGTGAATGACCAATGAATACTTGTTATATTGTATGAAAGTAGAATTTTGCTTATCAGATAGGAAGAGTGCATTTCCTAAAAAGAGGTAAGGCTGGTTGTGTTGTGGATGATTCCACAACGTTTTCAATTATGAAAAAGTATGGTGTGTTGCTTAAAATGGCGTCTACAACAAGTACATTTTCCATGTAATCATTAGTTTTTGAAAATAATTTTTTTTTATATTTTGTGTAAGCTGTCGAAACTTCAAATCAATTGTTTTCGATTAAAGAAATTTTATTTTATTTTCGTATGTTTACATACAACAAATTAACTTTTAAATCAACGCTAAAGTAACTGAAATTGGTGTAAATTGCGTCAGTTCGAAAGTAATTTTGATGTTTTCATCAGTTTGTAAAAGCCAATTTTTTTAAATATGCCTTTGTGTAAGATGTCGAAACTTGTTAAACTCAATTGTTTTCAAACAAAAACAAATTGATTTTCAATAATTTTAGGTGTTTGCGAATGTTTTCAAAATGTATATTACTTTTTAAATTATCGCTTTTTCAGTTTTGAAAAAGTATAGAGGTTGGCAGAAAATGGCGACCAGAGCACGTACATTTTCCATGTAATCAGAAGTTTTTCAAAATAAATTTTTTTCATGAAAATTAACTGAAATCGGCGTAAACTTTTCATAAGTTTTTAAAAACCAATTTCTTTAATACAACTTTGCTTCAGCTGTTGAAAATCAATTGCTTTCGGTCGGAAACAAATTGATTCTCTTAATTTCCGTGTTTTCAAACACCAAATTTTATTTTAAACAGGCAGTGTTTAAAGTATCAACAGTAATTGAAATTTGCATAAACTGTGTCAATTTCAACGCTATTTTCAACGGTTTCATAAGTTTTTAAAAATCTTTCTTTTTTTTTTTTTGTCTACGTCTGTAGGTTTCGAACAAAAATAAATCTATTTTCAATAATTTTAGGCGTTTACTTTTGTTTTCAAACACTAAATTACTTTGTAAATTAACGTTGATTAATTTAAGAAAATTATGAGGGTTGGCGTAAAATGGCGTCTCCATCGAGTACATTTTCTATGTATTTTGAAATTGTCGGAATTTATCTACTTTCGACCGTTGAACCAAAAATTCTGTGCGGCAAAATAAGGAAAGCAAAAGGGTTTAACACACTAATGGTCTTGTTTGAGATTTGCAAAGAATTTTATTAAAAGGAGTCCCCGAAGTAGAGTATTAAAGAAATTAACAGTATAAAAAGATACAATAATTGACACAAAAATAAAATGCAGGCTTGCAAAAAATTTTCCTGTATGCAGCCACGAGAATAGTTCTTGACACCAAGTAATGTACAAAAGGAGAAAGAAACAGGATTGAAACCTACCCAAAGTTCACAAACAAAGAAAACAATTCTTGCAAAATAATGAGGAAAATTCTTTCTAGCATAGTTCGTGCTTTTGGAAAGCAAAGATGTTGTTTTAAAAGCTGTGTAGCAAAAATACGATGTATAACAAAGTTCTTATGAAGAAACTTTACAGTTGAAAGAATATGGAGGGAAAAGATTACTTGTAGAAAAAGGGGCTTCCAGTCAAATAATCTAATTTCCCTGACAGAAAGTAGATATTATTAAAGGACTTCTAAAAGAAAAAAAGGATGCTGCTCTTACTACGTTCAGCTGAACAAACGTAAAGTTGCAAGTAGAAATTCTGGCATCTGCAGAAATATGATGACTAAAAACAAGCCCTAACCAAGAATTTGGAGAATTCTCTGGAAAATACCTTTCACAATATTTCCTGGGTCTTGTCTTAAGCTTGGATGAGAAATATCTTCTTTTTTTCAGGCCTATCAACCTTTCGTCGATATTCTAACAAGCACTGTAATAAATTTAGCAGAAAGACAAGCCGACGTCGGTTCTTCAAGGTGTCAAACGGTCCTTTTTCGCAGACGCAGAGTTCAAAAAACTAGGACGGGCTCCCATTGGTCGATGTAGACACGTGTTCGGAGCCAGACCCCAAAAGGGATTTCCTCCGGGAATTATAGCACCCAAATTGTACAAGCACTGTTAAGTCCCAAACAAAGGGAGATAACAAATTTCACTTGCCTAACCGCTCGGTCACAAAGGATCGTTCGGTTGGCAAGGTCGAAGTTTATAAGCAGTAAATTCGACCTTGCCAGCCGAACGATTCTTTGTGGCCGAGCGGTTAGGCACGTCAAGCTAAATGACGGTTCCGTATAGGATGCAGGTTCGAATCCTGTTAAAGGACGAATATTTTCTATGAAAATTTCTCGGACATTCAGGCCGGTTAATGTTATTTAATACTGTTTATTATAAACAGAGCATTTACTTAAATACTTGTATCTATAAAAAGAACGTTAAACATAAAAATGTCTTTTATATATATATTTATTTTGCCTGTTTATATTGAAAACATTTCTGTGTTTGGTGATTTTAATTCTCATCATGTCAAATGGCTTAATCATTCTAATGTTACTGATGCTTCCGGTATGCAGGCTTTCAATTTTTCCATTACCTAGTCTCACAGTTAAATAGATTTCCCTACTTGTTTCCCTAATATCTGTTCAACATTCTTATTTCTTTGATTTTGTCTCCCCTGATACTTGTTGAGTATCACAATTATGTTCTCTTGGCAACCCAGGTTACGCTGTAGTGCCTGTTAATATTTTTTGACTCGTCTATTAAACATGAACCCTCTATTCACAAGACTTCTTTCTGTTACCAGTGTAATGATTGGGATTTATTTCATGACTTTCTTCGAGAAACATCTTTGATTAAGATTCTTAACTTTCTTATATAGAATTATACCACAGATGTTTCTTCTTGGGTAAAATACAACATCGATTTTTTTTTTGTGCCATCTCGGAAGTATAAGGTGAAATCACAATTTTATTCTTCGTTCACACCTGCCTATTCAACCGCGGTAGCCCACAGGAATCCCTTTTTCTGGGTGTACTTATGTGATAATTTTTATCACAACAGACAACTCTTTGTGTCCGTTCGTAATAATTGTAAATGTGTCCTCAATGAAGCTAAGTCTTTGTTCGCTGATAGATTGAGGTACCGTATAGCCTCTAAGAAATTTGTTTTTTGTGACTACTGGTAGTGGAAGGATAAATCCTCTATCTCTTCTTTCTTCGGTCGCTTTGGTGTTATCACTTAAAACAGAATGCTTCGCTCTTAAATTATCCTCCAATTCTACTATTGACGCATCTGGATTATGTGTGACTTTTAAATTAAAACTGATTCCTACTGAGTGATTTGCATATAATTGTGGCTATGGTTTTTGTTATCATTTATAAACAAAGCATGCAATAGTCGTAAAGAAATGGTCTCTGTTCTCTCTAAACTCTATAATAAATGCCTAACTCCTTGTTGTAAGTCTTTTTCTGTAATTTATCTTTTTAAGAACTCACACTAACCATCTAATCATTCTAACTATCGACAGTTAATCTTTTATCGCTTTTGGCAAAGCTAAAACTAGAATCTCTAATCAACTCTGAATTGGTTAAGCATCTCACCTTGTAGGGCCTTCTTTCAGCATCACAATAAGGCTTCTCTATGTCAACTACTAATGTTATTGCTGAAGGATTTTGTCAACCTTTAGATAAGAACGATTAATCTTGGACTATTACTTTAAATAACTCAAAGGTGTTTGACATGCTGCCCCACTTCACGCGTTAGGGTGTTCCTGGATAAAATTTTGGTTTCATTCAATTTTTCTTATCAAATCCCAAAATGAATATTATCTTGAAAGACTACTCTTCTAGATCTTTTTACACCAATGCGAGTGTCTCACAGGGTTCTATCATTGGGCCTACTTTGTTACTAATTTTCATCGATGACATCAGTTCTCGACTCACTATTTCTGCTGGTGATACAGCTATTTACTCCTGTATTAATGGTAAGTTTGGTTTGTAGGGTCAAATCGGCAGCTGATCTAAGAAATGACGTTGAATTTTTTGTTAACTGGGGCAATAAATAGTTTGTTAATTTTAACAACTCCAAAACGAATCGTCTTAAAGAACCTTTTTGACTTCCATCAGTATGGTTGATGCTAATCTCCAGGACAGTGATTCAGTGCGCCTTCTCTGGCTAACGACATAAAGTGAAACAATTATATTGAATCAATTGCTAGGTCTGTTGCTAGATGTTTCACTGTATCATTCTATACAATTTTTCTCGCCACATCTAATCTAGTACTTCTACTATGTATTTACAGATTCTTGATAAAATCCAAAGATTCTGGAAAATTATCGGTCCTGACCTGGCATCTCGGCTTTAATGACTTTCTAACATAGGTTTCTTATGCCTTTTCAATAAATATTTTCATCATAATTGTTTTCATGAGCTTTCCTCTTTGAACCCGAGACTTTGCTAATTTAAGCACAGTACTAGATTGGCAGGTAGGCCTCATCATTTTACAGGTGAAATTGCTAGATGTGACCATAAGTTCTACGCTATGTGGAACTCTCTTCTGGCTTCTTTCTTTCCAATAAAATTTGATCACCAAAAACTTAAATCGACATTTTCTGTTTCCTTGTATCCGTTCTTTTCTTGTCCTCTCTCCTTAATAATGATTTTTTGTTGGATTCTTTCGTTCTTTGCGTATTTATCGCCTTCCTCGGGATGAAATGATTGTTAAAAATACCAATTTCTGACAAAGTTTGAAAGAGCAACTAAAAGTCCCGCCAAAATTCACAAGGAAACACTATGTAGGTCGACCACTGAAGAAAATATCTGCAGATACGATTGATTTATTTGGCTTCTACAGCTTATCAACAGTTTGTGTGCCAAAATATATTTTTGAATAATGATTTTTTGCGAGTGCATATTGCGTTACCAACGCTTTGAGAACAACAATGATTTTATCAGGTACAAGCCCTATTAATGAATTTATCAGGTGCAGTCCCTATTAATGATTTTATCAGGTACAGGCCTTATTATTTAGCCCATAGCTAAAGAGGGAAATTAATTCATACTTTTCTCAATGATATTTGTGCGTAATTGAATGTAACAAGTCAGACTGGAATTCGAACTCGGCTCTTCGATTTCTCATTTTGAACCGTTATCCTTTTACACTACCCGCACATCCAAACATGCAAATACGAAGTAAAGCTCAAACCCAGAAGAGGGTCGATTTTCAATTATTACCAGTATACGGCCAAATTAAACTACTGCACACACTCTCACAGACTTAATAAAAGTAGAGGCGATAAAAGTAGATGCGATTTAACTCCACAACCGTCGACACATTGACACTTCAAAAATTTGCAACAATTACTAAGACATCTGAAAGCTAGATTAATGATACTGGAAACACTAGAACCATCGAAATATCGACACTGATGCTAGATATCTTCTTGAAAAATTCTAAAGAAACATACTTCGACACACGGTAGCAATTTCCTCAGCATCAACTCAACAGATTTACTGCTCAGAAAGCATTCTTCCTATACAAACATACAGACACGCATTCACAAGACAAACGTGGAACTCAGTCAAATTTTAGCAGGGCAGTGGCCTTGATCGAGTCATATTATTGCATCGAAAGTGATTAATGACTTGAGGTATTGAGAGACTTAATAATTCTGAGCGGAATAGAGATATTGGGAGGAGAAAATATGGAAAAGTGGTTAACTGAATTGGATTTTAAAAAACCCGGTTTAAAATATTAATTTAAGGAGGGTCTCGGGTGAGTTTGAACTCAAATTAAACTAAGATTTAGTAAGCTTCAGCCTAACAGATACTGCCGGCGTAACACCATAGCCTTAAGGAAGTTGGCATGTCATGACTAATGAATTTGCCAAAAGTCCACAGGATTATCGGTAACTTTAGAGTTTGTTTTTAGCAACATATCCGACGTATTTACGCTGATTTCAATGTAAATTTTGGAAACATAAGAATCCAGGACAAAATTGAAAAACACTTCATTGTCAGTCATCAGGATTATTTAATAGGAGGTTATTTGAGAAGTTAATTGATCGTGTCTGTTTTCCGGGCGGAAGTCTATATAAACGGAGTACGCATGCACAGGAATCAGTTAGCAGAAGAGAGAGTTCGAGAGGGTGACACTCCAAAGAAGTCTAACGCTCGGCAGCTTCCACCCTTTATCATGCAGTAGAGAAAGTCTGAAAAGAAACGAAAAGAATTTTCTCAACGGGAGCAGAAATCTTCTGCAAATATGCTCCCGCCGATTCAAAATCCCAATCTCATACAAGTGTTGCTGATTCATCTAAAACGCATGCTAATAGTCGAATGGTCTGATCTGCATCTTTGCAGATAAAATTCGAGTTGCAACAGAAAAGACTTCATCCAAATCCTACAAAGATATATGTAGCCTTGAAGAAGTTTCTATCAAATGATTTTGTTGCATACTGTGAATAAAATACATTAACCTCCAAATCATTGAGTTCCTGCGACAAAGCATGTCTTAGTGTTGATCGAAAAAACCTTTAGCAGCGCCCTATACAGGGCCCTACAAAGTTCTGACACGGTCAACTAAAAATTTCTTGATTGATATGAACAATGGAACCTGTACACAAGTATCAATTAATAGGTCAAAACTTAATAACGGAACTACTAAAGATAAAATAAATCTCAGTTAAAGAAATAAAGAAAACAAAAATGAGTCTAGCACAACAGAACTTCAGGAAGTGTATACTTACTGACATCGCAGTACCATCTGAGAGAAAGACCTCCATAAAAATTATCGAGAAACTGTCCTGTAAATCGAGATTAACAGGATATGGGGAATGCAGAAAAGGAATGGACAATTTTACTAACAGTGTTCCAGGTAACATCAACAGAAAATTACCCTACTAGGAACATCGTATATACTAAGAAACGTGTTAAATAACAATTCTCCTATTTGGACTCGGCTCTACAGGACATAAAGATCGCTAATCTTAAATAATCTGATAGTTTGAAATTGTCGAATGTTTCTTGGCTTATTGCCAAGAAACATTCGACAATTTCAAACTATGTCAAAAATGGACGTAACTTTCCTCGCAAACATGAGCAATGCAGGTGACATTTTCGTGGTAGCGTTTGCATTTGACATCATTCAAACACGCTCAAAATTCTTATAGTGCTGTTTCTTGAGCTTCCAAGCCTTTAACTTCTTTTAATGCCTTTTTGAAGGTGTCAGCAAACCGCTCAACTTGACCATTCAACCTGGTATGATATATCAGCGTTGTCAAACATTCAATCGCGTAGTTTTTACGGAAATTTTAAAACTCCCGAGATGTAAGTTGAGTTCCATTATCGGATACCAAATTGTCAGTTACTCCAAACCTTTCGAAAAGTTCGCGCAAGAATGTAATCATTATTGCAGTTTACGTTTTAATATCTCGAACCTTTTTGTGAAGCTGTCGACCACATTTAAATAGTATGGATCATTTTGTGGTCCAGTAAAGTCCATACGATTTATCAGTGCTCTGCCATGCCTGTGTGACATAGAGAGAGAGAGAGAGACAAACACCCCCCACCCCGAGGTGGATTTAGTAATCAACAGTGCTAAAGAATTAGGATGAAGGTGCTAATTACTTGGGTAGAAGGGATTCCGGAGTAATTCCAGAAATAAGTTTTTTTTTTTTTTCTCTTAATAATTATTTCTGGGGTTGAGTTATTAGTTAATTAAATGTAATGATTCCAGAGTGATTAAGAGACGGATTCGTTAAAGTAAAGTTTGTGATAAATGGCGAATTGAACTTTTGGGTGGTCTGAATGGCGGAATTCAACCATACGGGATAAGTGGTTTTGGCAAAACTTAAGTATACGTTGTCTGCGGAAGACCCAGCAGGAGGTCCGAATCCGATTTTAGTACTTCTTGAAAACTAGCTTCCCACGGAGTTTCGGGGACCGGAAAAGCTTGTATGGTGGTCAAAGGCGATTTGCATGTTAAAATTCGGTGGCGGTACCTAAAGATGGTTTAGCTCCGCCTCTCTCTATATAAGCTGCCCGCATGCTTGAGTTAGTCAGATCGCAGATCGGAGAAAACGCGAACAGAAAGCGGAGAGAAGCAGCGGAAAACGGCTTGGTGGACTTTGCTGGTCTGGTGGTTGTCTTGCGCCAAGAAGACCGATCCGAATCAAGAGATAGAAACAGAACACGTACGAATCCAGATAACTTCGTCAACAAATCTGTGAGAAAGCAGACTGGTATATCGTAGGGTGCAGACAAAGATCCATGAATTATCTCCCTTAGATCGGCTGAATTCCTATCAGCATAATAATCGTCTTTCTCTCTCTATGACTTTCCGACCCAAACGAGTGAATCTCGTTAAGACACTTTGTATTCGTGCAATTTCTTTGGTAGTGCCATAAAAGCAGTAGCCTTAAAAAGCTCTTGTACAGGAACCGAAAGAGTTGCTTATTTTTTCTTTTTCATGTCTTTGCGGCTACGACAAGAAACTTTTATTTTTGCATGACTAGTGAGTTCCTTTCAGCGTAATACCCAGCCATTTAATTCATCCTACCTCCGGATCGTTTTGAGGGATCGAAATACTGCTGTTCGGATCAAAATTTCACAACGTGGCGGATAGTGGTGGTTCCTTCAGTTCACCGGGGGAGGACCGGGTGGTTTGCTTTTCGGCCAGAACCACCGGAGAGACAAGAAAGAGCTACAACAGGCTGGGTTTAATACGTTAGACCTGATAATTTATAGATGGTGATTTTGCTGCTGAATTACTACAATTTTTAATTGTATTTTCGATTTCTTTGTCCAACTATAGCCACTCTCATAGCTTCTCATCAAGAACTTCATTCTCACTATTCCCGGATGTCCTACGTTGAATCGTTTCAAAATCCTTTTTTGTGATGATAACTGAATTATTACTGTTTCCGCATCCAGAAGTACTTCGTCACAAATAGAAATGCTGTATTATTGTTAACAGGTTTATTTTTCACTCCATTTCGACATAACGTCATCATATTTTTTTGAATAAACATATCCTTTTTAGTATAAATTTTGATATCGTTTATTGTGGCCGGCAATTCTTTAATAGTGTTACACATCAGGCTTTTAATTTCGCTTTCGGATTCCAGAGCAGTAATTACAGAATCTTCAATAACTGCTCTGAAGTTAGTAGATTTTAATTCCTTCCAAAGCCTTTTGATATTCCGCGGACAAATTCCATTTCGTACACTTCTTAAGTAAATTATTCAGAGGTACATATCACATAAACATTATAATTTGCTAATCCGAAAAATGATTGCAGTGTCACCAAATTTGTCGACGGGAGGCATGTCTTTAATGGCACTGGCTCGAGCGGAATCTGGTCTTCTTCCTTTTTCTTCGATTATTGGACTAAATATTTAATCTTATCCAGAAAGAATTGACATTTCTGTTCACTGATTTTTAAACCGTAATCATGTAGTCACTGAAATGTCGCTTTCTTCTCGGCCTGTCCGTCCGATGTCCAATCCCCGCGGCTGATCGATCCAAGCCTTGCTCTATGCCACGTTATGTTTGATTTTGATCATAAGGCTGGCAAAAATCGAATCGTCGACGGGAACTGTTGTATTGGTTTGGTGAAGTCACAAGTAAAAAGATAATTTGATTCAAAGAAAATATCTTTATTATATACGAACTTAGTACATTACTTGGTTAATTCTCGATATGAAAATTATTAGTTCTTCATGCAGAAAAATATCTTCCGTTGATTTAGCTAAGTCTGGACAAGGTTTATGGCACAAGACTTATGTCGGTGGTTTCTTTCAGGTAGGAAGTCAACATGGGATCGGATAAGCGGTCGTCTCTCGTCCGGCGTCTGGAACAACTGTCTCGGACGCTTCGATCTCCTTCACATAAAACTGACATGGAGTATGACGCGGCCTGAGATTCTGGTGATTCCTCTAATTGCCAATAAGAGCCCATTGTTTTCTGGCTCCGGGAAATTAATTACCTGCCTAATTTTGGGGAGATTCCCTTTTCCACGAGGAGTGGTCGCAGGATATCGATCCACCCTTACTCTTTCCTTCACATTTTGGTACCTCTCACAAATACTTCCCAATGGGCGTGGGCAATTCCCCTGCCTTCCTGGTCTACACTTCGACTTGTTCTCGACCGCTTGGCGTGGCTTAATTTATGGTCATTAATTAAAATTATCATTTGGATTTTCCTGAAATCGAAATTGTCCCAAAAATCAGAAATTTACCTGGTGGTTCTTCCGGCGAGCCATTCCCCCAACTTTGCCAGGGTCATTGCACTCCAAGCACCCTAAGTTATACAAAGAATCTCTATTCCCTGGTTTGACTACAGATCAAATCTTATCCGTTCTACTTATATTGCGTTTTCGTAACCGGTGCTTTCTCGAGCTGCCTCATTAATCAGCTGTCAACTTAAATATCGCCACATGGATTCCTTATGGTAATATCACTTTCCTTCAAGTAATGTTTTCTGGTTCTTTTAAAAATTAAAATTTTCTTTTGAAAAAGAGAAATCTTCCTTCTTTCTCTCGGTCTTTCCATCGTTCTATTCGTTAACACTTCTTGCCACGTTCCGAGTTTGTTTTTTTTTTTTTTATTTAACCCCTTTCTTTCCATTTACCAATGTCAACTAGTGTCACAGAAATACTTCCTGAATCAGTTTTACGTGTCACTCTTCTCTGTGGTAGCGACTACACCGTCTAGTTCAGTCAAAATCGTATCCATTATTTGCTGGAAAATACCTGTGGCTACTTTTACACCAAAGGGAAATCTTTTAAATTTGTAGAGTCCCTTGTGTCAAAAACTTCTTGTATTCTTCATCCACTTCGATTTGAAGATATGCTTCAGACAGGTCAATATTAAAAAAAAAATAATTGTAATATCACTACCAGTGTCCAATTGAAATCTTACTCTAGCGTTATTCATTTGTACTGTCACAAATTTTCCATTTGAAGTTTTTTAGCTGGTAGTATTATTTTTAGCAAGTTAATTTGTGTATTTCTTTTGCTTTTCAACTTGCAGTAGCTTCATTTGCAACCTGTTTTCCACAATTAAAATATTTTTTGGTTTTAAATGGACAGTCCTTTCTGAGATTAAGCATATCACAACCATAGCATGTGTTAAATTTCGTAGTATATTTATTCTGGATTTTTTCTGTTTTCTGCCACTCACTAAGGGACACCTATTGTCAGAAAATTTAAAAGGTTAACTAAGAGGAAAAATAAAAAAAAATCTGATCCTAAATATCGTTATATTTGGCATGAGGCACTTCTCATTACATACATTTGTGAATTAATGCAAAAATGGACTGACTTCTTTAAACCAGAATCAAATGCTATAAAATAGGTAAAAAAAGAAATATTTTTAGTGCTCAAATATTGTCACTAGCACAAAAAATAAATATTGTTCTAACTCTGTAAATGAATATGCCTTTCAAGATTAACAATTGTAAATGTTTTCACATTCAAGATTCTCTTAGTGATATGGAAATCAAATTTTGTGTAGATGAAATGCAATTTTCTCTTTAAAGAACTAAATTTCAAACATGGTTCAAGCATCGTGAAAAAAATCCTTGTATGTAATTGTAATATTGTGCATTTTCTGTAAAAAAAAATATATTGCGCAATTATATTCTGTACTAATTGTAAAAAAATATTAATTCTTAATTTTTCAAAGGTTCATTAGAATTTTGCTTGCATAAGAAAGGTCTGTCACTCAATATAAATTTTATGTGCAAAAAACTATTGGTTTCTTACATCTTTATCTGAGAGGAAAATATAAGAAATCTAAGCTGCTTGAGCATGCATCGTCTGCTTTTGAGAGATAAAGCAGACACTGAATTGTGTTCTCGCTTAATTTTTGAATTTCGAAAATATTTTTAGTACATTTCGATTCGTGGGAAAACAGTTGCGTTTTTTGTTTTTTTTTTCATCTAAAACTATTAAAAGGGTTTCCCTCCAAATTCTGAGAAGTGCAATTGGATCCTACGTGCAGGTTATTTAAGGAGGGTCCTGGGGTTAATTTTCGGAGTCGATGAACAGCTGCTGCAGGAATCCAAGTCGCCCCTGTCCAGAAAAAAAAAAAAACAATACAAAAGAAATTTGACAACCACCAGACGATAATTGAAAGGAACATCAAAGTCGCTCCCACGTCAAGGAAAAGTATTCAGCTGATTTGCTTGTTCTATCCCTGTTGCCACGAATTTTGATTCGAAAATTGTACCAATTCTTTGAAAAACGATTCATAGAAGTATTTTCTCTATTTCTTCATCTTATGTAGTTCTCTTTTCTGAGGACTTCATGCAGCATTATCATTTTATTAAAGAAAAAAAACATATTTCATTTTCATTGATAATTTACACACATATTATTGGCCATCATTTGGCACACAATGAACTTAATTTGTGTAATTCATTCATTTTTTTTTGTGTTTATAAATTCGTCTGTTTTTAAACACAGCTCGTGTCATCTATCTTTGCTGTGTGCCCATATAAATTAAATCTTACCTCACACTTTTGTTTGAAGAATCTTTTCTATTTTTTTTACCACACAAAAATCCTATATAAATGACTAAGTGACTATGTCTCAAAGTAATTCAGGGAATTACTTTTAAAAGGTTCAACAAAAAATTTAACAAAGGATAATTACAAACAGTTTAAAAGGATAATTCCTGCAACCAAGACTATTTTATTTACCTTAATTGTCTCTGATTTTTTGCTAAGCACTCACAAAATTCTATTGTACCACAGTTGTTGCATTTCTTGTCTGTTTTGGCCACAAGAAATTTATAAAAAAATTTTTTTTAGAAATTTCCTTTAACACAAATCTATAGAAATAATTTAGTGCAGAACTGATCAATCAGAAAAGAAAATCAAACGGTCCATTACGAATATATATTCAATAAAACTAAGCGTTTAAATATTAATTCCATCCCTTATGACGTCACAAATATTTTCTTAGTACTACAGTACACAAACTTCGATCATTTTTATGTCTGTTCTCCGCTGCTTGCTTCTGTATCTTAGAGGTGTAGTAGAGAGACTACCACATTTATCAGTTAGTTGCACAGCTTAATAACCCTGGAAATATGTCCACCGGGTAAATACAATTTTTGTTATTTATTAATGCAGATGTATAATTTAGGAAATTACATATTTTGTAGCTAAGATAATTTCTCGATAGGAATGTTAACATTTTGCTATAAATAATGAAAAGGCGCGTTAATTCGGTCACTGCAGTCGAGCAATAAAAATATAACGACACTGATTGGCGGCATCATTTGTGAAAATAGGTTAACACAGTCAATTTCCTGTTAGAAATTGAACAATGACTATTGACATAAAATAAATATTGACATAAAACTGAACAACTCATTAAAGAAATATTTACTAAATTTAAAAAATTATACTGATGGATACTTAAAACAAAAGTGAGACGGTAACGGATAAAATATTTTCACTTTATTTCATTGAACTGATAAGAAACCACATATCTACATAAATTGTGCCACTTACTCTCTCTACCTTAAGTGGCTCTTATACAGGGTGAACATCATTGTAAAAAATATACAAATTTTTTTTTTAAATTGGTGCCATACATGCAAGAATCCTGTAAAGTAGGATAAGGTAACAGTCGCAAAACGCCTTGAGCTAAAAAAAAGTGACATCAAACTCAATTATAGTTTATTCCAATACAACACCACTTCTTAAACTAAAATTTATTTACTTACTTTAACATCCAAAAATTATAATTTTTTCACCATAATAATAATATATACATGTTTTCTTTTATCAAACTTTAATGTTAAATGTAATTAAGCTTAATTTTACTAACTGGTTTTGTGAATATATCAGCAATATTGTCATTTGAAGCAAACGTACGGAGTCATTTTGAATTTGAGATCTGATATATTTTCATCAATCTGTTTAGATCTTTAATGAGGTGTAAAATACTTTTGATAATTCTATTGATGGTCCACATGTTTATTTACTAGTACCTCATATCACGGAATTGTTTCCTTTATTTCCTAGAGTTCCTAAGTTAAAGCCATTATATTCTGCTTCTCGACAACTGGTTGGCTTCTTTAATTCCATGAAATAAATGGACAATGACAACTTAATTTGTAACACAAAGAGTACAGGTTTTTGTGCCCTCGGATTAAAACATCTATTTCTTATGTATGCTGAAATTTTAACTGCATGATTCTACAACTCCTTTACACATTATATATATATATATATATATATATATATATATATATATATATATATTCTGCTTATACGTTATTTTAATAAATACAATTTATTTAAGTAAATGCTCTGTTTTTAAATAGTATTAGAATTACATTTACCGACCTGAATATTCGAGAAATTTCGAAGATATGTGCTTCTCCGATGGGAATCGAACTTGTAACCCCAATGTGAACCATCATTTGATCCGATATACTGTTAAACATTCAACCACAAAGAAGCGCCTGGCTAGCAAAATCCGAATTACTGTTTAGTGTTTATAAACAACAAATCGACGATCTTTCCCGAACGATCATATCTGCTCAAGAAACGTACCTTAACGTAAATATTGAGATATTATGAAATGTATTAAGTCAGAGAATTATTTAATATATTTTCCTTGTATACGTTATTTTAACAGACACAATTTATTTAAGTAAATGCTCTGTTTTTAAATAAACAGTAATAACTACTTTTACCGGTCTGAATGTTCGAGAAATTTCGTAGAAAATATGTGCTTCTCTGACAGGAATCGAATCTGTAAACCCAGTGGGGACTATCATTTCATCTGATGTGATATCATAGGGTGAATGGTTCTCCCAAAATTGAAGATTGCAAACCAGACAACAATGAACTCAAATCAATGCAGAAACCTGGCGAATCACCAAGTCCCCAAATACCGCCAGCCCCATTGGGTCGAAGTTAATAAGCAGAGCGCTTATAGAGAGACGAGAGACAAGCGGCAAAGAGCAGATGAAGTTTCTACTGAAATCCACGTGAGAGTCCACGAGTTTGAGCTCTGTTTCAAGAATTAGCACCAATAGTGTCACTAAAGAGATTTTAGTGGGAAAGTTTAATGTTGTTATACAAAGAACTACATAAACCAAATCGAAATTTGACCCGAAGAAACGTTCGTTTTTATTTTGTCTGCGAGAACATTTCGTTTTTCTTCATAACACTGCTTCCCTGTAGCTTAAACCAGTGCTACGATTACTGACGATGGTCGATCTCCACTGTTCTATGATCAAGAAATATAACATAGGCGGAGCAAAGTGTGGACCGGAACGGTCAGCGACCAGCAGTCCGGTGGCTTTATCAGGTTCTTGTAAAGGTAGAGGATAGCAGCAGCCAGGGAACTGACTATTTTATTATCACATGTACTAATAATCATCTTGCCATATCATGACAATTTTTTGCCATTTTGGTGTGGGGAATAAGATGCTGATAATTCTTTTTATTTCTTATAAGGTTCCTAAATTTGTATTGGATTCCATTCTATTATTTGTTCAGAATCTTTAAATTGAACCATAGGATGTCAGCCACGAATTCTATAGTGACATTTATCTTGATGAGTCCCAAGTAATCATCAACAAACGTAGTAGTATATTTTGAGTCATTTATAAAAGTTGGTTTTATTGGACCAGATAAATCAGTGTACAAGTTATCGCCAAATTGCCAATCAGTTTTTATTATTTTCATGCCTATGACAGATTCTAACATTAAAATGTCTCTTACATTATAATGTCACAAAATCCTATGCAATATCAGAAAATGCATTTTTTCGGTTTTAATACCATTAAAATAAAGTTTTCCACTTTACATAATTCCATTAAAAGCTTTTCAGTTTAGCATATTTAGTAAACAATTGAAACACCATTCTCTTCATAAACTTGAACAGAGAATATATTTTGCTGAAAGGAATATATCAGACGTCCTGTAAAATTACTGTTTCTTACCTCAATAGCCATTAATCCTATCCCAGACAGGGTGTGCTGACACTGTAAGAATGCTAATAATGTGAAGAAAGGAAAAAGGCTTAAATTAAATCGAAAGTGAACACAAAGACGAAGAAGGTAGCAGATAGATTGAAAGACATACCGAAAACAAGAGAAAATATACTTTTATTTGGATTCTCATTTTGAGAATAAGGACCTCGCTGGAAGATAGCACTGAAATCCACTTAGGCAAAGGTGAATCGTCCAGCACTAAATGGACGTGATGTCTCCTTAATTTATATATATATATATATATATATATATTTTTTTTTGCTAGCTAGGACCAACGAACTGTGTGTGAGGAAGGGTGCTATTTTTGGCCGAGGACTAAGAGACCACTCCAGAGAGCAGATAAAAATGTTATGGTGACATTAAAAATAACATGTTTTATGCCAGGCTTTCACGGTGGAATACCTATTCCCTGGATGATGGCAGCGTGAGAAGCTGATATGAGGAAGTGAGAGGAAAATAAATACGCCAACTGAAAAAGGTATTGGCGAGCAAGAGAAGGGGGAGAACAAGATGGCAGATCAACTTATTTTTCTATATTTGACTTCCATTTACTTTTTCTGGTATATTTTTTTTTTTGTAGTGAGACTAGACTTTATATTTTATTGTTTTTTGGGGTTTTTTTTATTAACACCAAACTTTCATTTTTGAATTTTCTGTTTTCTCATTACTTTTAATTTTTTTTACTTAGTTTTAGTCACTTTCCCAGCAGCATAACATAGCTTCCCTATGTCTTTTCTATAAATATTTTCATGGTAATTGTTCTGATGAGCTTTCCTCTTTGGTACCAAAACATTATGAATTTAAGATTGGAGGCAAGGTTTTGTCATTTTGAAGTTGAATTGGCTCGATGTAATCATAAGTTGTATACTAACAAAGAATATGCAATGTCACTTTTTGCTTACCGAACAATCTACCAGCTTCTCACTTTCCAGTTGACTTTAAAATTTTAAATGCAAGGTCAATCGTTATCTTCAATAACGTCTGTTCTTTTATTGCTCTTTCTCCTTAATGTTTTTTCTAATGTTCTTTCACTTGCATCTTAGTGGCTTTATTGCCTTACTTGGAGTGGAATGATTTTTTTTTAAATAGAAAATTTTAAAAACTTTTTATTGTTTCATTTCCTTGTATTTCCTCCAAATTTGTTCTTTCTAGCTGAACCAGGTTTTTAATTTTCTTATTCTGTCTATATGTTGCTAATTCTTTTACATTTGTAACTTTGCTTTATTGCACATATTCCATTTTGGTTTTGGTATGACATTTTTTTTTAATTTGTCATTTCTGGTTGTGTGTGTGTGTGTGTGTGTGTGTATCCTTTTTGTTTATTTTATAGAGAAAATTTACTACTGTGGCCATTAAAAAAACCTTTTACTGCTGACAGTGGAAAACATCTTTAAAGATAGCCAATAATGGTCAGTTGGTTAAGAAAGACATTTTGGGGGTTTCCTCCAAAGCTGGCCAAACTGATAAAAATCTGGTAACCAATACAAATGTTTGGAACCACTGAAACCTAGTACATCTTCTGAAAAAGAAAAATGCAAGACAACCTATAAAAATGTAGTAGTTAAACCAAAAGAAAGATGAAAGTAAAAGTACAGAGGCCAAGAACGACAAAGATACAGACAACTAAAAGAGCAATGAAAGTGACAATGAAAGTTCAGTTGCCAGGAATCAATCTCTACCTGCAAATCCCCTCCAAACTGTATAGTCAGTATAATAGAGTGCGTTGAATAAGTTAAAATTTACACCCATCTTGTTAAAGATGGAGAACTTTTTCGACAGGGGTAGGATTATGCATTGTCTATGGCTTATGGATGTACATACAGGGTGTGAGGGGTAAATTGTCACCATTTTATATTTTTAATTTTGCATTGCATATTGTTTGTTTTTGACTTTGTCATAGGGTCATTTGGGCACCATCTGTGAGAAAAAGAGCACTATAAAGCAATTCAGTATGCCAGAAATTTGGAAACAATGCTGTACTGCTTGGCATTCACACCAGAATCTCCAATACAAACATTTCATAGTGTTTGGGTGTCAGTGCAGAGGATTCAGAAAGAGTTGGATGGGGCTAATTGTGATTATGGAGGTATGACAGCTCAGAAAACTCACTCTGATCATTCTGATAAGAAAAGAACTCCTGAATTTGTTGGTGAGTTGAAAACAATCCCTTCAAGACAATCAAGTCCATAGCCAGGGATATAGTACTGCCCTGGTCAAGTTTATGGCTGCTGGAAGACCCTATGTGGCAACAGGCCTCTGCACTATGCCACACAAGCAGGAGAACCCAGTCATCACTGTCAGACAATTTCTGCAATCACATCTACCCTTACATCTGGCCACCTAACTCCCCAGACTGTAACCCCCATATTATGTGCGGGGCACAGTTGAGAGAGTTACCAACAAAACTACTTGTAATACCAAAGATGAACTGAAGGCAAGAATTATGGCAGCAATCACCAACTTAAACAAGGAGACCGCCCAGAAGAGTTGCATGAGATTCCAAAATCGTCTGGAGGCCATGGATGAGGTCAATGGTGATTTTATTGAATAAATTTACTCTTTAGTATTTCAAGATATTTTTGTGCAATTTTGGTAAATATATGTTAAAATGGGATATCAGTGTTATTTTCAATTTTGTGTAATTTAAATGACATTACATCCATTACACCTTGTATTAGAGAAGAAAAAAAAATCTCATCACCCCATTGAGCCTTTCCAGCTCATCCTTCCACAATTCCATTAATACCAGTCTTAATCCTTTTTTCACTATATATCAAATGTAATCCCACACAGCTGGCCATCTCCTCCACTCAACTCATTGGATGGCTCCAACTGATCCAATTCACATAATATCCATGTGAAATTGTCATTGGTATCAAAGACCATTGATTTTCTATGCTTATGTGGCTGCAATGTTCAATGTGTGAGAGACAGACATGGCCACAGATATTGCATATACAGACATGTCCCAATGATGTGATGGTGCCTTCCCACTGTGTATTTCTTTCTTGTTCTCTTGGTCTCCCCGTGATCTCATATATTAACAGTTCACTGAAGATTGGCAGCCGCAATTGAGCAGAGTTGGACCTTCTTACTTGAGAAAAAAAAAGCATTGCTATATAAACCATATGAGTTTTTGCTTAGAGAAGTCCTCAAATCAAATTGTGGGCAATCAGTTTTTTACCTTCTTTTGAAAGTTCTGTATGGAGAATGTCTTTCAGAATCCTCCCATATTCCATCTTCTGGACATGGTCCAATTAGCAGAGATGTTGCTGCTTCAAAAGAGATTACATGTTGGGAAGCTGCGATCTCAAAGGGCTGAGGCAGGTTGGAATTTGTCCCTCCAGATAATGCCCAATATGCATCTCATACAGTACAAGTGAAAGTTATTCAGTCTCCACTCTTGATATGCATATGCAGTTCAGACCTCATTACCATACAACAGGACCTAAATGATCCTAAAGTTGTTTAAAATATAGATGCCCACTAAATCTGAAATTTAAGTGGAGTCATCAGCACTCATAAGAACATCAAAATTATCATACAGACTTTTAATCCAAGTGGAATTATTATTAATAATGACTTTCTCAAAGCCAATATAGCCTGGAATTCATCATTCATCTATATAGTGATGATGGACTTGTTATTCCTAATAGTAATGGTCCACTATCTTATATACAAAAGAAAATCAGGACTTTCAAATTCCTTGGGTTTAAAATAGAAATTTCATTCAATCTTAAAATAATTCATTTTTTAGATATAACTTTGAACCTTTCAAATAACACATTTAAACTTTATCACAAAGATAACGAAAATCCAATCTATATTAATGTTAAATCCAACCATCCCTATCAAATAATTAAACAAATTCCTACCACTGTAAATATTAGTATCAATAAATTATCTTCCAATAATAAAATTTTTGATGAAAATAAAATACCTTATAATGATGCCCTCCAAAAAGTGACTTTAAACAAAAATTGTTTTACTCAGAATCTTCAAAAAATACTAAAATAAATAGAACTAGATACAGAAAAAGAAAAGTTATATGGTTTAACCTTCCTTTCTGCCAACTATCCAATATAAATATTGGGCAATACTTTCTGAAGTTGTCTCACAAACATTTTAACCAAAATAACCCACTTAGTAAGATTTTTAATAGAAAAACCTTAAAAATTAGTTACACATGCACAAATAACATCTACAATATTATTTATTCATACAATAATAAAATATTAAACAAATTTTATAACAATAACTAAATGGATAACAAACCCTTTTGTAATTGTAGAGTAGGAGGTATATGCAAATCCGAAAATGTTATATACCAAGAAACCATTTCCTCTAAAGAAAATGTAAATAATAAAGTATAGCTCAGAATTTTTCTGGGGATCTGAAAGCAGAGACTATACAAATCAAGCATTCTTACTCTGACCCTTATTTAAAACACCAGACAGCCCTTCTCCCCACAGGTTGAATGGAAGATTATAGGTAAATTTCAAACACACAACAGCTTCAGAATTAGATGTAACTTACACTTGGAAGAAAAAATTAGAATAATTAAATTTAAAAAACTAGCCAGCTATTAAACCAAAGGAATGAGATCCTATTTAAATGTTGTCATAAAAAATAAATTTAAATTACCTTATAAATAAAATTTTAGTCTATCTTATTTTATTTGCAAACATACAATTATTTTGTGTTAATTATTGAAAGTAATATACCTTGATATTTGTTTTCATATTTATGTATTTGGGTGTATGCAGGTGTATATACATATAGATATATATGTATGGATGTGTGTGCATCTGTTGGATTCTATAAATATGAAGATGAATTAGATATTGTATTTAAAATGTTTTTATAGTATATTTTTGTAGTATATTATTTTTGCTTCCCCCTTACATGTGTGTGTGTGTATATATATGTTTTGTATTACATATTCATTCATTTTTTTCAATTATTTTATTTAAATTATTTTCTGTTAATTTTTCTCTTCTCTCTTTTGTGTATATGTATGTATTTGTGTGTGTATATGCATGTGTTAGTATTTTAGCTGTTACTATGTTCTTCCAACTCCCCAGAAAATAGATTTTCTAAGTCAAGCATCTAGACTTCCTGTTTTTTGGGGGTTTTTTTGTTTATTTTTTTTTCTGGATAAATTTAAATCATTTGTAATTTTGGTCTGATGAGAGGGGTATTACCCATTGAAATAAATTATAATTTACAACTGATGTGTTAAGTATTTCCTTTATATATATATATATATATCAAAAATAAAAAGAAAGAACAGTTAAATTTATAATCCAGAGTTCTTTAGCATTTATTTTTAAAAAAACAATGCTTAATACACACTAGAGCATAATATTATAATTATTTTTTTAAAAATATGTTTTCACTGCAGCACAGGAATTACTATGCTTCAAAACAAAATATAAATACAAAAATATTTAAAATAAATATTTATATTATTTATATTATATTATTATATTTATATATTAATATATATTATATAATCTAAGTGCACACCTTGAAATTAATATTAAAAATATGGCCTTATGGTTATGAGGAAGTCTACAAACTATAAAATTGATAAGATTAGAAAAATACAAAGAATTTAAATGCCTAAATTTGAAAGTTACTGCTAATACAAAATTAAAAAAGGTAAACTTTCTTGATATGACTTTAGATTTAATGAATAATATATACCAACCTTATAAAAAACCTAATGCTAATCCTTTATATATACACCCCAAGACAAATCATCCTCCATCTACCTTCATCTATTGAAAAAAGAATAATGAAAAATTCTGCTAATGAAAAAATATTCTATGAACGCGGTAATTTTTATAATAAAGCTTTAAAGAATAGCGGCTATAAATATCCTAGCATCAATTATAAAAAAAATAATAATAGAAATCAGAGAAGGAATAGAAAAATTATTTGGTACACCCCTCCATTCAACCAAATGGCTAGTAGTAAGTTAGGACATAAATTTCTTGCTTTAACTGAAAAACAATTTCCTAGAAATAATACACTTAGCAAAATTTTTAATAAAAATACCCTAAAATTAAGTTACTGTTGACTGAAAATTTAGAAAAGATTATAACATAACAAAATCTTGAAAACTTAAGCCAGAATCAAAGAAATAGTGATCCAGAAATAAGAATAAACAATAGTAAAGACAAATCATATAGCTATAGAAATCCTGAAAATTGTCCTTTTAATAATAAATGTTGCACAGAATCCGTAGTTTACTAATGCACCATCTCATCTATTGAAAAATTCAATATAGGATATAAACTATAGAAATCCTGAAAATTGTCCTTTCAATAATAAATGTTGCACAGAATCCGTAGTTTACTAATGCACCATCTCATCAATTGAAAAATTCAATATAGGATATAAACAAATAAAACACCAACAGTAAAATTGAAACTAATAAAAAAAGTTTCAGAATATGAGAAAATTAATATAAAATAAATATAAATGCCAAATGCATTGTACTGTAACTCAAAATAAAATTAAAAAAACGAAACATAAGCGGAAATCAGTTTCCACAGACAGAAATCTCTAACCCCACCTAATTTTTATGTGGCAAATTGAAAGTCAGTTATGGTTATAACTGACTTTCAATTTGCCACATAAATATTATACATGTATTTTCATTTAAGAAAGCCAACACGGCCTTAATAAAAAAAAATTGTGAATTCTCATTACCCCACCAGCTTAAATATAAAATACTATTTGGCTTATAAATAGAGTAAATCAATTTTTTTCCAAGTTTATTCTCAGTATCACTTGAAAATGGAGCAAAACTTCAAATTTTAAGTATAATTTTAATGTAAGATTTAAGTTTTGTTTCGAAACATAGTAATGTCCCTGTTGTTTAGGAAACATATTTAAAAAAAAAAAATATATATATATATATATATAAAGAAGTTACTTTCAACATGTTGAAAGACCCACAATGTTCCTGATTATGAATCATCTCTACCAACTCCTTCATGCACATTAGAAATAATATTTTGTGAACTATGGTATAAGAAAACCTGTAAACTAGTCAATACATCACCAGTTCCTGAGGGGTTCAATCAAGATCATTTGCATTGTGGATGCGATTTCATGTTGACTGCTAGATTGCTCACATTGACACAATGCTTGATAGACAATGCTAATAAACAGATGAGTGTACAAAGTATTTTATCGCAGCAGTTTAAAGGAATCATAGTCATAGTATAATAAATTAACTTCCAATATTGTGATAAAATATAAAATTGCAATTTATCTACATTTTTACTAAATTTTTATGTGTAAATGTTTAAGTTGATTTTCTATAAATGTATTTTTCATAGTCTCATTTGATGGGTTCATGCCTGATATGACTCACTATATATAAAAGAAAAGGAAACATACTGACTTGAAGAAGCTGACATGTACTTTCAGTTGTTGAATATTTCGATCTTTAGCTGCTACACTTACCTCTTTGGAATAAATGATTCACTTGGCATACAGTTGACATTTTGAGCAACTATTACTATAAATGTTATTATTTGTTTGCAGTGATGATGGACTTATAGTAAAGATAAGTTTTATTATAATTTACTGGAAGTTTTATTATTATTTACAGAAACCAACAACAATTCAAAAAATTTCTTTTTATAGCTTGTGATCTGTTTTCTAATACATTAGCAAACTCTTTATCTTATTTTAGATTTTATTTTTGGCAGATTTTGGCTGGAGTTTACTATTTTGACGTAAGATTCTATTTATGTATGATTTCTGACATGCCTCTAAAATCTACATGCTAGCTTTTAAATCATTATTAAATTTTGAATACATAACTACAATTTTACTTTGCCAAGGTTAATGTGAGATAATCAATTTTCAGCAGGAATTATCCATTAACAAGTAGTTGCTGGATAATGCATGTTGTAAGCAGAAAGAAACCTGTAGCTGTTTCAGGGAGTGGCTTTGGAGACCTGATGTGAAGTTTATTCAGTTAACCTTGATGTATTTGTGCATTTATGGGTGGTCTGAAAAATATTTTCAGAAAAAGGTATGCAGCAATCTTTTCAGACAGAAAGTATCTTTGCATCTATTTTTATTAGGTGCTTGGAATCTATCTTTTGCACAGACTTTGGAAAATATAGACTTTCCTTACAAAACTTATCAGCTTGGAAAATGTGTCAACAAATCTTGGATTTTGAGCAAATAACAAATTTTTAAAAAATGTTATTCCTTTGGTTACCTCTTGGTTTAAAGAATATGATGACATCATGATTTTGTTAAAATCATTTTGTTTATGAGACTTCAACAGTTTGTTTTTTAATATACAAAAAAAAAAATTAATAAATTTATTTATTATAGTGTAATTTATGATCAATATGTGACCAGAAATAAAGTATCGCATTTTTGCCTTGTAATAAGACAGCAAAAATGGTCCAAACCATTTTCCCTCATACAGACAAATAATAGAAATATGAAAAGAAAAACAATTTGAACCATGTCTGTCTTCTGATAATAAGAGGTACAAACAAGTTATTTTATTTTCTGGCTACCCACTTTAATTTTACACTATAACTTCCTTTATTAACAAGGTGCAAACAAGTTTAAAATTAATGCAGAATTAAGTGTTACTCAGAGTCAAAGACATTGGTCATATCAATTGTGCTTAATTACTGGTCACACACTTAAAAACAAAAAAAGAAACAATTCACATTACAAAACTATTTTCATTACACACTAACTTTCCTGGAAACACACAAGCGACCAAAGTTATTTCTCCACATTTCAAGCCCTTTAATGCAAAAGGTCTCTTGGAACCAACCAGCTAATCAATTCATTCATTAGTACTTTAGAAGCGTTTTTAAGTAGCCACATATTTTCCTATATAACTATAACTGTATATATACAGAGTTATATATATATATATATATATATATATATAGAGTAATATATATATATATATATATATATATATACAGTAATATATATATATATATATATATATATATACAGTAATATATATATATATATATATATATATATACAGTAATATATATATATATATATACAGTAATATATATATATATATATATATATATACAGTAATATATATATATATATATATATATACAGTAATATATATATATATATATATATACAGTAATATATATATATATATATATACAGTAATATATATATATATATATATACAGTAATATATATATATATATATATATATACAGTAATATATATATATATATATATATATACAGTAATATATATATATATATATATATATATATATATATATACAGTAATATGTATATATATATATATATACAGTAATATGTATATATATATATATATATATATATATACAGTAATATGTATATATATATATATATATATACAGTAATATGTATATATATATATATATATACAGTAATATGTATATATATACAGTAATATATATATATATATATATATACAGTAATATATATATATATACAGTAATATATATATATATATATATAGTAATATATATATATATAT